>BLBF01000067.1:2485028-2507544 GCA_015471245.1 Laticauda colubrina
GCTGGCTGGGGAATTCTGGGAGTTGAAGTCCACGCCTCTTCCAGTTCCCACCGTTGAGAAAACGCTGCGTTGGAACATGGGTCTTCAAACTTGATACCTTTAAGACTTGTGGACTTCAACTCCCAGGATTCCTCCTCCAGTCATGTTAGCTCAGGAATGCTGGGAGTTGAAGTCCACGCATCTTAAAGGTGCCAAGTTTGAAGACCCTTGCATTAGAGTGACCACAAAGAATGTGTGAATGGGATCCTGGGCTCTGGGGACAGAAAGAATTGGGGTCTGAGCTGAGCAAAAGAGCTGGAAGGAAGGAACTGCTCCGATCCAGTGCTTATACCCTGTTTCCCTCCCCCCCCCTTTTTTTTTTAAGTGCACCTGGAGAGGTGTGCAAACACAATTGTATGGCTGAGCTTGGATGACGTGCAGAGCCAGGCCTGTTACACACCTGATCGCTGTCGGTGAAGAGACAGCTGATGCTCACCTTGGTGACTTCAGGTGTGATATATGTATGAACGGTCTGGGAATTAAAAGTTCCCAAAATGGGTTACTAAATGAATACAGGTAGTCCTTGATTCACGACCACAATTTTTCATAGCTAAGCCAGGGGATTGTTAAGTGAGTTTGGCCTCTTTTTGCAAGCTTTTTTCCATGGTGGTGAAGCCAGGCTTGTCAAAAGCCAGCTGGGAAGCTTGCAAATGTAACAGATTAATTTAAACAGCAAACAAACAAAGCAATGCCAAACCTAATAAATATTAAATGGTGATGATGTGACTATGGGGATTATGCAACCCTCGTAAACACCTACCAGTTTCAAGGCTCCAAATTTAGATTCCTGTAACTGTTGGGATCTTGCGACGGTTGTAAGTACGAGGATCGGTCCTAAGTGTCTCTTTGTTCAGTAAACTTTGAACAGTTGCTAAACAAATGGTAAGTCAAGGATAACCTACACAAAAAACTCTAGATTAAGTGGTCTTGTGTGAATTCAAAACACTGTGCCTAGAGTTTATTTGTGCTTTGATCCCCAAGAAGTTCTGGTTGATGGCCCCAAGATCAGGTGTGTGGAGGCTAAAAAATTGTACGATGGATAGGTAAGGGAACTAGGCATGTTTGGCCTAAGGAAGAGAAGGCTCAGGGGAGACATGATAGCTGTCTTGCAGTATTTGAGGGGATGTTACAAAAAAGAGGGGGGTGATTTATTCCCCATAGCATTTAAAAGCAGGACAAGAAGCAATGGGTAGAAGTTTGTCAGAAGATCCAACCTGGAAATAGAGGAACATATGTGCTTCGTTACAAAACTATGTGGTCAGGCTTAATTTTGGGGAAGGAAAATAAGGGGGGGGGGAAATCATGCCTCTGCCTACCAGCATCCACCTGTATTCATCTGGCTAGCGTCCTGTCAGTGTGTGAGAGAGTTGAGGGCTGTTTGGAAACTGAAGCAGTATTTGCTGTGAGCAGGAAGGAGACAGCAAGGAGCCTGGGCATGGCTTAGCTCAGCTGTTCTGTACAAAAGCTCCTTGTTGGTGCTGTGAAATTAAAACTGAAACTGGAACTCTTCTCCTCTGCTTGTGTTTTGCATTTGGAAGAGATTTCTTTTCAGGTGGGAGGCGTAGTAGAACTCCTTAGCATCAGAGCGTGTTAATAATAATAATATAGGAAATATCAATGCTCTGGTGGTCATTTTGAAAAATCCTTTCTTAATGAGCACCTAGAAGCCGAGAGGAATATATGTGCCAAATTTCAAGTTTGTAGGCTTTACGGTTCTGGAGATTTTGTGATGATGCGTGAGTGGGATTTCGCTTTTATATAGAGAAAAGATTTCCTGACAGTTGGGACGGTTAACTCAACAGAACAATTTGCTTCTCTGAGTTGTGGGTGTTTCATTGCTAGAGGTTTTCAAGAAGAGACTGGACAACCCTTGGACCAGGATGGTTGTATAAGGCCTCCTACCTTAAGCAAGAGGTTGGACTAGAAGACCTCTGAGGTCCCTTCTTCCAGCCCTAGGAATAGTTTCTATAGATTCTGTGAGATTTCACTTTGGCACAGCAATGTGAAATAGGCTTAAACACGGTTTCTTTAAGCAGGCTTTCTCAGGCAAACAAACCTAGATGGCTTAAAATCAGTGACCAGGTTCACACTGCAAAGAAGTGACCCATGCTTTACCCCCCCCCCCAGGGGGTCTCCAACCTGGACTTCCACTCCCAGAATTCCTCAGCCAACCATTCATTCCACTGGCAGAGGAATTCTGGGAGTTGAAGGCCCCGAGTCTTAAACATGCTAGGTTTTTAAAGCCTGTTACAGAAGCACGTGCCTGTGGCTTTTACAACAGCCCTGCGAGGCAGGTCCATGAGAACGGTGGGGGGGGGGGAAGTGACTCAGTCAAAATCAAATTAAAATGGGGATCCAGACACCCCCTCCAGGCTCCTGGTTGAGGAGGCTTCATTGCGTCAGCTCCGTGACAAATAACATAGGAAATAGCCGGGCGGCGCATAGGATGTGATTCACCTCCTGTGGGGCAAATTATGCACCTTTCCAAAAGCCGTGCACACAGGTTCCTCAAGGCAGAATGTAAGGAGGCAAAGTTGGCTACATCCTGCAAAGGGGAGGCGCCCTGCCCCCCCCCCCCCCCCCCCCGGCACATCTGGGATGGATGGAGAACTTTGCAGCTGGAAATTCACGGAGTTGAGTGAAGTTCAGATCTGGAGCCTCCAAATTCAGGAGCACAATACCTTATTCCTCGTCTTTAATCAGAATTCCGAGCCTCGCCAATCCCAAAGCGACGCCAAACTCCTCCACAAGCGAAAGGAAATGGCCTTCCAGTTGGTCCTTGCCTTACAGCATTTCTCTTAACGACCATATAAAGTTGCAACGGCACTGGAAAAACCGTTCTTCACATTTACCACTGTTGCAGCATCATCCCCCATGGTCAAAATTCAGGCTCTTGGCCACTGACTTGCATTTATGACAAGTTGCAGAGTTAACTGATCAGCACGGGGAAGTCTGGTTCGCTGAACAACCGGGTGACTTGACTTAAACCCCTGGCAGGGATTCACTCAACCCCGGTGGCGAGAAAGGGCGTAAGGTTGAAACAAAAACTCACTGTGTTGCCTTTGTACCACATCTCAGGTCATCACAGGATGTGTGAGTTTTATTTAATCTGTTAGATTAGAGGGCGACTGTGCACTACAACTTCACCTAATGCTGTGTTAACGTCTTGCTTTTAAACTCTGGAGGGATGCCTGGACTCCCTTTTGCAGCTGGAGAAGCTGGGTAGAAAGTTTAAGACATAAAGAGACTTTAGCAACAGCTTGGAAAAAGCTGGCCTGTTGCAAGGTTTAATTGTGAAAACTGATATTTCTGTCTGTGTGTGTGTGTGTTTGTAGGGCAAACTCTTTGGAACACTTGGAAAACAATTGTGCCTGCTGCTTAAGGATATTTTTGCTCCTTCTATTTTGCAATTTTTTAATATTCCTTTGGGTGGGAAAACCACTGGGGGCACGCCTCTCTCAGATATGTTTGGGTGCTGTTTGCACAAATAGAAACTACCTGTTTTGCACTATAGGTAGTCCTCAAATTACAACAGATTGTTTCGTGACAGACCGAAGTTAGAACGGCCCTGAAAAAATGGGATAGATTTCATACTTTAACGACTGTTACGGGGGGTCCCCATGGTCATGTGATCAAAACCCAGGATACTTGGCAGCTGACTCATAGTTATGACCATTGCAGTGTCCCTCAGGATCAGGGCGATCCCCGTTTTGCGACCTTTTGACAAGCGAAGGCGATGGGGAAGCCTGATTCACTTAACGGCCATGTTACTAAGTTAACAACGGCAGCGATTCACTGAACAACCGTGGCAAGCGAGGTTGTAAAAATGGCTCAGCGTTCACTTAACCAGTGTTTCACTTAATGACTGGAATTTGCGGCTCCGTTATGGTCATCAGTCGAGGACCACCTGTGCAATCTAAGCAATGAATCCCACGTGATGCTTGCAATGGTCATAATGTGAAAAACAGTCATGCGTCCATTTTTTGTTTAGTGTGCCGTTGTAACTTTGAATGGTCACTAAATGAATTGTAAGTTTGAGGACTACCCGTAGTTGCGTATTAGTAGTTTTGCTTCAGAGTTTTACAAAATGCAGCCTTTGCAGTGTATAATGTAGATTCTTTGGGGCAAAGATTTCGCCTCCCCCCTCAAAAAATACCTTTAACATAAATACTTTTGCTTCCACATGGAAACACTTCTGAACTTTGTGCTTGATGTGGAAAAGAACGAAAGTTTGATTTTGGATTTCACAGATTGACCGATAGGTTTTTGTAGAAATGACTGGTTCATACAGATAACAGATCATCAAAGTTGGAAGGGATCTCGTAGGTCATCTAGTCCAACCCCCTGCCCACGCAGAAGATTCCCATCCCTGCCGCTGTGAAATGGATTTGCAAGAAATCACATTTTTTTAAGGGCTCCCGATGCTAACCTCTGCAGGATTTCTTTTTTGTTTTGTTTTCACCCAGGAATATTTTGGAAAATCCCAGTTTGGATCGGAGGAAGCTCCTTTCCCCTGACTGCAGCTGTGTGACTTAATTGCATTTACCTGAAAAAATAATACTCCTTCAATTCTTTTCTCTGCAATAGACAGATTCTTTGTTGTTGTGGTTGAGATGCATAAAGGGAATAAATAGCAGGTCAAAGTCTACTGCTTTGAACCACTTTGATAATGATATCAACCAGCCTCTCCTTTGGATGAATTCGGGGCCCTTTTATGATGGGTCCCCTTTTTAAAGCAGGGTCTCCACTTGAATTTGTAATATTTGGGAATGATGTTGAAGAATCATTTATTTTGCAAAATGATATGGCAATTAATACAGTCACTCCTCAATGTATTCAGGATTTCTCCTGTCACAGTTTAAGGCAGATTAATTCCAGAATCCTGCAATTGACATTTTGGGGGGAGAAATCAAGGTTTTTGGGGTCCTGAGGCTTCTTTGCCCCCCCCCCCCCCAAACCCAAACAGGTTAAGTCAAAGTCACCCTCTGTCATCCAGTTGGTGGCCATCTTGTTTTAGAGACCCAGTGCAGATCACTGGATTGGGAGGATTATTATAAACTAACCATAACGTTTCAGCCAACGTATATCAAATCAGTGGGGTCCTTGGTGGTCTCTGAGCTTGGTTGTTTCCCTGTAGATGTTCCCTGACCCAACTAGGTGACGACATCAGTGCTAGTTGGGAGTTTGATTTGCAGAGTAGAGGAGGGAAGAGGAAAAGAGGGAGAAGGAAAGGAGGAGATGAACTGTGGGGTCCTTGGTGGTCTCTGAGCTTGCTTGTTTTCTTGCAGACGTTTAATTACCCAACTAGGCATTAAGATCAGTGCTAGAAGGGAAGGGTTTATGGAGTGGAGGAAGAGAAGGCAAAGGGAAGGAGGAAGAGGAAGATGATAACTGTGGGGTCCTTGGTGCTCCGTGGGCTTGGTTGTTTTCCCGTAGACATTTCATTACCCAACTAGGCGCTAAGATCAATGCCAGAAGGGAGTATGGTTTCCAGAGTAGAGGAGGAAGAGGAAAAGAGGTAGAAGGAAGGAGAAGAGGAGGATAACTCTGGGGTCCTTGGTGGTCTCTGAGCTTGGCTGTTTTCTCGCAGACATTTCATTACCCAACTAAATAACAGCATCAGTGCTGGAAGGGAGCTTGCTCTTATTTTGTATGCAAGTGTCTTGCAAAAAAAACACCAAGCTCAGGGACCCCTGAGGACTCGGGGCCTAGATTTTCTTCAATCGCTATCCCGAATCTCCCGCTACCCAGCATTACCGCTTTCTCCCCCTTGCAGAATCGCAATCCCTTGGTTGCCGTCTACTATACCAACCGCGCCTTATGTTACCTAAAAATGCAACAGCACGACAAGGCTCTGGCCGACTGCAAGCACGCCCTGGAGTTGGATGGGCAGTCGGTGAAGGCCCATTTCTTCCTGGGACAATGTCAGCTGGAGATGGAGAATTATGATGAAGCCATTGCTAATCTTCAAAGAGGTGAGTGGGGAAGATCCCTGGGTATCCTATGTCTCAAGGTTGGCAACTTTAAAAGGTGTGGACTTCAATTCCCATAATTCCCCAGCCAGCCAGCTAGCCCAAAGCTGGCTGGGAAATTCTGGGAGTTGAAGTCAACACCTCTTTAAAGCTGCCAAAGTTGAGAAACTCTCCTCTTAAACTGTATATATTCATAAACTCAGCTGGGAAACCTTTTTTTCATTTTATAATCCCGATCTTTGAACCATGTTGGTCTCTGTTCTGCTTTGTAGCATCAGAAGCAAATGTGTTTGCAATATTAAAAAAAAAATGGTGGGCACCAAGGAACAGATATACTCTGGTCATAAATAGTAGGAAAAGGTCATATGAATAGTGTCTGAATGAAATAGGAGGTGGAAGAAGAGGATATTTGCTGCTTACAGTTGAGCTGCGAAGTCCTTGGTGCTCTCTGAGCTTGGTGGTTTTCTTGCAGACGTTTCGTTACCTAATTAGGTAACATCATCAGTGCTAGGAGGGAGTGGAGTTTATATATGTATGTATGTATGTATGTATATGTTTTTTTAAGTTTTCGTGGGTACTTACATGAATGCAGTTCAGCTTCCTTCGGGTACTATCCCACGTCATTGTAGTGCTTTTAAAGTTGTAGCAACGTTTCAGCAGAATCTCATCTGCCATCATCAGGCTTCTGTATGGAGTTTGTATGTGGGTCAGGCTATCACAGCCTTACCCACATATAAACTCAATACAGAAGCCTGATGATGGCAGATGAGATTCTGCTGAAACGTTGCTACAACTTTAAAAGCACTACAATGACGTGGGATAATACCCGAAGGAAGCTGAACTGCATATATACATATACATATACATATACATATACATATACATATACATATACATATACATATACATATACATATATATATATATATATATATATATATAAAATTGCTAAAAGGGAGTAGAGTTTGATATGTGTGTGTGTGTGTTTGTCTGTGTGTGTGTGTGTGTGTATGTGTATGTGTGTGTATGTTTAGCTAGGTTTTGTAGTGGTGCTCCTTTGGAGCTGACTATGGGTCTGAGAGGTATGCCTTCTTTGTGTATTTTTGGGAGGCCGTATAGTTTGGGGCATCTGGAAGATTTTTCTCTTGGGATGATCGTCTGTTAGATTTCTTTGCTTATGTGGCTGGTTATAATTTTCTCCTTGGTTAACTACAAAACCTAGCTAAACACTTAGCAAAACAACTACAGCCCCATGCTGAAACCGCAGCTTCATATGTACAAAACTCATA
Source organism: Laticauda colubrina (assembly GCA_015471245.1). Lineage (NCBI taxonomy): Eukaryota > Metazoa > Chordata > Lepidosauria > Squamata > Elapidae > Laticauda > Laticauda colubrina. The sequence continues at coordinate 2,492,329 of BLBF01000067.1, forward strand.
CCACTTCTTAGAAATTATCAAAGATCTACACGTGGAACAAGAAGATCTGCTTGTAAGTTTCGATGTGGTTTCACTATTCACTCAAGTTCCGATAAAAGAAACTCTTGAAATCATCAAAAATAAATACCAACCAGCTAAACACCTCATGGAACTAACAGAACACTGCCTAACCAACACATATTTCATATACAAAGGACAAAGATACAAGCAAATTGAAGGAGCCCCTATGGGATCACCACTGTCACCCGTCATTGCAAACCTGTTCATGGAAGAATTTGAATCCAGAGCCCTGGCTAATGCCACCCACAAACCCAAACTATGGCTAAGATACATTGATGACACATTTGTGATTTGGCCCCATGGAAAAGAAAACCTAAACAATTTCCTAACACACCTAAACAGCACACACCCCAAAATCAAGTTCACCATGGAAACGGAAACAAACAAACAACTGCCATTCCTAGATGTACTAATCTACAAAAGAACAGATGGCACACTAGGACACATCATATACCAGAAGAAAACACACCAACCGCTACCTCAACGCCCAATCCCACCACCATCCAGCACAGATAAACTCCGTGGCCAAAACACTAATTGCCAGAACCAAACGCCTGGCAGACAAGATTGTATTGGAGGCTTTCAGTGCAGCTTGGCTTCGCGTGAAAGGACGGCTATTTTCTATTAGGAAGCTAGGTTTCATCTGGGTGCCTGATTGGGGTGTCATTTGGGCTTCCAAATGATTGACAGTCTGGTGGAATCATCTCTTCTATTCATGCTTTCAAGTCTTTTTTCAATCTCTATGGCTTCTCTGATGATTCTGTGGTTGGGGTTTTCTATAGTGGCTAGAGTTTTAGTGCCATTGAAGTTGATGTTGTGACCTGTGGTTTTCATGTGTTGGACTAGTGAGAGCTTAAAAAAACATATATGTATGTATGTATGTATGTATGTATATATGTGCTGTTTAGCTTCCTTCGGGTATTATCCCACGTCATTGTAGTGCTGTTAAAGTTTTCGCGGGTATTTGTATGTGGATCTTTGGTTATTCGGGTTTTCTCCCACGTAGAATTGGAAGTATCTAGGCAACGTTTCGATGAAGTCTCATTCATCATCTTCGGGCTTGTTTCTTCAGCTCTGTGCTTCTCAGAGTAATGTGAGCTTGCAGCTGCTTCTTCCTTTTAACTGCTAGTGGGGGTGTGACTTGATTGGGTGAGGGTTTGGCTGTGTTCTGATTGGTAGGGGGGTTGGCTGTGTTCTGATTGGCTGGGGGTGTGTTCTGCTTAGGTGGGGGCTTGGTTGTGCTCAGGTTAGTCTTAGTTACTGGGGGATTTGAGCTGGTGAGCTGTGCAAAGCCAAACAACAAGATCACAGCTCACCAGCTCAAATCCCCAGTAACTAAGACTAACCTGAGCACAACCAAGCCCCCACCTAAGCAGAACACACCCCCAGCCAATCAGAACACAGCCAACCCCCCTACCAATCAGAACACAGCCAAACCCCCACCCAATCAAGTCACACCCCCAGTAGCAGTTAAAAGGAAGAAGCAGCTGCAAGCTCACATTACTCTGAGAAGCACAGAGCTGAAGAAACAAGCCTGAAGATGATGAATGAGACTTCATCGAAACGTTGCCTAGATACTTCCAATTCTACGCAGGAGAAAACCCGAATAACCAAAGATCCACATATATATATATATATATATATATACACACACACACACACACACACACACACACACACACACACACATACACAAACACATTGATTGCTTTCTTTTCTTTTCGCTGTCCACCTTGTCCAGAAGCAATTCATCGTCAGAGCTATTAGTGACTGGAGTTTGCTTTCGTTTTGTACACTACTGGCTTGCTTGAAATGATAGGAAAGAAAAAAAAATAATGAATACAATTTTGTACTGGGGGAAAAAAAGTGTATTCATTTATTAGCTCTTATTAAAAGTATAAAGGAATTGAAAAAGTGGTGGCATCAAAACGCAGGACGCAAAACAAGGCTCACTGCAGTATTTATAATTAACTGTGTGCACTGGAAGGGTTGCCACGCCCCAAAAACAAAATAATGGGAGGCACGTCACCCCCCCTAAAAGACAAATGGATACACTCCACTTTATACATTTTAGAAAGGATGAGAAAGTGATGCCTGCAAACAAATTTATAAGTCATAATAGGCCACACTTCCTGGTATTCTATTATCCACAGAGGACAATGGCCTTAGCGAAAAGAAATATTTACATCTCGAGATTCAGAGGTTGGTATGGGATTGTTCTGATAAAACTTACCACAGCCTCCTATGAGCTGCAAGGTCACATTCCTAACCTCTCCATTTGTGAAACGGTCCCATTCATTTGAAAGCTGGTTTTCTTTCCCCTCCAAAAGTACCATAAAGATGAAAGACACCTTCACTTGATGTAGTCGGAGATAGTAAAGCAGCAATAACAAAATAATATAAAACCAAATTAAGATATTGCAGTCAATTAAAGGGAGTCCCATCTCCTTTAATTACAGTACATTTTCCATTTATGTTTGATCTACTGTCACTCTTTAATTATGTACCATAAAATCAAGAGAGGCCAGTCTAACCAAAATAAGATTGGAAACAGCTTTCCTAAGTACTGATGCGAAAGCGTCTGTTTTGGGGGGTGAAGGGAGAAAAATCAGAAAAAGTGACTTGAAATTGAAATTAGAGATAGCTGCCTGGAATATTCTGGGATTTGAAATCCACCCATCTTAAAATGGTTAAGATTGGGGGCCTCCGAGTCTAGTTTTGAATTCAGGATAAAAAAGGGGGGCTTATTTGGGTACACCAATTATTCCTGCAAGATTTTCTTGGGAACTTACTTTGATCAGAGTGCTGTGTTAGGGCCAACCACGGTTAAAGATTCTGGCTGATTTGGAAACAGCCAGTTTTAAAATGAGTCAGCAACCCACAGCTGAAAAGAATTGGGTGGGGATTAGCTTGTATTGCTTGTGACACCCCTGAACCCTCGGAGCACAGTCCTTGTTTCTGTTCTGTGCAACTGCTTCAAAAGCACAATTCTCATAAAAAACATTAAGTGGAAAGTTGGTCAGGTACAAAATACAACAACTTTATTGTCACTTTGAAGGTACGCTAATCGGCATACATTAAAATGACATTCTGCTGCATACAGCTCTCAAAGGCTATCCACCTCTAATATACACTACATAAACACAACAAATAAATAAATACAAAGTTATGCCTATACCCACATATATTCTATGTCGCAGAGAAAAAAACATAGTCCAATTCGGATGTCTACATGTCAATGAGAAAAACGAATCTTGGGAGTTTACCAGACGGATGGCATATTAGGGAACAAAACCGTTACAGAATCTGGTAGTCCTGCTGGAAAAATTTCGAAACCACCTTCCAGAAGTGGGGGCAGGAGATACACAGGGAGAGAGACACAGAGATAGAGAGACAGACAGAGAGACAGAGTTAGACAAATACAGAGAGACATATAGAGAGACAGAGAGACAGAGAGAGAAACAGAGAGATAGAGACAAAGAGAGACAGACAGAGACAGTTAAGCAGAGAGAGAGGCATACAGAGAGATAGAGACAAAGACACACACACACACACACACACACAGAGCATTGGACAATGCTTAACATTTTTCTTTTAATTTGTAATTTAGGGTAAATTTTAAACCTTTCATCCACATGTTCTTCCATTATATCCAAAGGTCCTCAACTCACTGAACCATACAACGCTTTACATATTCACTTTCCAAATTCAAATTCCTATAACATTTGATGGGCTCTAAATTCTCAACTCTGCTTTTCATGAAAACAAAAACAAAAAACCAACCCCTCCTGATTCCCCTCTCTCAAACCCTGGTTCTTGGTTGCTGGAAACCCTTTTCTGGAGACTGTTCCGAAGACCTCGGAGAAGAATAGGCAGAGAGAGGCACTCTAAGGGGCCTTGAAACTTGGAACTTTGGATTTTGTACACATGCCTGACTCACATAGCTGCTGCTTATGGGTTTCCTTCTTCCCAACCCTGCTGCCCCAAGATGGGTTGTGTAGTCATAAGCTGGCTGGGGCACGTGGCAGCTGTAGTTCCCCTCTGGGACATGTCAGGTTGAGGAGAGCAGCCTAAGCCGAAAAGGAGCTGCATCTGTCCAGCTGGGATTGGAAACTTGAGCTGAACCTGAGAAAGAGTAGGCAGAGTGGGTGGTGACCTGCCTAAAAGATTTTGATTTCGGAGAACTTGTTTTTCCGCTCCTGTTCTTGGCGTTTGCATTCAATCCATGCTTGTTGCATTTTCAGCCCACAACTTAGCCAAGGAACAGCGGCTGAACTTTGGGGACGACATTCCAAGCGCCCTGCGCATCGCCAAGAAAAAGCGTTGGAATAACATTGAGGAGAAGCGGATCAACCAGGAGAACGAGTTGCATGCTTATCTCACCAAGCTCATCATGGCAGAGAAGGAGAGGTAGGTGGGGATGGGGGAGAGAGGATCGGTGGGCCTGGATCAGGGATGGAATTCATTTTTTTTAACAACCAGTTCTGTGGGCGTGGCTCAGGTGGTGGGCGTGGCTTGGTAATCAGGTGACTGTGTAGGTGTGGCTTGGCAGTGATGTTATTGGCTGGGCGTGGCCAACTCAATATCACTCACCTCGAGGCACGCATCTCCTCCCCTGCCCTCTCATGACTGTGGGGATACTGCAACAGTCATAAGCGTGAAAAATGATCATAAGTCACTTTTTTCAGTGCCACTGTAACTTTGAATGGTCCCTCCACACAAGCAAAGGACCAGGAAAGGAGAGAAAAAACTCCAGAGATGTTCCAGAGACAGGAAGTCTAGTCCTGCCAAGAATGTAATAAGGGTTAACGGAGAGGCAGTTTCTGTAAGCAACACCAGAATGTTTCCTTCCTGCCTTCCTTACAGGATTAGGCCAGGAATTTCTTCTAACAACCGGTTCTCCGAACTGCTTAGAATGTTAACAATTGGTTTTAGCAAATAGGTACAAACTGGTAGAATCCCATCCCTGGCCTGGATGGAAAGACTGGGAGAAGGCATGGATCCAGTTCTGGATGGGAAAAGACCAGTGGTGGGCTTCAAATTTTTTTAACTACCGGTTCTGTGGACATGGCTTGGTGGGCATGGTGTGGCTTGGTGGATGTAGCAGGGGAAGGTTACTGCAAAATCTCCATTCCCTTCCCACCCTGCTAACCTGCTTTCCAGTTCCGTTCTCCTGTGCAGGGCAACCAAATCAGCCGATCATCTGGGACTCAATGGGGGGCAGAGAATAGAGGAGGGCGGGGCCAGTCAGAGGTGGGATTTGCCAGTTCTCCGAACTACTCAAAATTTCCACTCCCGGTTCTCCAGAACTGGTCAGAACCTCCACCTCTGGAGAAGACCTGCTGACCAATGATTCTTAAGGGAGACCTTCACCCTTTTCTTTTAGCCTGCCCATCTCACAAAACTTTGTAAGGGAAGAGCAGGCAGAATTTGGGAGGCAGAGTTAAGCAAGTCATCAGCCTGGAGTCCTTAAGTTGCCACAAACAATCCCAAGTCCAAACACTTTTGAATTCCATTGATCCTTAGCCGGCACTTAGGGTTGAATTTTTATTGGCTTGATTCTTACTTATAGGCGTGAGCAGCAAATCTGTGAACTGCATTTGATCCTTTGTGCCTGACAACATCGTTGTGAAAGACAATAAGGAGGAATGGAATGAGAGCCCATCTTGGTGCCCTGAATAAAAAGCAGGATCTCAATCCAGTGAAAATACCACTGATAGGTTTACATTTTGTCTTATCATTTTTTTTTCTGTCTTACTGTGATGACCCAGGGTGGGATACAAAATAAACACAGTCACAAAAAACAGGCGAAGAAGCCCCTTTTATTCCAAGTTCCAAATATCCTTGACTGGAGACAAAAAACTCCCCCACAAGCAGTTACAAGAAGGAGGAAATGCCATTTAAATTATAAAGAGTAAAAAACAACACAAACCAGGCAAGATAAGGGCTGGAAGACATCCACAGATAACATAACACACACTGAGAAGGACGCCAAACTCAGAAAGGAACAATAAACTAGAGATATTTCCACGCTTTGTTCCCAGTACTTGCCCGTACGCATGTCTGTCCTCTTATTCAGTTGTCACAGCTGCAGCCCATGAAGATGATCAAGGCCCTCTCCTCCCATGTCTCCCCTTTACCCTCTCCTCCCTGCATGCCCTAGGATGGAGAGGGGATGGGCCTGGGTCCTCCTCTGACTGCCCAGCCAGCCTCTACCCTTCCCCAGCCTTCTCCACAACCTCCGGAGCCACATTTCCACTCCCTATTGGCTCTTCCTCTTCTTCCTCAGAGTCAGTCTCCACCAGGGGCATGACACTTACTGTTGTAAGCCTCCTAGAGTAGCCCCCATGGCGAGATGGGCAGCAAATAAATTTAAGCAATCAATGCAGGTAGTCCTTGACTTATGAACACAATTGAGCTTCTGTTGCCAAGCAAGAAAGCTGTTAAGTGAATTTAGCCCTGCATTACAACCTTTCCTACTATAGTTATTAAGGAATCACTGCCATTGGTAAGTTAGTAACTCGGTTGTTAAGTGAATCTGGTTTCTCCCATTGACTTTGCATGTCAGAAGGTGTTCTGACTTAGGCTTCATTAGAAAGCATAAAACACAGTCCCAGCAAAGCCTCTTTTATTTCCATGGCTGTGAATTACATTCATTCACAGCCTGCAAGGCTTCACAAACAGTCTTTTCAGGGAATGTTGATAAACACCCATCTTATCGCACTTAGAATGTGGCTAGAAAACTAATTGCCAAATGCAGGGCAAGGCCAAACTTGACACAGAGCCAAACAGCACTTTTCAAAGCTTGTGTTCTGAGCAAACAAACTAATTGCTTCCTGCAAAAGCTCACATCCCCTTCGCTTCTCTTTTAGGTCAATAAAACCTAATAAGGAGGTTAATAATAATAAAAACCTAATAATAAAACCATAGGAGGGCCAATCATCTCTGAGGTGTGGCCTTACTCCTGAACCAACCCTGCTTTCTCAATTGTTCTTGTCTTCTGGTAGACCTGCACATGCGCAGGCTGGGAACCGGTTCCAGAAGCTCCCCCACCTCACTGCTGTCTAAATCCAAAGGCAGCTGATGACTGCTAGCCTGCCCTGGTCCCATCTCTATCTCTGATGCAGAACCCTCATCTGAACCCTCCTTAGTCTCCAAGACTGGGCCAGGTCCCTACCCAACCTCCTCACTTTTTCTGACCAAGGCTTCCCAGACCATAATTAAGCACATGCTTAGTTAAAACAAGTCTTGTTTTATTTCAACGCTGGAAATTATGTTCATTCCCAGCTGGAATTAATCTCAAACAGTCCCTTGAGATAAGCACCCACCTTTCTCTCCTTTGAATTGCTGCCAACAACAGAAGTACCAAATGAACTATAAAGAAAACCAACCGAAGTACAAAGTCCACACAGAGCTTCACGGTTCAATCTGAACCGAACAAACAACTTTGCTTCCTGCAAAGGTTTCTCTATCTTTGCCTGTCTTTTGTCCTTTATGGGAGGGGCAATCACCTCTCAGCCTTACTCCAGAGTCGCCCTTTTTGTTTCAGCTGCTCTCGCCTTCTAGCAGCTGCGCACATGCGCAGGGGGAAGAGGCTCCCCTGGGTCCTCTGCCTCGCTGCTGCCAGACTCCGGAGGCTTCAAAGGCAGCACCCCACTCTCAGATGGTCCTGGCCCCATCTCTGCATCGGATGCAGAATCCGCATCTGAGTCCTCTCCAGACTCCCTGATTGGTCCCCATTCTTCCCCACTGTCTGATTCCACTGCCATCTGCACAGGCTGCCGGTGAACCACAAGATTGCTACTGTCTGACTCTGCTGCCAGCGCCATCAGCCGTCAGTGGGTTGATGATCCCAGGACACTGCAACCTCCTCCCCTCGCACCCTCCCCACACTTTGCTTCTCTTCCAGGGAGCTCGACGAATGCCAGCGGGCCCAGGAGCAGGAGAACATGGATGAAAACCGAAGCCGGTCACAGTTGGCCAACATCAAAGCCAAACATGTGAGTATCCCTTGTGGGCATGTCCCTGTTCCTCCATGGCACTGAATGAGCCAAGCTGTGCACATACCATGTTACCTGTCCTTGAATGAGCTGCCAGCCTTGGAAGCCATATTTCACTTGGAAGCTTCGAGGCTGCCACATTCAGTGCCTGGGAATTTGGGAGGGGGGATTTCATAGTGAGGTAGAAGATTAGACACAACAACATTCTTTCTCAGAGAGTCAAGGACATATTGCCCTGCACCTGGAGAGGAGTGTCTGGAGGGAGGTCTCCAGTTGGGACGAGGATATGGTTGGGCCATGTGACGGACTGATGGGTGCAGGGGATGGATCCTGTTCTAGACAGAGAGACCTCCAGGAATTTGTTCATTCCTCTTTGAAAGCCATCCAAGAAATCATTTTTTTTTTATGGTCATGGTAACTAACTAAAGGGCCCAATTTCTCTTTCAGGAAAAATATCTAGCAGACATGGACGAACTCTTCTCCCAAGTAGACGAGAAACGGAAGGTGAGTTGTATTTATGTATTGAATTTATTTAAATTTATTTTGCCCCCCCATCTCAGATGGATGGATGGATGGAAATCTAATAATGTACTCTTGAGCCATCCTTAAAAAATGAAAATGATGAAGAACCAGCAATTTAGACATTTGATGCTGAGTCAGAAATACCCAGTAATACTCTCTTCTTTGGGACTAGAAACGGGACATCCCCGATTACCTGTGTGGGAAGATCAGTTTTGAACTGATGCGGGAGCCTTGCATTACGCCAAGTGGGATCACCTACGACCGGAAGGACATCGAAGAGCACCTCCAGGTAAATGAGGCAGGTTGGCTGCCCTAGAGGAGGAACAGGAATCCCAAGTCCTTAATGGAAGTAGGTCAGGATGAGCTACAAGGCAGTGAGAATCTCAAATGTGGAGCTGGTTCCGATTAAATATGGGTCTCTGACCCACAAGATCTTGTTTCCTTGGCCGCCTTAGCTTGGTTTAAAAGTGAAGAAGCCACAGAGGCGGCCAATAAAGTTTACAAATAAAATAAAATAATAAAATAATAATTAAATTAAATTATTAAATTAAAATAAATAAAATTAAATTAAAATAATAAAGTAATAAAGTAAAATAATACAATAATAAAATAAAATAAAAATAATAAAATAAATTTCATTAAAATAATACAATAAATGAAATAATAAAATAAAAATAAATAATTAAAATAAAATAAAATAAAAACAAAATAAAATAAAATAACAAAATAAATCAAATAATTAAATTAAATCAAATTTTAAAAATATAAAATAATAAAATAAAATAATAATAGTAACAAAATAAATATAATGAGGTCCTTAAGGATAGGCAGCCTTTTTTGATGGTTAAGGAAGAGGTTGGAGGCTGCAGGGGGTGGACTGAGTGATGCAAATGGTTTGAGGCTTTCTGTTCCTAAGGAGTTTTTCCATTTTTCAGTGGAAGATTGAAATCCCATCGATTTACTGATCTCACCTGGGTTTAGAAAAGGGAATCTCAACTTAGGAATTCTAAGATGTATGGACTTCAGCTCCCAGAATTCCCCAGTCAGCATGTTTCATCACCTTGAAACATTCAGTGGAATATTGCGCGGGTCTCTCCCCGGCCTTGCTGCAGTTATTGAGGCTACCTCTGGCCTGAACATAATCTTCCTGTCCCCCCCTCACAACTGCCTCTTTTTTGTCCTCCCTAGCGGGTCGGCCACTTCGACCCTGTGACTCGAAGCCCGCTGACCCAAGACCAGCTGATCCCAAACCTGGCCATGAAAGAGGTGATCGATGCCTTCATCTCCGAAAACGGCTGGGTGGAAGATTACTGACCGCCGAAGGATGGGAGGGCTCTTTGGGAACCTCCAGCTACTACAGCGACCAAGAAGGACTCCCCACCCTCTGGACCGTGCCAGGCTGCCCGCTGGGCCACCCCCATGCCTTAGCCTCTCCTCCTTTCTCACCGTCTTCGTCCGCCCAGCTCGGCTGAGTTGGGGTCTGCTCCCCTTCCCTTCTCTGGCAGGCAGGAGGGTGGGGTATCTCTGTGGCTGCCATGGTTCTCCTTCCGGGCAACAAGGAGATCTCGGTCTTCGATCTGGACACGATGGAAGATGTTTCCCATCACAGAAGCTTGAGGCGAGTTCCTTTTCCCCGGGCTCCGTAAGGCCCACTTTATCCCAAAGCCCGTATTGACTTTGGTAACATACCGTAACCCCTTCCCACGTCCATCCAGATCCCTTCACACAAACACACCCTTGCTTAGCACACCTTCCTCCCACACCGTCAGCCCTCGCCAAGAACCTGGCGCCTCTATGGAGCAAAGACTGGATCCAGCCCACCCACCCACCTTCCAGGAGACACCCCCTACCCCAGCCGTTGCTTCTTCTCCTGTACAAAGTTTCCCTTCTCAACCTCTGTTTCCCTGCCTGTTCTGAAGACCTGGAAGTGTTGCATCTGCTTCTCTGTAAATAAATGGCCACCGATTTGGGGGCAAAGATCAGGGAGGGGTGAAGAGAGATGGTTATTATTTCTCTTTTCTCAAAGGTGGGAAGGGGGCTAGAATTGGGCGAAATTGGGAGCAGATTATATCGAGGGGTGGGAAGAGAGCAGAACCCTGTGCACAGCTCCATACTATGTAGTTTGCTTATCTGTTATAATATTCAAAAAAAGTTTTATGTTTTCGGGTTGGTTTTGAATTAAACTTTTCCCCCCTTCCCCACTTCGATTATCGCAGCACAGTTTTGCAGTTTTATTTGGAGCCACCAATTGGGATTTTTTCCCTCTCAGGGAAAACAAAGAGAAATCAGCTTATGTTCTTTCTGGAATGTTTGTTTGTTTGAGTTCTTTGCAACAGGAGTGATGCTGGTTAAGTGAAATACTGGAATGGGAAGAGCCAGGAAGCCCAACAAGGCAAAGAAACAGTGATCAGCTGAAGAACATCCTGTTGTTGTTTTTTTAACATCCATCTATAAGTAATCCTTGACTTAGGACCACAGTAGAGCCTGGAATTTTATCTTGTTTAAGTGAGAAATCTGTTAAGGGAATGTTGAGGCTCGAGAGAACGTACAGAGAAGAGCAACCAGGATGATGAGGGGCCTGGAGGCGAAAACATACAATGAACGGTTCCAGGAACTGAGCCTGGCTAGTCTAGTGAAGAGAAGGACCAGGGGAAACATCATAGTGTTCCCATATTTGAGGGGCTGCCACAGAGAGGAGGAAGGGGTCAAGCTATTTTCTAAAGTGCCTGAAGGCCAGACAAGGAATAATGGATGGAAACTGAACAAGGAGAGATTCAACCTGGAAATAAGGAGACATTTATTGACAGTGAGAACAATCAACTGATGGGACAGAAGTTCCCTTCGGAAGTGATGGGAGCTTCATCCCTGGAAGCTTTGAAGAAAAGACTGGACTGCCATCTGTCAGAAATGGTGTAGGGTCTCCTGCTTGGGTAGGGGGTTGGACTAAATGACCTACAAGGTCCCTTCCAACTCTGGTATTTTATATTCAGTAGAACAGCTTGACTTTGGAAGTTGTGGGAGTTCATCATTGGAAGCTTTTAAGAAGAGACTGGACTGCCATCTGTCAAAAATGATGCAGGGTCTCCTGCTTGGTTGGGAGGTTGGACTAGATGACTTCCAAGGTCCCTTCCAACTCTGATTATCTGTTATCTGTCCCGTTTTACGGCTTTCCTCGCCCCGTTTCTTGAGCGGAGCATTGCCATTGTTAAATCAGTAATGTGGCACTTCAGCGAATCCAGTTTCCCCCTTCAACTTTGCTTGTCAAGAAGGTTGCAAAAGGGGGAAATCACGTAACGCCAAGATGCTACAGGTGTCACAAATGTGAGCCAGCTGCCAGGCATCCGAATTTAAATATGAATTACCCCGGGGATGCTGCAATGGTCATTAAGACTGAAAAACAGTCATAAGTCATCTTTTTTCAGTGCCGTTGTACAGCCCCATGAAGCAGTATTCTACGTCGAAGCGCTATTGCTATTTTAAAATTCTTTTGCATGTTCTTATCGCTTTAGCACATACCACAAAATGTGGCAGGGTGAAAGAGCCTGTGTGCAACGTGACAGCAGCACCTTATCTGGGACACACTGTTCCATTTCCCCCCCTCTGCACTGGGACCACCAGGCATTAAGCCAAATTTAACTTTTTGCAGAGATGTGACTTTTCTCCCTGGCTCATATCCTGTTCTTTATTTTTGTTCGGCTCTCCAATTAAGATTCTGGGAGCAGGTGAGAAAGAGAAAAAGAATCTGGAAATTACTGTCCTGTGAGGAAGCAATTATACAGTGTTTTTGATCAAATATTCAAATTGCAGCTAAGTGAGCAAGGAGGGAAGATGCTCGGGTGCCTGTTTGAAAACAAGAACCAAGTTTCTGCTGGCACCTGGACGTTTTCCTGTCTTCTTTGTAGTTCTTGTCTTCTTTTTGCTAGTTAATTTACCTCTGGGCATGTCTAAAAGGCCATTTCCTCACCAGTAAGGAATTTCATCCTAGTTAGAATATCATGTAGAAAAATAGAATCAACAGAGTTGGAAGGGACCTTAGAGGTCTTCTAATCTAACCCCCTGCTCAATCTCAATCTCCAGTCTCTTAAAAACCTCCAGAGATGGAGGAGCCACAACTTCTGGCACAGGTGGATGGTGAATGGCCCCTCCCATAGGAAATAAAGAGGTGCTAAAGGGGAGGGATGTTTGCAGGAGACAATTAGTTCGTTTAATTAATGTGAAGATTTGTTCGGTACTCTCAGATTCTCTGCCAAGTATTTTCTTGTACAGTGTTGCGTTTGGAAGCTATCAGCCTGGCAGTTCTCCAAGCCTGATAAAGGCCTGTGGTTGTAACTCACTCTTAAAAGACTGTTTGCTGGGACTTTGCTGGATGTGAATCATAGGAAATTCACATTTATAGCTTTATAAAAAGGGGTTTTGTTGGGACGAGGAGTCTTGCTTCGTAATTTTGGGAAGCCAAGGTCAGAACTGTTGGGTTGATAAAATCAGAAATGAGGTGATAAGACGCCTGGGAAAGCCAAGGAAAATCATCAAAACCATTAAAAAGTGAAAGTTAGACTATTTCAGACCTGTGATGCGACGCAAGGGAAAAATAAACCATCCTTCACTTGATCCTCCAAGGAAAAATGGAAGGCAAACGAGGTCCAGGCAGAAGAAGAACTTCATGGCTTCAAAATCTAAGGGACTGGCTTGGACATAACTCAGCAGCACTTTTTCATGAGGCTGTTGATCAAAATTGTATCGCCAACATGATCTCCAACCTCCGATGATGGATACGGCACAACAAGAAGAAGAAATATAGGGAAAACATTCTAAAGCTGCTTCATGCTAACAGGGATTCTATTATAGCTGGTTTTCACCAGTAACAGTCCTACATTAGCTATCAGCTCCAGTCTAGATAATGCTCACTGGTGGAGGCAGATGGAGGTCCACCACCTCCTCCAGAAACCCAAAACAAGGTCGAGCAGATGAGGGGTTAGTTTGGCCGCCTCTGGAGGACCATCATTCAGAAGCTGGTTCTTTTGTAGATGGCCCTCAAGGTTGATAACGGAGGAGGAAAAAGGCAAGTGGACTACATTGGCTTGGCCTTTGGAAGGAAATCTGACCAAGCTTTGAAGCCTTCAAGACCAATATTTTCATCACAACAGTGATAGCTTTTCTAATGTAGGGTCTTGGGTATCTGCAGCAAACCTCTGGAACCTGAATCATCATCTGCTAACAGTTGCCCTTGCAAGTAGTGTTTGGGAACTGCACATCAAGTTGCTTACATCAAAGCACAAAATCTAAAGAAAGGGATGGAGATACAGAGAAGGAAAGAGGATTAGAGAAAGAGAGAAAGAGAGAGACCAAGCACCATACCAATAGTCTTCGATTTAACAGCTATTCGTTTAGTGACCAAGGTTACAACGGCATTGAAAAATGAGTTATGGCCATTTTTCACATTTATGATCATTGCAGCCTCCCCAGGGTCGCGTGGTCAAAATTCAGCCATTTGGCAACTGACTCATTTATGACGGTCGCAGAGTCCCTGGCTCACGCGACCCCTTTTTGCGACCTTCTGAAGACAACATCCATGGGGAAAGCCAGATGGACTTCACAAATGTGTGGCTAACTTAATAACTAAAGGGATTCACTCCACAACCGCGGCAAACCCAGGTGGTAAAATGGGCCAAAACTCTCTTCACCAATGCCTCACTTAACAGTGTAAATTTTGGGCTCAGTTGTGGTCACAAGTCGAGAACTAGCTGTAATTGATGAAGGAAGACCTCCCCCCCCCCCCGCTTCACCTTCTTCCACAGTGTGGCAAACGCATGTCCAGGTAGAAGGATGCTGAGTAGGAAAGTACAATTTAATAAGCACCAATCTTATCCTGCCTCATTTCTAAAAAATATTGGGGGGAGCAGTTGGTCCTGAGATGCTGGCTGAAAGGTTTTAGGATGAGATCCCTGAGATGGACCAGGTATGGTCTTACCGACCATAGAGATGGTGTTACTCTATGGTCCACCATCACTGATGGTCACCAACTTCATGAGGTCTTCTGGCTGTTGAATTTCATCAACGCCATTGGAGCAAGCCAACTGAGATATTTACGGGTGATGGAAGTTATAGTCTCCGGCCCCAAAGCACTGGGCCCAAATGAACAATTGTGCTGATCACCTTACGGGAAGACTGGGACAATTTTTGAGTTTGAAATGGCCAAGAAATCCAGTTTCTTTGCACGAGGAATGGTGTCATACAGGAGGTGTCACTTGGAGCTGCTAACCCAGGAAGGTGGAGATGAAAACGCTGGTGTCCAGGTTGAGGGTGGCATGCCACCAGTGGTCCGGAAAGTACAGAACCTGGAAGGATAGAGAGAATGACTCTAGATGCAATGGCTTTGTAGAAGATCCTTCCTTCCTTCCCTCCCTTCCCTTCCCTTCCCCTCCCTTCCTTCTTACCTTCTTTATACTCTATTCTTCATTCCTTCCTGCCTCCCTCCCATTCCTTCCCTTCTTCTTCTCTTTACTTTTCCTTCATCCCTCCTATTTTTCCTTCCTTCTTTCCTTCCCTAAACTCCATTTTTCCTTCTTTCCTCTCTCCCATTTTTTTCTTTCTTTCCTTCCTCCCTTCCTTCCTCCTTTCCTTCTTCCCTTCCTTT
>BLBF01000067.1:2507554-2552358 GCA_015471245.1 Laticauda colubrina
CCTTGAAATACCCATGATACAAATCAAAGGGTTCTCACTGCCACCATCATCTTCCTCCAATTATTCAGAAATCTAGCTTCTTTCTGTCCTCCAGTGCTAAATTTTTCAAGTCATTTTGAAATTTAGTATAGTATAGGGCAAGGGTCTTCAAACTTGGCAACTTTTAAGACTTGTGGACTTCAATTCCCAGAATTCCTGAGCTAATTCCTGAGCTGACTGGAGGAGGAATTCTGGGAGTTGAAGTCCACAAGTCTTCAACCTATCAGGTTTGAAGACCCCTGGGATTGGACATGTTTCTAAAGCTAAGCAGCTTTGAGGTGTGTAGACTTTTTAACTCCCAGAATTCCCCAGCCATGAGAATTAGGATAGGATTCTTCTCTTCTGGTATAGGGCCTCCTGCTTGAAGGGGATTGGACTAGAAGACCTTCAAGGTCCCTTCCAACTCTGTTATTCTGTTTCTTCTGAGGTGCTTTCTCCACTCCCATTCCTTCCGTGGGCTGGGATTTCTCTGATCAACTGCAGCTGTCTAGGCTGCAGCATCTTCCTCCTGTCTCCCAAGGTCATTCTCACATCCTATGGGTATCTAAATTTGTGGGGCAATGCCTAGTTGGGGCACTCACCTTCCTCCCAAAGATGACCTCTGAAAAGCCAGGCCCATGCCAATGAAATGGCACTCCAGAACCAGAGCCTGAAAGGGATTGGAAAAGAGAGAAAAAGGAGGAGGAATTAAATCCAGCCCGGGAATTGCATTGCTCCTTATACCAATGACCTGGAGCAGAGTCCAGAATTCTCAACTAAGACAGAAGGAAGTTTCAGAAAGCAAAGCTTTCTGACCATGATAGACATTCTGTATGAAAGATCTTGGTGGATCCTGGGCTCAGACCAAAAGGTCACTGGCACATGACCTCAAACTGTGGAATCTAGTTCTTCATGGGAACCTACCCGAATCCAATATATTAAACCTGCTGGACAGAGCTGATGTCAACTCATAAAATATTTCTATGGTCTTTTTAGAGTAGCCAACAGAAAGGGAGGGGGGAACAGTGCGGCAGCTTGCAAATCTGAAAGTGCATTCCATAAATGTTTTCAAAGATAGTAACCAGGTGACTGAAGTTTCTGCCGTGCAAATATCTAACTGGAGAGCACAATTGATGACTCTGGGCTATGGATGTGTCCCATTGGTGAATATGAATTACGATACACCCAGGGGGTGGGGGGGAAACCAGGGTCAAGGGTGACAATGAATTATGTGTCTTAGAGTCGGCTACACCCAGGCAGTGCCAGCATGCTTACTCCTAATAAATCTTTTAAGTTTTGGAAGTTTGGCTCGAGACTCATGATTTCAATGGGGGTAACTGCCAGAGCCCTGACAACTGTCCCATCAGCACCATGGACCTTGTGACCTTGTGAAATTGCCACATGACATATACCAGCCTGGATGACTGAATTCATAGATGACTGAATTCATGGCCCCCTTGAGGACTCTTAGTTTGTTTCTTCCATGTTTTTATTTATTTATTGGATTTATATTGCTGCTTATTTTCCCATGGTTACTCGAGGTGGCTTACAAGATATCAAACCACATTTAAAACAGTAAAATTAGTAAGAAGAATCAACTAAATTAATACAATAAAATCACCCCCCACCTCCCAGTGACAGCAGTTCGCACTAGCCACCTAGTGGGTTCCCCAGGCCCCGGGTTCTGGGTTCCCCAGGCTCTGGGTTCCCCAGGCCCGCTGGCAGAACTGGGTCTTCAGCTTCTTGCAGAAGAGAATCAGAGTGGGGACCATTCTAATCTCTGGGGGGATGATGTTCCAGAGAGAGGGAGCCATCATGGAGAAGGCCCCTCATCTGGGTTCCACCAGGTGTATCTCTCTCTGGGATGGGACCCAACAACATTCCCTGCCTCCCCACTCTAATGGGTCAGGTAGATGTGACCGGCAAGAAACGGTCCCTCAGATAACCTGGTCCCAAGCCATGAAGGGCTTTAAAGGTGACAACCAGCACCTTGAATTGCACCCAGAAGCAAATTAGCAACCAATGCAACTCCAGCAGGACAGGGTGATACACATTGGAGATATTATATGACTCTTAAGACCAGTTGCAAGGGAGGTGTAGATGAACTGGCTGAGCCTGATGGAGGAATCAAATGTGTCATCAGTCTCGAGTCCCCTGGTGCCTACAAGAGATCTGAGTCCAGACCATCTTGAATTCTGTTCTTTTCTATCATACCACTAACTTGCTTTGACTGTTAGTAGTTCAGATTCTTGTAGAGAGCTTTAACTTACCATCAGCCTACAGTTTAGTCTTTTGAATTGTCTGGACCTCTGATTTCCTGTCCTGGATATGAGCAAAGGCAGAAAGGGAGGAGACATCTCAGCCTCTAGCTAGCACCTGATTGGCCCTGGATGAAGATAGACTTCATGTGACCCAATGAACACCCAATGACCCCATTTTTAGTTTTTTGGCAGGGAATCCACACACGATCCTTTTTAGTGATAGTCTTGTATCTTTGGAACTAAGGAGGCATACAGATTTTGGCCCTAAGAAGGAGCCAAATTGTGGAGGGCAATTGTTGGGGATAAATAGCTTAGAGAGGGCTGTAAAGCACTGTGACGCGGTATATATGTCTTAGTGCTATTGCTATACATGGTCCTAGAAAGAAGACGAAGCTACAAAACCAACATTGTTGGTTGAAGATGCCCTATGAAGGTGTTAAAACCAGCTACTGACCCCCAATCCCAAAACTGTATGCTCCCGTGGTGCCTGGAATCCTGAAAGGTGGTGGGTTGTATTTCTTGAAGAGGAACCCCCATTCAGTGAAATTATTGTCTCCAAAGAAGTAGAGGGTTTCTGCAGGAAAGAAGGGAAAAAAGAGAAGTTAGTAGTTTGTCCCAACAGATCCTTTGCTTTTCATGAGTGCTGGAGACCAAAACCAGGGACTAAACTGGTTTGCAACTGCAAACTTTCTTGTCTCAGTATCTTCAAGAGAAAAAAGGAAATGTGGGAGAAAAGATCATTTGCAAGGGAGATACTTTATCCGTAAAGAAAATAACTGCAATCAAAACAAAGGTAAGGGAAGTCTGAGTCCGGACTAGAAATGTACTTTGAGGAAGCGTCTCAGATATAGATTTCTATCCCATCTTTATTATTTTATAAGTAATTCAAACCTACTACTTCTTCCTCTGCCAGTTTCCCACCCCCCACAACAACAACCCTGTGAGGTGGGTTGGGCTAAGAAAGAGTGATCGACCCGAAGTCACCCAGCAGGCTTTCATGCCCAAAGCAGGACTACAACTCATGGTCTTCTAGTTTCCTTAACCACTATACAAAATTGACTCTTGTTCTTCTGAAATTAAAGGAAAGGAAGGGGAAAATGCATTCAGAGTTGCAAGATCTGTTACTGTAATCCTATCCTAAAAAGTAGTTGTCATAGTCATAATTTTGGTATTCGGAGCTAGACTACACATAGTCTTCGAATTATGACCACAATGGAGTTCCAAAAGTTCTGTTGCTAAGTGAGACCTTTGTGAAGTGAATTTTTTCCCCATTTTACAACTTTTCTTGCCATTGTGAAGTGAATCACTGCAGTTCTTAGTATTGTGGTTGTTGAGTGAACCTGTCTTCCCCATTGACTTTGCTTGTCAGAAGGTTGCAAAAGGGGATCATGTTATTCCGGGACACTTGCAACCGTCATAAACGTGAACCAGTTGCCAAGCATCTGAATTTTAATCATATGTGTCAACTAAAAAATACTTCTTTGGTCTTTTTAGTTGCCAGCAGAAAGAGAGTGGGGGGAAAGCAGTGCATTCCTCAAATGCTTCAGATAATTGCTAGGTAGCAAAAGCTGTTGGCACACAAGATTATTACTGGAGAGGATGATTGATGACTCTTGGTTATGGATGTGTCCCGTTGGAGAATATACATCCAGGGGGTGGGGGGAAGACTAGAGTTAAGGGGGAAATGAATGATGTATCTTAGTGTCAGCTGCAGCCACATAATGCCGACATGTCACTCCTAATAAATCATTTCTTTTTACTTTGAGAGATGTGGCTAGAGAGGGTGGATTTGTTGGAGCCCTGACAACATAATCACAGGGATGCTACAATGGTCGTAAATATGAAAAATGGCTGTAAGTCACTTTTTCCAGTGCCGTTGTAACTGAACAGTCACTAAATAAACTGTTGTGAGCTGAGGACTATCTCTCCTCACCCCTGAAGAGCTGACATAAACTGATTCTGGTCTGTGGAATCCAGGCTGAGTTTGGGTTGCCATGGATCAAGGAAGCATGGAGATCTGAGAATGCTGAGGCGTAGTTACGTCCTACTCACCACTTCCTAGGGAAGCCAGATCCTGGGGTTCCAGCAAATGATCCACATAATCTTGGAAGTGTAGATCAACTGCATCAAAGGAAAAGCTGGTAAGAACTCAATGCTGTGCAGTCTTTTAATCTGAGTTTTTGTACCATGCTCAGCAGAATAAAGAGTGTTTTTTTTTTAATGAGGACATCGTCAGAGATGACCAGGCTGAGCCTGAGGGTGGAGTCAAATGCATCATCAGTTTGGAATCGTTACATTCCCAAAAGAGGCCTAAGTCCAACCACCAGTAAGAACTCAATGCATCTTCTGCCAAAGCTGTGCAATCTTTTAATCCAACTTTTTGTACCATGCTCAGCAACAACAATGGCTATTTTTACTGAGGGTGTAGGATCAGAGGTGGTGTTCAGCAGGTTCTGACCAGTTATGGAAAATCAGTAGTGGAAATTTTGAGTAGTTTGGCGAACCAGCCAATCCCACCTTTGACTGCCCCTTCCCCCCATTTCTTCTCTGTCTCCCATTGAGTTCCAGCTGATTGGCTGGTTCTCCTTTGGTTGCCCTGAAGAAGAGAACAGAGCTGGAAAGTAGGTTAGTGGGGTGGGGAGGGAATGGGGATTTCGCAGGATCCTTCCCCTTCCACACCCACCAAGCCACACCCACAGAACCAAGAGTAAAAAATTTTGAATCCCACCATTGGTGGTGTTAATGAACAGGCTGAGCCTGAGGGTGGAATCAAACACCTCATCAGTTTGGAATTGTTACGTTCCCACAAGAGACCTAAGTCCAGCCCCCCTTGAAGTCCATTGACTCTTATCTGCCGCAAATTCACTTTGACCGTTAGTGGTTCAAATTCTTTTATATACATATCATGAAATAAACTTGTAGTACTGGGAGAATTCGGCTTACAACCCCAATTGAGCCCAATATTTCTGTGGCTAAGCGAGACTGTTGTGAAATTGATTCGCCCCATTTCATGGCCTTTCTTGCGAAGCACTACAGTTTATGAAGGACAAATATAGGTAGTCCTTAACTTATGACCCCAATGCAGCCCAACATTTCTGTTGCTAAGTCAGACATTTGTTTAATGAGTTTTGCCCCATTTTACAACCTTTCTTGCCACAATTGTTAAGTGAATCACTGCAGTTAAGTTAGTAACATGGTTGTTAAGCGAATCTGGCTTCCCAGTTGCTTGTCAGAAGGTCACAAAAGGGGAACACATGACCCCGGGACACTGCAATACCGTCATAAATATGAGTCAGTTGTCAAGCTTCTGAAATTTTGTTCACATGACCCTGGGGGATGCTGCAACGGTTGTAAGTGTGAAAAATGGTCATAACTCACTTTTTTCAGTGCCTTTGTAACTTCTAAACCAGGTGTCACCAACCTTTTGGACCTCAGGGACCACCAAACTCATAATTTTAAATCCCACGGACCAGAAATCCTGGGAAAATCCCAAAAAAAGTCGGCAGGAAAATTCCTCACCCGTTTTCCTACCGATTGATCATTCTTTATTGGAGATTGCAGCTCCAGCTCCATTCTCAGGGGGAGAGAGAGAGAGAGACTTTTGGCTTCATGCAAGGAAAGCAGCAGAAGCAGCAGAAGTTTTTCTTTCTCTCTCCCAAACTCCACCAGAAATGAATCTTTGCTGGTGCAGCCTCTTGGAGCGAGAGGCCTTGCGGGGTCCCCAAGACTCATTTCTGATGGAGTTTGAGGGGGAGAGAAAGACAGACTTTTGCTGCTTTCCTTGTGTGTGGCCAAAAGCAGAAGAAGAAAGAAGCGGAAAGAAGCAGCCCGGTGGCCAGGCCAAGCGCATGGGGTGAGTGAAGTAAGTTCCCCCCCCCCTGCCCTTTCCCCTTTCCCCTCACTACCTCGTGTTGTTCACAATGCAAGCCACGCAAGCCTTGTTTTCCTGCGCAGTCTGGATTAACTGCATTTCTCTGCAGACCACCAAAATTTTCTTGCGGACCACCAGTGGTCCCCGGCCCACTGGTTGGCGACCAATGAGCTAAAGGGTCACGAAATGAAAGTCGATGGCTCCCTGTACTTTTGAAGTTTATTCCTTGGTTTCCTGCATCTAACAGGTGTGTAAAATTGCACCTCCGTGTCCCAGCTCACTCTCACCTCAGCTTGGGGCACAATTGGGGAAGTTTTTCCCCCCCATCCTCACCTTTGCGATAAGAATAGGTGTTGGCGGTACTGAGACGAACCAGATGTTCTCCAAACCTGGCCAGCAGCTGATCTTTGGTGCATTGAGCCTGGAATTCCTGTGGGCACAGAAGGGAATCAGAATGGAGAGACACCTCCAATTTATAAAGCCTCCTCCCCCCAATATTATTTTTTCCTGACTGCAAAACAAGATTGCGCTGGCCAGAGTCCATGTGCAATACAACCACAGGGTAGTTCATCTCTGGGAATTACAGGTAATCCCTTATGGATGTATCCCAAATGTGCTTTTTTTTTTTTTTTTTTCAAGAGGCAGCTGGAATTTCTGGTTTTTCTTTGAAGGCATTTAGCTTCTCATGCAAAGAAGCTTCTTTAGCTCTGACTGGATGGTGGGGAATGGTAATAAAGAAAATAATGGAATGCACCAAAATGGACAGGTTAACAATGGAAATTAAAGACAAAGGAGAAACAGAGTATTACCTAATATGGGACCTATGGTACAATTGGCTAGACAATAAAGGTTAGAAAATGGATGACAAAAGATGAACACACTAGAAACAAACACAGGCATAAAACTATATAGAAGGATATATATTGTGAGCAATATTGGGGCTAGATTGTACATAATTAGAAATCAAAATATATAGAGTGATAAATGCATCGAGAAGTATGTTATAAGCATGGATACAATAGATATAAGTATGTTGCATAATATCTAGTTTTTATTCTTTTTTCTATGGACTATACTGTATGAAAAAGAAAAATGGTAATAACTAGAATGTATAACATGTATATTTTTTTAAAAGGTGTTGATACATATAGTTGTTGCAAAATTGAAATTGCAATGTAAAATGAAGGAAAGCGCACAATAAAAAAAACTTTTTTCAAAAAAGGATTTATACTCCTTGCAGACAGCTGGTCATCTGTATCCTTTTAGAGGGCCGCTAAGGCCACTTGGAGGTTTATCTGTGTCCTCAGGGTCATCAAATGACCCTGAGGACACGGTGTGGAGTCTTCTTGGAACTGCTGCAGATAAAACTTCCAAGTGGCCTCAGCAACTCTCCAAAAAGGATGCAAATGACCGGCTGTCTGCAAGGAGTATAAATCCTTCCATTCCCCACCATTCAATCAGAACTCACGAAGCTTCTTGGATGAGAAGCAAAACGTCTTCAAAGAAAAAACAGAAAGTCCAGTTGCCACTTGAAAAAAAAAGAAGCATTTTTGGGACAAACCATGATTGGAGGACTGAGAATCTCCATAGACCTTACGACCATAATTGACCCTGGAATTAGGCATTAAGTGGGTCATCCCACAATGGAGTCCATTTTGCAATTTTTTGTGGCAATCGTTAATGAATGTGGCAGTCATTAAACAAGCCCATTGCTTGCAATGGACATTTTATTCTATTTTTTGCAGGAAAGTAAACACTGACTCCCACCAAAAAAATGTAACTGGCACTCAGATAACCTCAGGATGCTAGGTAATGATTCACTTAACAAGCAGCTTGGCTTCTGGTCCCAATTGTGATTGCAACTATGTGGATTATCTGTATTTATTGTTTGGAGCACAGTGGGCTTTGTGGGTGTGTGGCTAAGTGATTTCCTCAGACAATTAGGCGGATTTAGAAAGTCACTATTAAGAAAACCACAAGATTGCATGCCCTGTAAATATAACACTGCTGTGTCTACCTGTGCAATACATTTCTCCCTTTGATCATACTCAGAAATATTTATGGAGAGAGCCTGGATTCTCATTCAGGCTTTGCAAAATGGCTTTACAGCCCCAGACTGATCACTTGACTTTATTAATTCATGCCCTATATGAAGGGGTCTCTAAAAGATAGTCTCAAAAATATTGACCTTCTAGCGCTGCACCCTAGAGAGTATCTTAACTTACTGCCCCTGTGTCTGGTTTGCCAATTGCACAGTGGCAGATAGGACAGCACTCCAGAGGGTTAATGTCATGACCCAGAAGATCATGGGTTGCCTTCTCCCCTCTTGGGAAGAGCTTTAGAGCTCCCGCTGCCTTAAGAAAGTTCAAAACATCCTCAAAGATCCATCTCATCCTGGGCACCCTTTATTTTTTAACTATTTTAATTTATTTTTTAACTATTACCACAGCGAATAATAAAAACAAGGACAAATAGGCTGAAAAACAGCTTCTATCCCAGAGCAGTTGCTCTTTTGAATTCTGCTGTAGAGTGCAATATTAATGCAATATCAGAGGTTTTCCATTCAGTGTATAGAATGCGAAGGATGTGTGTTTGTGTATATTTTCATAGTCATAATGTACACTGAGGATGGCATTTAATTTAATTGCACCTCATTCAATGAATTCATTGCACAATGAAGTAAAAGTAAGTCAACTAGTGGCTTAAAGAGATTCGGATGGTTCCAACCTGGAACTAAACAGAAATTTCCTGACAGTGAGAACAATTAAAACAATGAATCAGTCAAATGGCTTGCTGTTGTGGCTGCTCCATCACTTGAGGTTTTTAAGAAGAAACTGGACAGCCACTTGTCTGAAATGGTGTAGGGTCTTCGGCTAGAGCAGGGGATTGGACTAGAAGACCTCCAAGGTCCCTTTCAGCCTTTTGATTCTGTGGTGTTTCACCCAAATTTATAATGCAGGGGACACTCACGGTATTGTCAGTTAATCCCTGAAGAATTACTGGCCGAGAGAAGGCATACCTAGGAAGAGGAGGAGGAAGGGATGGAGGAGTTGGAGGAGGAGGAGAGAGGGAGGAGAAGGAGGAAGGGAAGAAGAGGATGAGAGGGGGAGAAGGAGGAGGGAGGAAGAGGAGGAGGAGAGGGGAAGGAAGGGATGGAGGATTTTGAAGAGGAGGAGAAGGGGGAAGAGAAGGAGGAGGAGGAAGGGAGGAAGAGGAGAGGGAAGGAAGGGATGGAGAAGTTGGAGGAGAAGGGGAGGAAAAGGAGAAAGAGGAGGAGTAGAAGGGAAGGAAAGGATGAAGGATTTTGAAGAGGAGAAGGAGGAGGAGGAGGAAGGGAGGAAGAGAAGGAGAGGGGAGGAAGGGATGGAGAAGGGGAAAAGGAGGAAGAGAGGAAGAGGAGGAGAGGGGGAGAAGAAGGAGGAGGAGGGAAGAGGAGGAGGAGGAGGAAAGGAGGTGGAAGAAAGAGAAGATCATTGTAATAGCATTATGGATTACAGTATAAAACCATAGGACAAAGGCTTTGAATTGTGAAAGCTTTTCAGAGTGAAGAAAGCAAAGCCCCAGGAAATATGGTTCTTTCTCTATCAATTTGATGTGGTCTTTGACATGAAGCTGCATCCTGTGGACAATCGCTTAGCACCTCCCAAAGAAGCAGACCTGTTATATGCAGCATCGACTTTTCTACAGTCTGCTCCTCCTTTACTTTTTTTGTTTGTTTTTGTTTGTTTAAATCAGCATGTATTTGCATTTGAAATCACTTGCCTGTACTGCTCAACAACACTGGCTTCTGGACTACCACGAAGGGCTGATGGAAAAGGTAGGGGAGAATTTCAAATGACTATTTAGAAGAGGAGAGGAGAGGAAAGGGGAAGAGAAGAGAAGAGAAGAGAAGAGAAGAGAAGAGAAGAGAAGAGAAGAGAAGAGAAGAGAAGAGAAGAGAAGAGAAGAGAAGAGAAGAGAAGAGAAGAGAAGAGAAGAGAATTCTTTATTGGCCAAGGGTGATTGGACACACAAGGAATTTGTCTTGGTGCAAATGCTTTCAGTGTACATAAAAGAAAAGACATTCATCAAGAGTCAAGAATCATCTGGTACAACACATCACGACTTATGCCTGACTCTTATTTTAAAGGTTCCAGGAGTTTGCCATGATGGAGGCTCTGATAAGTAACTGAAGAGTTAAATAACTAGGAGCTTGTGCAGGGGACTCTAGCAAAACATGGAGCTGTCTCCTTTGTTTGTTTTTAATTCCTTCTTGCAAAGAAACAATAATAATCTGGAACCAGTGCCTGTTGCCACCTGGTGGTGGAAAAAGTAGCAAGCTGGATCATTTGCCATCACTTAACTGTTGAATTTTTATTTTGTTTTGTTTTGTCTTTTAATGATGCCGAAATCCCTTGTGGGGTGGAGTTGGGGAAACTGAATGGAGCTGAGTGTTTACTGGCCGGATGTCGCCAATGCTGAGTTTTGTTCAGCAGACATATCCTCATTGACACAGAGAGAGAAATACCTGTCGCTACCTAGGATCAAACTCACAGCCTCCTGACTGTGAGGCGAGAGCTTCATCTATAGGCCACCGCACTTAACAGTTAAGTCCCATCACTTAACTGTTGAATAAACTGTGCATAAGTTAGGGAGGAGTCCCTTCTCTCCACCGTACAGCTCCCATCGTCTGACAATGCGGCGTGCCTGCTTGTCAGCCTGCAGGGACAAAAAAACAGCTAAGCTTATGTTTCATCAGAGATATACAATTTTTTAAAAGTTTCATAAGTAGGAAATAGCTTATTTTCTAAGCTTTGTTCGTAGCAGAATTAACTGTACGGCTTCTGATTCTGGAAAGAAGCACCAAAATAGAAGATAAAAATAAGGGGGGGAAAAAAACCTCCAACATTGGAAGTGCTTTGCATGTAGAAAGCTGGCCTCATCTTCTTTTAAAGACCCCATAATCCCTTGCGAGATGGAGTCTGGGCAACTGAATGGAAATAGCAGAGTATTTTTTTTAAAGAAAAGTGTTTTTTATTTTTACAAAAAAAACAATAAATAAAACTATCTTTCAATTTTACAGTGTGTCGGTTGGGTACATATATCTTGTGCGTATAGTAATATTGTTATACATTTCTTATTTAATTATATTCATAAACCATTCTAATCAACCTTTTATATTATATTACGCCATTATTATATTGTCATTAACATAATTTCGGTTCTATGTTATCTTTCAAAAACAAATCTCATCCTTGCAACGTTATATTCATATTCTTACTCATTCAGAAATAATCAATTTTAGTGTATTATTGCTGTTACCTTATATTTCAGTTTCTTATTCTTCTATCTCACCATTCATAAAATAAATCCCAAATCTTATAATACTCTTTTTCTTCCTGTTTTCTAATTACCATTGTTAGTCTACTCATTTCCACACATTCCATTATTTTCTTGATCGTTTCCTCCTCTGTCAGAATGTTCTCACTTTTTCAATTTTGTACATTAATAGTCAAATATGTTATCTCTTTATTATAATCTTCAGGCAAAATCCCCAATAAAAATATCTCTATTTTTAGATCTATATGTTGTTTTATCATTTTTTTCAAATCGTGTATTTTAGTCCAGTATTTTTTAGCTTCTATGCATGTCTACCACATATGATCCAGGTATCTGATGATATTTCCAACATTTCGCTGATTTGTCTTTAAACATCTGTGCAATTTTTGTGGGAGGGAACTAGCAGAGTATTTTAATGGCCGGATGCCTTTCCTGTTGCCAGTGCGGAGTTTTGTTCAGCAGATCTATTCTCCATGTGCTCAGAGAGAGAAATATCTGCCTCTACCTAAGATTGAACTCATAGCCTCCTGATTGTGAGGTGAGAGCTTCACCTCTAGGTCACCGCATCACTCTCCATGTAGAAATCTCACATCCTACTGAGAAATGCAAAACCCCTTTGGCCATAACACCTGTCTTTCTGTGAACAGGGCCATATATTAATGGTTGCCCTTAAAGCTCTACTGAATATACCATGTATATCCCTGGAAATAAGACCTACCCCAAAAATACGCTCTAGTGCTTATTTTGGAGGACACCCCCCCCAAAAAAAAATATAAGACCAGGTCTTATTTTCAGGGAAACATGGTACATATGCATGTACACCCAACCAAACGAAGGACTCTTTGTGTGTGATTTGAGTGATTTTCATAAGAGTTCTTTTTGAAATCTGTCAACAAAGGCAAAAATCTATGTGCAAAAGAAAAAAAATCTTCCAGAAAATACTAGATTTTGGAGGAGGAAAGAAAGGGTTTTTTTTTTTTTTTGAGGGGGAGGTTGTTGCAAAATGGGACGAACTTATCAAATATGACAGACAGGAATTCTGGGTATTAAGTTCTGCTAGAACTTAAATGCCTTGTTATGCTGAGATACCATAATTTATGTTGCATTGAGTCAGTCTTTTTCAAACTTGGCAACTTTAACAGGGGTAGACTTCAATTCCCAGAATTCCCAGGTGTTTTGGGGGGAACCCTGGGAGTTGTAGTTCACCCATGTTGTCTGGGGAATTCTGAGAGTTGAAGTCCATCCCTCTTAAAGTTGCCAAGTTGAAACCACTGCTTTAGAAAAATCTGTGCACTTCATTCATTCATTCACTCACTCATTCATTCATTCAATCATTTTTTTATGATACCCATCTCCCCTAAAAAGTGACTCTTTCTGTTTTTTCCTTACTAGATGCCTAACTCACCAGCCTCCATCTGTTTCTAGCAGCGTGAAACTCCCTGGGAACCAAAAGAACATGGATAAGGGTAGAAAAAGCAGGAGTTGGGATTTGGTCTCCATGGGTTGCAAGATTCTACAAAGCCAAATCCTTCCTTTGGGTGATTCTCAGCAAAATAGCCGGGTATCTTGAGAAAAGTTTAGAAGACGGTCCAGCATGGAAGAGCAAATCTTCTGAAAAGAGGTAAAGAAAGGAAGAACATTAAAAGAAGCAGAAGACCAGGGATGAACACTTGAAGATCTTCTAGCACAATGTTTCTCATAAGATGTGTGGACTTGAACAGTTTCTGGCTGGAGAATTCTCAGAACTGGATTCCACACATCTTAAAATTGCCAAATTAAGAAACACTGTTCAACTGATGATGTTACCAAGTTTGGTCGTGGAACGTCTGCAAAAAAAAGCAACCCAGCTCAGAAAGCACCAAGGATCTCCAAATCTCCATTTTGACCCCACAGTCCCTGTGAGAGATGAAAGGAAAGGTCTCTAAAAAAAAGACTGGATCTCTGTTGATTGAGGATCACTTCAAATGGACACCAGCGACAATGCCATCAAATTCCTCGGAGGAATCAACTAAAATTGTATGGTAGAAGAAATGATGCTGTTCCCTAGTTGGGTAATAAAACGTTTGAAAGAAAACCACCAAGGTCAGAGAGCAATAAGGAACCCACAGTCCTCCTCCTCCTCCACTCTGCAAATGCCACTCCCTTCTAGCACTGATGTTGTTACCTAGTTGGGTAATGAAATGTCTGCAAGAAAACAACCAAACTCAAAGAGCAACAAGGACCCCACAGTCTCTTCCTCCTCCTCCTTCCTCCTCCTCCCATTCTCTTCTTCTTCTATTCTGTAAACCCCACTCCCTTCTAGCACTGATGTTGTTACCTAGTTGGGTGATGAAATGTCTGCAAAAAAGAACCAAGCTCAGAGACCACCAAGGACCCCACAGATTTGAGGTAAATTGGCTGAAATGCTATGCTTAGTTTACAAAAATCCTCTCAATCCAACAATCTGCACTGGGTCTCTAAAACAAGATGGCCACGAACTAGGATGACAGAGGGTGACTTTGACTTAACCTGTTTGGGGTTGGGAGGGGGGCAAATAAAGCCTCAGGACCCCAAAAACTTGATTCTTCCCCCCGAAATCTCTGTTGATTGAGGGCACCACTTCAAATGGACACCACTGACAGTGCCATAGAACTCCTTGTGGGAATCAACTAAAATTGTATGGTAGAAGAAATGATGCTGTTCCCTAGTTGGGTAATAAAATTCTTGCAAGAAAACAATCAAGCTCAGAGAGCACCAAGGACTCCACAGTCCTTCTCCTACGCCACCACCACTCTGCAACAAATGCACACACTGCACTGATACTGTATCCTAGTTAAGCAATGAGATGTCTGCAAGAAAAACACTAAGCTCAGAGAGCATTAAGGACCTCACAAGCAGCGAGCATTAAAAGCAGCATTTGGGATGAATGGACATCAACCAGATGTCCTCAATCTGGCCTCTGTTATCAGCCCTTGCTAGGTAACTAACGAGAGTGGACCCAAAACTTTAGACAGGCAACCGATTCCTTCGCCCATCCGCTCAGTGGTAGGATTCAAAAAGTTTTATTACGGGGTTCTGTGGGTGTGGCCTGGTGTGTGTGGCAGGGGAAGGAGACTGTAAAATCTCCATTCCCACCCCACCCCATCCCACTAACCTGCTTTCCAGCTCCGTTCTCCTGTGCAGGGCAACCAAAGAAGACCCAGCCGATCAGCAGGGACTCAAGGGAAGGCGGAGAATAGATGGGGGGCGGAGCCAGCCAGAGGCAGGATTTGCCGGTTCTCCGAACTACTCAAAATTTCCGCTACCGGTTCTCCAGAACTGGTCAGAACCGGCTGAAAACCACCTCTGCACCTGCTTCAGATCAATGGATGCAATTTATCCTTTGGGGCTGAATTCACCCAAAGGAGGGAACGTGATCGCGCTTTGCAAGAGAGAAACATGGTGGCTTTTTCAGGGAATTAGCCAGGTCTCGTTCTTCCTTGCAACCGAAGCATATCAGGAAACAAAACTGAGCCAAGGAATAAATAAGGCTTGGAACCGGTTTCCCCAAGCAAAATCTTCCTGCAGCAAACCTACACTTGAAAAAGGCTCCTTTGGAAAGAAGAAGAAAAAGAAGCATTGCCTCCCAACTTTGTCTCTCTGTGCGTGTGTGTATGTGTATTACAGAAGAATAGGGCATTATCAACAATCACAACTTTTTTGTTTTACCCTCATGAGGACAAACCAGTCACTTCTACCCAAATCTATCCGTCTAATAATCTGTAAAAACCCTTTTTCTTTCCTCGCTTTTCTCTCACCTTTTCCCACTCCCTACCCTATATCCCAGCCCTTTTGTTTGCTTTCATATTACACTATTTTATAGCCTAATAAAACAAATTCATGGAATGAAAAAGGGCTCCTTTGGGTTGGACAAAAGGCCAACTTCTGAACAAGTGAGAGTTTGTGGGTTCTGTTCTTTTTCCTAACTCGAGGTCCCGTCAGTCACAAGATGGTTAGGTTGGGGGGTGGGTTGTTCTTCTGCGCATTGAGCTACCCTCCTCTCTCTCCCATCACACACACAGACACACAGACACACACACACATCAACCCACCCACCCCCAAGAGAGCTGGGATGCCCCAACTCTGGAGGCTTTTAAGAAGAGGCTGGACAGCCATCTATCAGAAGTAACCCAGGTCTCCTGCTAGAAGCAGGGGGTTGAACTCGATGACCTCCACGGTCCCTTTCCAACTCTATTACTACCAGTATTTGTCAAGGTCATGGGTTGTCCATGAGTTGACAACAAGTACTCATGGGTTGGAGATTGTCAAGGTCATGGGTTGTCCCAAAGGTGCTTTTTTTTGGGGGGGGGGGTTCCCCCAAAAGGCAACTGGACTTTCTGATTTTTTTTTTTCTTGGCAGACGTTTCGCTTCTCATCCAAGAAGCTTCTTCAGCTCTGACTGGAGGGGTACTACTACCGGTATTGCTATCCAGCGCCTCCTAAGGCGAAGGGTGCTCCGCGGTTCGACCGCTGCTTGGTCTCTAAGGATCTTTCAAGAAGAGGCTGGGCTGCCCTCTGTCAGAAATGGTGTAGAGGGGGTTGGACTAGATGACCTACAAGATCCCTTCCAAATTCTGTTAATCTGAAATTCGGATCGGATTCCGGGATGGGAAAAAGAGATCGACAGCCCCGCCCGATCCCTCGTCGCTTTCCGCGCCTGAGATGCATGCAGCCTTCCCACCCTCCAATTCCCCCCACCTCCTTTTTTTTTTTTTTTGCATCCCTTTTCTTTACCTCTCCGGCGTAAATGCAAGGCGTTGGATCTCCGAGACATCGAAAAATCCCTGGGGTAGCCAGTGCTCCCCCCCCCACCTCTTCTCTGCCTCCTTTGCATTCTGGCTCTTGTAGTCCAGGCGTTTCAAATGCGCTCCGTGGGAAACCCAGGGAAACTTTTCCAAACTTTTTTTTAAAGGCTCTCTAAGACTTTTGGCTGCTTTGCCATTTTTTAAAATTCCTTTATTTATTTATTTTTAATGAATTTTTTGTTTTTGGGCCGCTAGTGCCGGTACCCTTAGGGATGATGGGTGGACTACAACCCCCAGCAGGCATTGGAGCCGAGTCGGTGTGTATGTATGTGTGTGTGTGTGTAAAAAGGACGAGGGAGAATCCTCTTTTGCGATTGGATCGGAGGGCTGGAAACTACGTTACCCGCAAGGCACCGCGGCTGAAACTGATGCCTTGGCATCCTTAATGGAGGAGGGGGGAGGAATGCAGTCCTTTCTTCGGTGTCTTGGCAACCAAAGATGTTGGAGCCGTGTGTGTGTGTGTGTGGGGGGTGAATTCCTGCATTCGGACGTGCGCTTTCCGCCCCAAGATCTGCCAATGCTGGCATTTACACGTGCATCAAGTTTAGTGGTTGCATGTTCAGACGTTCAGCGGAGAGTTAACAAATTCCTGCATTCCGCCCATCCCCAGAGATCGAGCAATTGCTTATTCGGACGTACAGCAGAAAGTTAGCAATTGCTGCATTGGTTCCTTATTGTGACGTTTCAGCCTTCTGGCGTGTGCCTCTGTCTTATCCACTCAGTGGCCCCATCACTGCAGCTGGAAAACCAGAAATTCCCTCGATCATCGGAATTGCCCTGGAGGAATTACCTGGATAACTGGAATCACCAGAAATGATCTCCCTTATCTGGATCTCTGTGCCCAATGTGTGAATTAATTTAATCCAGCCAGGTTCTGCTTCCTGAGATTTAGATGCATGCAAAGCAAAACTGACTTGCAATCAGTTTACGGCAAACGGCCCCAACATTCTGGACTTTATCCTGAGATCATACTTGACTCTGGCATCATTCTTTATCTGTCCATTTCTCCAGAGCTTTCCTTATATGCTCCAGAAGGTTTCCTTTCTTGCCTTTATTATGACTATAAACAACTCAAGGTGGAGGACATATCCAACACACCTTCTTCCTCCTGTTTTCTCCCACAGAAACAACCTTGTGGCGGTGGGATGGGGGAAGAGGGAGAGACAAAGAGACACCGAGAGAAAGACACCGAGAGGGACAGAGAGAGAGAGAGAATGTGTGTGTGTGTGTGAGAGAGAGAGAGAGAGAGAGAGAGAGAGAGAGAGAGAGACTGGCCCAAAGTCACCTTTCACGATTAAACCCTAGAATTCAGAGTCTCCTGATGACTGGCTGAAAATCCCCCAACTGGCTTTCATGCCTAAGGCAGACTAGAACTCAAAGTTTCCTGGTAATCGGTCGAAGGTCACCAGGCCAGCTTTCATGCCTAAAGTGGGACTAGAACTCACCAACTCCTGGTGATTGGGCCAAAGTCGACACCGAGAGTACTGCATCCAGTTTGGGTCCTCACACCATAAAAAAGATGTTGAGACTCTCAGAAGAGGGCAGAGAACAGCAACCAGGATGATTAGGGGAGGCTAAAACATACGATGAACAGTTGCAGGAACTGGGCCTGGCTGGTCTAGTGAAGAGAAGGACCAGGGGAGACAGGAGAGCAGTTTTCCAATATTTGGGGGGGCTAACACAGAGAGGAGGAAGAGGGTCAAGCTATTTTCCAAAGCATCTCAAGGCCAGACAAGGAATAATGGATGGAAACTGAACAAGGAGAGGTTCAACCTGGAAATAAGGAGATTTTTTTTTCTGACAGTGAGAACAATCAACTAATGGAACAAAAGTTGCCTTCGGAAGTTGTGGGAACTTCATCACTTGAGACTTTCAAGAAGAGATTGGACTGCCATTTGTCAGAAATGGTGTAGAGTCTCCTGCTTGGGCAGGAGGTTGGACTAGATGACCTACAAGGTCCCTTCCAAATTCTGTTAATCTGATTTGTAAAAATCAGCCAACTGGCTTTCATGAGTAAAGCAGGACTAGAACTCACCATCTCCTGGTTTCTTAATCTGGTACCTAAATCAAACTGGCTCTCTAAATTAGCCAACAATGAGAAACACTGCTTTCCCACCTCTATAATAAGGACTAGCCTCTTGGTTTATCTAGGAAGGAAGAAAAGAGGCTGTTTTACTTGTGCATCTAGTTCTTGCTTTAGAGGGCTTTATTAGTCAAGGAGCGTTTTTCTTCTTCTCTCTGTCTTTTCACACTGGGAGTGTGCTAGTGGAGGACGAATATTTGACCTCGTCTCTCTGGGATGACCCCACATAGTTGTCCCGCCTGGCAGCGTACTCCCCGACGTTGGGCAGCCCTGGGACCACACAGCAGCTCAGCGCACTGCGGTAGATGCTCATGTCATGGGCATCATACCACTCGTCTGTCTTCTCATCGTAGCACTCGACGTTGAACGTGGTCGTGAAGCCGTTGAAGCCGCCCACCACAAAAAGCAGGTCATCCACCACTTCGATGCCGAAGTTGCTCCGGGGGTTGAACATGGTCGGGATCGTGCGCCAGGTATTGGCGATCGGGTTGTACGCCTCGGCACTCCGAAGGCGGTTGGCGCCATCGAAGCCGCCCACCTGCAGACAATGAGAATCAAAAAAACCAAGGGAAAGGGTGGCTTGGCCCCGTGGCAGATGGACGGGTGGAGGGAGAAAAATCCAAAATTTAGAATTAGAATAGAGTAGGCTGGAAGGGACCTTGTAGGTCTTCTAGTCCAGCCCCCGGCTCAAACAGGAGAACCTATAGTAACAGGTATAGTAACCTATAGAGCTGTGATGGTGAACCTATGGCATGCATGCCATTTGTGCGGGCATGCGAGCCTCAGCCAAACTTATTCACACTGCGCATGTGTGCTCCTCCCAGCTGATTTTTGGCCCCTTTGAAGCCTTTTTTGGCCTCCCTGAGACTCAAGGGAAGCCTCTGCAGCCTTTGGAGGCTGAAAAACAGGCCCATTTTGGCACTTCTGGTATTTACTAGAAGTGCCAAAACGGGCCCGTTTTTTTGCCTCCCAAAGCCGCAGAGGCTTCCCTCAAGCCTCAAGGAGGCCAAAAAAGGCCTCAAAAGGGCCAAAAATCAGCTGAGAGATGCGGGCATGTGCAATGCACGTAAGGGGGCAGGGGGTGTTGTGCGCACACATGCAGGAGGACGGGGGCCATTGCCTTCTGGGTGCTGGCACAATTTCCAAAATTTAGTGGTTAGTCACCACTGCTATGGAGTAACAGATCAACTGATAATGCTACGTCTGTTGTTGTCTATACCAGGGGTCTCCAACCTTGGCAACTTTAAGACTTGTGGACTTCAATTCCCAGAATTGCTCAGCCGCTTTGCTGGCTGAGGAATTCTGGGAGTTGAAGTCCACAAGTCTTAAAGTTGCCAAGGTTGGAGACCCCTGGTCTATACTGGATTGAATCATTTGGAACAAGAGGGAACATAAGCAAGGCTGTTATTTGTGGATTATAGTTCTGCCTTTAACACCAGTCTACCCAACAGGTTGTTTCTTAAAATGTCCAATTGGTTTGTGGATAAAGGATTTTCTGACAGGTAAGGCCACAGTCAGTAACGATGGGATCTCATCATCCGTCTACTCTGATACTAAGCACAGGAGCCCCCCAGGGTTGTGTGCTAAGCCCCTTCTTTTATTCTTTGTACACACATGACAGCACCCAGGGGTGGGATTCTATTTTTTTAACAGCTGGTTCTGTGGGCGTGGCTCAGGTGGTAGGTGTGGCTTTGTGGTCATGTGACTGGGTGGACATGGCTTGGCGGTCATGTTATTGGCTGGACATGGCCAACTCAATATCACTCACATCAAGGCACATATCTCCTCGCCTGGCCTCTCATGGCTGTGGGGATGCTGCAACAGTCATAAGTGTGAAAGACGGTCATAAATCACTTTTTTTGGTGCCATTGTAACTTTGAATGGTCCCTCCACACAAGCAAAGTACCAGCAAAGGAGGGGAAAAAAAATTCCAGAGTAGTTGCTGAGACAGGAAGTCTCTCTCGTCCTGCCAAGAATGTAACAGGGTTAACGGAGAGGCAATTTCTGTAAGCAACACCAGAATGTTTCCTTCCTGCCTTCCTTACAGGATTAGGCCAGTAATTTCTTTTAACAACTGGTTCTCCGAACTGTTTAGAATGTTAACAACCGGTTCTAGAGGATAGGTGCAAACTGGTAGAATCCCACCCCTGACTGCACCCCATTGTCTAATGCCAACGCAATTGTTAAATTTGCAGGTTTTATTGTGAATTTTTGTTGTATGCATACTGTGTATATATGTACAATGACAATAAACAATTCAATTCTATACCCATGATGGTGAACCCATGGCACATGTGCCAGAGGTGGCATGCAGAGCCCTTCCTCTGGGCACGCAAGCCATTGCTCTTGCTCAGGTCTGCCATGCATGTGCGTGTGCGCCTCCTGCCAGCCAGCTGGTCTTCGGATCTCTGCCATGCCTGTGTGGGAGATGGGACCTGTGTGGGGGTTGCACACACATGCACAGGCAGTGGGGCGCATGTACAGGGGATCATGTACACGGGGGTCATGTGTGCATGCATGGGGGTCATGGGCTCACATGCATGCACAGGGGTGGGGTGTATGTGCAAGGGGTGCACACTTTGCATTTTGGGGATGCGCGTACGTGCTTTGGGCATTTGGTGCCGAAAAGCTTAGCCATCACTGACCGATACCATCTCAGAAAAGTGACTGTCCAATCTCTTCTTAAAAACCTCCAGTGATGGAGCGCCCATGATTTCTGGTGGCAAGCAGTTCCACTGGTTAGTTGTCTGTTTGGAAGTTTCTCCTTAATTCCTGGTTGCTTTTCTCTTTGATCAGTTTCCAACCATTGTTTCTTGTCCTGCCTTCTTTGGTGCTTTGAAAAATAATTTAAGCCCAGGGGTGGGATTCTACCAGTTCGCACCTATTCGCCAGAAGCAGTTGCTATCTAAGCAATTCGGAGAACCGGTTGTTTGAAGAAATTACTGGTCTAATCCTGTAAGGAAGGCAGGAAGGAAACATTCTGGTGTTGCTTACAGAAACTGCCTCTCCATTAACCCTTATTACATTCTTGGCAGGACTAGATTTCCTGTCTCAGGAACTTCTCTGGAGGTTTTTTCCCCTCCTTTGCTGGTACTTTGCTTGTGTGGAGTCAACCATTCAAAGTTACAATGGCACTGAAAAAAAGTGACTTATGACCATTTTCCACACTTACGACTGTTGCAGCATCCCCACAGTCATGAGAGGCCAGGCGAGGAGATGCGTGCCTCGATGTGAGTGATATTGAGCCGGCCAGACCCAGTCAATACCATGACCACCAAGCCACGCCCACCCAGTCACACGACCACCAAGCCATGCCTACCACCTAAGTCACGCCCACAGAACCGGTTGTTAAAAAAATTTGAATCCCACACCTGTTTAAGCCCCTCCTCTTTGTGGCAGCCCCTCAAATACTGGAATACTGCCGTCATGTCACTCCTAATTCTTCTTTTCTTTAAACTAGCCAAGCCCAAATCCGGCAGCCATTCTTCGTATGGTTTAGTCTCCAGGCCAGTTGCTCTTTCTCTGCACTTTTTCCAAAGTCTCGGCAATTTTTTGGTAATATAGTGACCAACATTGCTTGCAGGATTCCAGGCATGGTCTTCCTAGGGTTTTATAAAGCGGTACTAATACTCCACGTGATCCTATGCCTCTGTTTATACAGCCCAGGATTGTATCTGCTTTTCTGGGGGCGGCTGCACACTGCTGGCTGGTATTCAAATGATCATCCACTAGAACTCCAAGGTCCCTCTCACAGTTACTGTTTTTGAGCGAGGTCTCGCCTGATCTGTACTTATACCTTTGATTTTTCCTGCCTAAATGTAAAGCTTTGCTTTTCTCCACATTGAGATTCATTCTGTTGGATAGGGCCCATTGTTCAAGCTTCTCAAGATCTCTTTGGATCTTGAGCTTGTCTTCTGCGGTGTTGGCTATTCCTGCAGTTTAGTGTCATCTATATTATACATCTATAACTATACATTTAGTATCATTTCATAGCTCCCTAGTCCTGTCTCAAAGGGGCTTTTTCAAAAGGTAGCTGGGCTTTTCTCTCTCTCGGGAAGGATGTTTGACTTCTCTTCCAAAAAAGTGTATGGTGAGGGGCAGGAATGGAAGGATTTATATTCCTTTGCAGTCATCTGGTCGTAAGCATTGTCTCTGAGAGCCGTTGAGGCTACTTGGAGGCTTATCTGTGGCCCTGATTCAGGGTCACCTGAATCAGACTGCAAATGAGCGTGGAAGCTTCTTGGGACCGCTGAAAGGACTGTGTTGTAAACAGGAGAGTGAGAGTTGCCTTTCAGCAGTTCCAAGAAGACTGCAATTGCAGATAGTCCTTGTCTTACAAAATCACCCATTTAGTGACCGTTTAAAGTTACCAAGGCATGGAAAAAAATGATTTTTCCACACACACCCCTCCACTGTTGCAGCTTCCTTATCGCCATGTGATCAAAATTCAGAATGCCTGGTTAGAATGCAGTATTGCACGCTAACTCTGCCCACTGCCAGGGGTTTGATCCTGACTGGCTCAAGATTGACTCAGCCTTTCCTCCTTCTGAGGTGGATAAATTAAGGACCCAGACTGTTGGGGGTAATATCACTGACACAGTAAGCTGCTTAGAAAGGGCTGCAAAGCACTGTGAAATAGCGTATAAGTGAAATAGTGAAATACTATACACCTCCAGAAGTTGTAGTGTTCCATCACTGGAGGTTTTTAAGAAGAGACTGGACAGCCATTTGTCTGGAATGGTATAGGGTCTCCTGCTTGAGCAAGGGGTTGGACTAGAAGACCTCCAAGCTCCCTTCCAACTCTTATTCTGAAACTCTCAAAAACCAACTCTGACCAGCTTGCAGTCCTCCAGAAGTGGTAGAATGCATGACCGTAATCGATACAAACTCAAAGTAAATCGCTCCAAACTCAATTGCAGAAAATACGACTTCAGTCACAGAGTGATCAACGCCTGGAATGTGTTTATTTATTTTTATTTATTTATTTTGATTTGTCAATCACTTACAAGGTAATAGGTATAAGTATAAACATGAGTAAGAATACAGGAAATGGGGACGAATAAATGGCGGCAATAGGACAGGGACGGTAGGCACGATGGTGCGCTTATGCACGCTCCTTACAGACCTCTTAGGAAAGGGGTGAGGTCAACAGTGGATAGTTTGAGGTTAAAGGAGTGGGGGGGGGGTTTAGAGGATGTAACAACAGAGTCAGGTAGTGCATTTCAGGCATTGACCCATCCGTTGCTGAAGTCGTACTTCCTGCAATCAAGTTTGGAGTGGTTTACACTGAGTTTGTATCGGTTGTGTCCTCTTGTTGCGGTTGAAACTGAAGTAGTCACTGACTGGTAGGACATTGCAGCAGATAATTTTGTGTACTACACTTAAGTCTAACTGTAGGCAATGTAGTTCAAGGTTGTCCAAGCCCAAAATTTGAAGCCTGGTGGTGTAGGGTATTCTATTGCGAGCAGAGGAATGTAGTACTCTTCTTGTGAAATACTTCTGGACTCACTCGATTGTATTAATGTCCAATATATAGTGCTGATTCCAGACAGATGAGCTGTACCCTACTCTGTTGTTACAGCCTCAACCCCTCGCAGCTTCAACCTCAAACTGTCTACCATGGACCTCATTCCTAAGAGGTCCATAAAGGGGGCATGCATAAGTGCACCAGTGTGCCTATCGTCCCTGTCCTACTGTTTCAAATACCATTCATCTGTATTTACTTCCTTTGTTCTTGTTTATGTTCATACCCATACTTGCCATCTTGTACATGTTTGACAAGCAAACAAAATAAATAAATAAAATAAAATCCTAGGAGTTGTTTCCCAGCTGTTGTAGAGGGCAAGGGATTGGAGAAAGCTGCAATAGACTGAGCAAAAGGGCATGTATGGTTCTAGCAACCACAACGGAAGGATGTTGCACTTGTTCAGAAATGGTATAGGGTCTCATGCTTGGGCAGGGGGTTGGACTGGATCAGGGTCACCAACCTTTTGGACCCCAGGAACCACCTAAGTCATAATTTTAAATCCAGCGGACCAGAGATCCTGGGAAAATCCCCAAAAAAGTCTGCAGGGAAATTCCTCCGCCCATTTTCCTACAGATCACTCTTTATTTAGGATACCGTTTCCAGCTCCGTTCTCAGGGGGAGAGAAAGAGAGGGAGAGACTTTTGGCTTCATGCAAAGAAAGCAGCAGAAGCAACAGAAGTCTTTCTTTCTCTCCCCCAAACTCCCCCAGAAATGAGACTTTGCTGGCGCAGCCTCTTGGAGCAGGAGGCCTTGCAGGGTCCCAAAGACTCATTTCTGGCAGAGTTTGGAGGAGAGAAAGAAGGACTTTTGCTACTTTCCTTGCATGTAGCCAAAAGCAGAAGAAGAAAAAAGTGGAAAGAAGCAGCCCAGTGACCAGACAAGGCATGTGGGGTGATTGGGGCAAGCTCCTCCCTTTGCCCTTTCCATCCTCCCCTCACTACCTCGTGTTGTTCGCAATGCAAGCGACGCAAACCTTGTGTTCCCGTGGGCCATGTGGGGGGCTCAGCCTTGTGTTCCTGTGCAGCCTGGATTAATTGCTTTGGGGGTGACATTTCTCTGTGGACCACTAACACTTTCTCGCAGACCACCAGTGGGCCTCAGCCCACTGGTTGGAAACCATTGGACTAAATAACCTACAAAGTCCCTTCCAACTCTGATTATCTGTTAAATTACCAGCCCAAGAGGACCCCAGCCTTACTGCATAGACGTGTTCTCCATACGCAATCACGCCGATCCCGCTGCGCCTGCTACGCATGGGTGCAATCAAGCTCCACTGATCCACCTTGGCATCGTAGACCTCCGCCGTGAAGAGACACTCATTCCCATTGAAACCACCACAAATGTAAACCTTGTATTTGCAAAAAAAAAAAAGGAAAAAATGGAGGCAGGGAGTTAATTATATGGATGCTCACACTGAGAACGTTGGAAGGATATTAATCATATGCATAAGGAAAAGCCAATGTATAGATAGTCAGTGCCAATCCTATGCATAACGAAGTGTCAATCCTATGCATGAGGAAGAATCGATGTAAGGTGTACAACCTGGTGAGAATAAGTGTTTATAATGCAGATTATCTCTGTGCTGTTGGCGAGTTCTACAACATGAACTTAGACCATAGGTGGTATTCAGCTCCAGTTCTGGAGAACCAGCAGTGGAAATTTTGAGGCCTATTGATTGGCCCCACCAACCCCATCTCTTCTCTGCCTCCCATAAAGTCCCAACTGATTGGCTGAGTCTTCTTTGGTTGCCCTGCACAGGAGAACGGAGCTGGAAAGCAGGTCAGTGGGGTGGGGAGGGAATGGGGATTTTGCAGTATCCTTTCCCTGCCATGCCCACAAAGCCATGCCCACAAAGCACACCATGCCACACCCACAAAACCAGTAGTAAAAAAATTTGAATCCCACCACTGACTTGGACACATTCTACAACACAATTAATTCTGGGTATTCTCTAACCCTTATTTTATAGCAGCATCCATGCTTATTTTAATGCCGAGCTCAAATCATGGTTTTCTTCTCTGTCCAGAATGGAGCACGGGTCTCTAAGGGCAAGGGAAAATCCATGATGCCTGGAATTCAGTTCCAAAAAGATGCTTCAGACTTCCCAGGAGTGTGAGTTGAGCGTGGTCTGCAGCTCTTTAAAGCAACTGCATCTTTCCCTGGCATAGCACAGCTGCTGTCAACCCTGAAGCTGGCCTGACTGAGGCCAGTTTGAGACTTCAGAGCTGAAACACCAGGGAGGAGGGATAGGGAGGTGGGTGATAGAGATAGAGATAGTTGGGGTGGTGTCAACCAAAACAAAATGCTTTCTCATGGGAACCAAGGACATTCCTGCAGATGCTCGGAAAGAGGGGACTGGAGTCACCTAGCAACTAGACAGCATCCTGATTGGATCATGGGACTGGCTGTTTTGAAAAAGTGACAAACTTTCACTTTTAATCAGGTGAAACCCGCGGGAATATTCAGTTTTCACCAGCTTGTGCCAATATGACATATCCAATAAATCTATTCTTTGAGGAATTTGCCTGCTTCAGAGTGTTGTTTGCTATGGCTATGTTATTTGGAAGCTGCTTTAAGGAGCTGCAAGCTGATCTATTACTCTGATTCAACAAACATCAGATCAGGGAAGCCATTTGGATTTGACTTAGACTGAGTTTTGTTCAGTGCCTTACTGGTTCTGAGAATCACGTTCCATCTTATGTTCTGGCCTTGACGTGATTTTGATGTAGAAGAGAAATCAAATTAGGTGTCATCAGTTTCTTGAGCATACCTTGGTTCATTTTGCTCCTACCTTTTCTTTCTCTCTTTCAAAATAAACCCGTAATGTTTACCTTAACTGCAGCTTTGGGAAATGTACAAGGATAAGAAATGTGGGGAAAGAAAGTTTTGCCCCCGAGAGCAGGAATCACTGTTGATCTTTATGTGGCACACTCCAAAATCAAAAGTTATCATGCCCCTGTTGGAGTCTGAATCTGCCAATGGGGCACAACAGATCCAAGGCATGAGTGCATGAAATACCTGGCAATTGTATTCACTGTCTGTTGTGGTTAGCCGGCAGCAGGTACAGACGGCTGAGGAGAGTGAGGACTCAGATGAGGGGCCAGGACCATTAGGGAGTGGGCTGCTGACTTCAGAGATTGTGGGGGCTGGCAGCAGCGATGAGGAGGTTCCCGAGGAGCCTGTGCCAAGTGCGTGTGCGCACAGGGCTGCTCGCAGGAAAGAGCAGCTGCAGCAGCACGGGTGACTCGGGAGTAAGGCTGCAAAGTAATGGCCCCTCCTTCAAGAAGCCAGCTATGAATTGGACGTTCTTTGCAGGAAGAAAAAACATTTTGAAACTCAGCCTCGTGCACATTACAGTATCTTAAGTTGGTATTTGAAGGCACTTGTGTTATGAAATATTTCTTATCTGTTATTCTTGGCAGTCTTGCAGTTTTGGCGAGGCTTGTGCTTATCAAAGTTAATTAGTTTGCAGAAGCCTTTTAACAGAGGATTAGTAAGAATCATTAAAAGGTTTCTGTTCCTTTTGGTTCGTGTTTGTTTTATTGGAAAAGGGTTTGGGTCAGAACACTGTTGGAAAATTCTGCACAATAGTTACCTTTCCGTAGAGTGTCGTGGCACTCGCATCACTCCTCTGCTCGTGCATGGGAGCAATTAAGGTCCACTGGTTGGTCTCGGGCTCGTACCTCTCTGCTGTGTTGAGGCGCACGTAACCGTCAAAGCCACCCATGGCATAGATGAAGTTATCAAGGACGGTGACACTAACGTAGCAGCGCCTGGAGTGCATGGGGGCCACCTGGTGCCAGGTTTTTTTGATGGGCTCAAACCGCTTGACACTGTTGAAGTAGTCCACGCTGTCAAACCCGCCAATGATGTAGACGTAGCCCTTCAGGTAGGCAGCACCGTGGTACGCCCGGGGACTCTCCTGTTGGCA
This sequence comes from Laticauda colubrina, assembly GCA_015471245.1. Classification (NCBI taxonomy): domain Eukaryota; kingdom Metazoa; phylum Chordata; class Lepidosauria; order Squamata; family Elapidae; genus Laticauda; species Laticauda colubrina. Next base: position 2,535,388 of record BLBF01000067.1, read on the forward strand.
AGTCACATTCACCCAACGATCTGCCCGGGCGTCATACGTCTCAATCGCATTGGTTGGGCTCCCTCCGCTCCAACCACCAATGGCAAACAGGATGGCGTAAGGGAGCCGGGGTCTCGTCAGTGGATTGGTGAAGTCGGAACTCGAAGGGCCGTTCATGTTCAGGTCGTACATGGCTTTGAGGGCATCAATCACAATGGGCTTGCACTCCTCGCTGTCCTTCACATAATCATGCATTTTGACGTTGTTCATGAAATACTCTGCATGCATCAAGGCCAGACGGACCTTCAAAGACAGAAGGAGAATTGAGAGCAGAGGTGGTATTCATCCAGTTCTGACCGGTTCTGGAGAACCGGTAGCAGAAATTTTGAGTAGTTCAGAGAACCAGCAAATCCCACCTCTGGGTGGCCCCACCCCCATCTATTCTCCGCCTCCCATTGAGTCATATTTCCGGACTGCATGTTGATGTAAACCACGATATGGGGCTTTGGGGATATCAGTTGGTGGGGGTTTATGATCCTGATTCAGATAGATGGTGGTGGGGGGGAGAGAAAGGAATGTAAATGAAGATTAGGCAGTGACAAATAGGCAAGGGGAGGAGGTGTGGGAATAGAGAATGCAGCAGCGGATGTCAGGTTGTTAGCTGGGAGGGACTAGAACTTGACTTTTAATGAATGTTTCTTTTCTTTTGTGTACCCTGAGACCATTTGCACCAAGACAAATTCCTTGTGTGTCCAATCACACTTGGCCAATAATAAATTCTATTCTATTCTATTCTATTCCATTCTATTGTATGCTGATTAGTATACATTTAAAGTAGCAATAAAGATTCTATTCTTATGCCTATTATTCTATTCTTACTTCTATTCAATTCTATTCTATTCTTTCTCTATTCTAATCTTAATTCTATTCTTCTGTTCTATCCTATCCTATCCTATCCTATTCCATTCCATTCCATTCCATTCCATTCCATATTCTACTCTACCCTACTCTACTCTACTCTACTCTACTCTACTCTACTCTACTCTACTCTACTCTATTCTTCCTTCTCTGTCTGCCTATCACTGCTCACCAATCAAGTTTCTGCAAGATGTTTCCATAGCGGTCAGTCTGTGCCCAGGTTGGTATGTATGCAGCTCCCTCTTTCTGCCCAGCTGGCTGACCTTGAAGCAGTGCCTCAAGGCAGCTTCTACTTTCGTTTTCCCCAAGCATCCCACTCTCTTCATTCCCCTTCCCCACAGTTTCATGGCACACCGTCACCGCATAATAGTGAGGCATGAGATGGCAGCTGAGAAAGACTCACCTTCGGAAGCAAGACCGCCATGTGCTGTTTCCGGTTGAGGGGTTCGTGGGCGATCCACTTGAGAATGGCTTCGAAGACCGCGTCTTCCTGCTTCACGTTGAGTTCGTCCTTTTCAATGATGTCCTTAAATTCATTGACTGAGAGCTCCAGGAATTCAGTAGACGCTTTTACCATTTCCTCAAAGTTGTGCAGGATGAACATGTAGGCGGCCTGTCGTAGCTCTGGGCAGTAGTAATACTCGGTGAATTTGCAGATGCCAATACAATTCTCTAAGCAGAGCTGAGACTTCATAAAATCAGAGCAGGCTCTGACGATACCCATCACATTAAACTGGTCGGCGGCTACGAGGAGCCTTTCCACATTGTCCACTGTAATGGGCACTGTCCTTGTGTAGGCGTATTCGATAATGAGTTTCATCATATCTGGGGTAATACCAGGAATATTATATATCTTTTTTTCGGAGTTGTTCCAACTACTGGTAAACAGAGCTCTGAAAGAGAAGCACAACAATCATGGTGCTGGATGTCAACTCATAAAATAGTTCTATGGTCTTTTTAGAGTTGCCAACAGAAAGGGAGTGGGGAGCAGTGCAGCCGCTTGCAAACCAAAACTGCATTCCATAGTTTTCAAAGATAGCAACTAGGTGACTGAAGTTTCTGCCGCGCAAAATTCTAACTGGAGAGCATGATTGATGACTCTTGTCTATGGATGTGTCCCATTGGAGAATATGAATTATGAAACACCCAGGGGGTGGGGGGAAACCAGGGTCAAGAGTGACAATGAATGCTGTGTCTCAGAGTCGGCTGCCCCCAGGCAGTGCCAGCATGTTAACTCCCAATAAATCCTTTTGAAGTTTTGGAAGTTTGGCTCAAGACTCATGATTTAAATGGGGGTCACTGCCAGAATCCTGACACTGGGCTTCCAAGGGACAGTGTTAGCTTAATACAGGGGTCTCCAAACTTGATAACTTTTTAACTTTTCCTGGCTGGGGAATTCTAGGAGTTGAAGTCTAGAAGTCTTAAAGTGGCTAAGTTTGGAGTCTCCTGGCTTGATGAAATTCGCCCAGCTTGCTTGCTTGTTTATTTGTTTAAAATAAGATTCTAGTCACTTTTTTTATGTGAACACTGCACACATTTTAAAAAAATTCTGATGCTCACTTTTAATATGTATATATATTCAAAAATTTTATATATATATAAAACCATAAAAATATATTGCCATAACAATAAATATAAAATCATAAACATGACAATATAACCATTTAGTTATTGTCTGTATCCGACCTTTACTATTTTTATGGATAACACAAGGCAGCAAACATATCCAACACTCTTTCCTCCTCCTATTTTTCTCCACAACAACCAACCTGTGAGGCAGGTTGGGCTGAGAGAATGAAGGGCCCAAAGTTAGCCAGCTGGTTTTCATGCCCAAGGTGGAACTAGAACTCTCAGCTCATTGACTTAACCAATGGCTCTCAAACTGGTTAGCCTCTTTCCCTACCATCTCTCTTATACCTTTGAGATATTGAAAGCTATTAGTGGCCTACTTGTTCCTAAGGAGGTGCAGGATTCAAAAATGGTTCATAAAATTTGCTTTAGATGTTAAGTCTTTCTCTCTCGCCCTCCGATTTGATTAAAGAGCTTGACGCACAAAGATTTAACTTTGGATCATTTGGGGTCCAAAGTCAGTTAAGGGCTTCTTTCCTGGCTGTATTAACACCTGCAATAATGGTTTAATTTGGTGCCATGTGTATTTATTTCATACTGTTTTGTGTTTGTGTTTTATATGTGCCTCCCAGAGATGGGCAGATGTAGAAACCAAATATATAAATGCATACACACACACATATGTTCCTTCATAAATCAACAAAGAAGTAGAATGTTTGTGATTCATTAGTTTAACTGGAGTTTTATCTTGTTTTAGGACTTACCTGGAAAGCAAGTCACATTTTAGATTGCATTTATAAGGAAGTATTGAATATTCAAAAAGGTTTGCAAACTTTTAAGCATAAGATGACCAACTTTTTTACATGAAAAGGAGGACACAAATAAATTGAAGAAAAAAAAAAACAAAGCCACTTTTGCACAGTGCACTCTTGTGCGTGGCGCTCTCTCTCAAAACAATTCTTCTGTGTGGAGCGCGTGCGCCTCGCCGCACTGTACCGAGCCTTGACAAATCGTCATGTCAAATACAAAAGCATCACATCACACACAACGGATCGGATCGGCATCGATCAAATATGGAGATTTACAGATTAGTTTTCAAATATCAAAAAGGAGGACATGTAGGTGGTCACGTTTCGAGAGAGGACAGAACTTACAAAAGAAGGACTGTCCTCCCTAAAGGATGATGGTTGGTCACCTTACTAAGCACCATAGATGATTTCTCAGCTGGAAATAGATAGTCTCCTTTTGCTGTAATGCCTTAATCGCTATACCCCATTTAAGTTATTTTTGGGGTGCCAGGCGTATTCTTTTCTAGAAGAGAGAGTCAACCTATTCTCTCAAAGCAACTGAAGGCAGGCCAAGAAGCAATGGATGGAAACTAAGCTAGGAGAGAAGCAACGTGGAACTAAGGAGAATCTTCCTGAGTTAGAAAAATTCATCATTCAATTCAGTTCAATTCAATTGTGGGCACTGCAACACTGAAGGTTTTTGAGGATTGGACAACCATTTGTCTGAAGTGGTATAGGTTTTCTGCTTGAGCAGGGGGTTGGATTAGAAGACCTCTAAGGTCCCTTCGAACTCTGTTATTATATAGAGGGATGGAAACAAACACATTTCAGACTAGATCTGACAATATCCTAAAATCATTTCAATGGGATCCAATATTTCCTAAAAAAGGAAGATACTTGATACCATCTGCTTTTTATATAGCAGCTTTCCCGAATTTGATGTTCTCCAAATGTTTTCTCATTGTAATGTATCTGGGGGGTGCCAGATGTGGAAAAAACTGCTCTAAATTCCCATTCTTGCTTTCTGTGATCCTATCTCATGCATTGTTGTTGTTTTTCACAGCAATATTGAACACCTCCTGAACCACAAACTGTACAAATGTTGGAGGGTTAAAAACTCCCTTCTTTATTTCTGAATGTCATTTAATCCGAGAAGGCAAATAATACCCATTTCTCAGGGGTGGGATACAACAGGATTAACTACCGGTTTGGGATTTACAAGCTCCCCTGCCCGCTGTGAGCTGTGTGCCTGTAAATCATCATTAGCATGGTGCCTTCGGAGAAGCAGCTTTTGGAACAGCCCTCTTTTCCTGTTTTTTTTTTAAACTGTAGCTGTGCCTCGTTTGGCAGCTGAAGTTGAAAAAAATCAGGAAATAAAGATCAGGTAAGAGGCCAGGTGGGCGAGTGAGCAAAACCATCAGCAGACATAGAACTGGTTCTATGTCTGCTGCTCTTCAGAGCTACCGGTTCTACTGAGGTGGACAGAACCGGTAGAAACCCACCCCTGACTTTTGTTAAAAAAATGCTTTGCTCTCTGTAGTTCTTTTTTATTTAAAAAGACAAGTTATTTCAAAGGAAGCTAAAAACTCTTCCCCCAGAAAGATATCTAGGGAGATTCTCAATCATTCAGGCCAGGATTGTCCCAAAGGTCCTTTTTCCAAAAGACAATTGGACTTCGTTGTTGTTGTTGTTGTTTTTCCTTTGTATCACTTTTCTTCCAAGAAGCTTAGAACTCAAGAAGCTTCTTGGATGAGAAGCAAAACATTTTCAAAGGGGGAAAAAAAGGACCAAGAAAGTTCAATTGCCTTTTGGAAAACACACCTCCACAAAGACGATTAGAATTTCCCAATTCCTACAACCAGGGACTAAAGATTTATTTATTTAGCATTAAACCTAGGTGCTGCCTGTCTGACCAGAGGAGGCTACAGTGATTATTATGCTGCCGGATGAGAGAATCCACCATCCAACTGGTGGGAGATCTTGGCTGGTTGCTTACATCCCTTTCAAGAGACGGGGAGCGCACTGACCGAAAATAAGAGCTGCAGCTACAGAGAATGTTCTTATGAGCATTGAATTCACACCCGTTGACTTTGATGATGACATCACACAGCTTCCCTTCCAGCCGAAGTTCGTTGAAGACCGTACAAGCCATCGCACTCATCTTCCGCTCCATGTGACGATAGGAGTACCCCGCTGAAGCAGAGGCATCATCCATTCTTTCAAAGTGGGGGAGGCAGCAGGAAGAGCTGCCAGGCCTTCCACTTAAACCCTCCTCTTGGAAAAAAAAAAGGGTGTGATTGGCCCAGGGGTTCCAGAACCCCCTTCCATAATGAGACCTTTGACATGACCAGGTTCTAGAACTCCAGCTGCCCTCCGAAGCTAGCGGGCTCATTGCCTTCACAGGAGGGAGATGGTCGCGTTGGGTACCTTGAGGGCTCCTCTATGTCATCCCCTCCATGGAGATTCTCAATTATCCAGATCACGGTTGGAGGGGACTGGAGGCTAAAACATCTGAAGAATGGCCGCAGGATTTGGGTATGTCTAGTTTAATGAGTAGAAGGACCAGGGGTGACATAACAGCAGTGTTCCAATATCTCAGGGGCTGCCATGAAGAAGTTGTTCTGACCGAGCCTTCTTGAGACCATAATTAAGCACACACTTTGTTAAAACAACTCTTTGTTTTATTTCAGTGCTGGGAATTATGTTCATACCCAGCTGGTAATGAGTCCCAAACAGTCCCTTGAGATAAGCACCCACCTTTCTCTCCTTTGAATTGCTGTCAACAACTGGAGTGCCAAATGAACTATAAAAAAAAAACAAAGTACAAAGTCCACACAGAGCTTTAATCCAAACAGAGCAAACAACTTTGCTTCCTGCAAAGGTTTCTCTACCTTTGCACTTCTTTTATCCCTTATGGGAGGGGCAATCATCTCCCAGCTTTACTCCCGAGTCTCCCCTTTTGTCTCAGCTGCTCTTGCCTTCTAGAAGCTCTATGCACACACGCACTGGGAACAGGCTCCCCTTGTCCTTCTGCCTCGCTGCTGCCAGATTCCGGAGGCTCCAGAGTCAGCACACAACTCCCAGATGGTCCTGGCCCCATCTCTGCATCGGACGCAGGACCCTCATCTGAGTCTTCTCCAGACTCCCGGACTGATCTTCCATTCTTCCCCATTGTCTGATTCCACTGTCATCTTCACCGGCTGCCGGTGAACTACAACAGGAGTCAACTTATTCTCCAAAGCACTTGAAGGCAGGACAAGAAGCAATGATGGGTGGAAACTAATCAAGGAGAGAAGCAACCTGGAACTAAGCAGAAACTTCCTGACATTTTAGAGCAATTAATCAGTGGAACAACTTGCCTCCAGAAGCTGTGAATTCTCCATCACTGGACGTTTTTCAGAAGAGACTGGACAACTGTTTGAGCAGAAGGTTGGACCAGAAGACCTCCAAGGTCCAACCCTGTTATGGTTGTCCCAAAGGTGCTTTTTTCCAAAAGGCAACTGGACTTCCTTGTGGGTTTTTCCTCCTTGAAAATGTTTCACTTCTCATCCAAGAAGCTTCTTCAAGTATAGAGGATTCCTCCTTCCTATGCCAAATGAACCATACTTGGGCATGGTCCACCTCTCCTTGGGAGATGGAAGGACAGCTTGAGGCACAGCATGCTTTTCCCAAGAGAACTGAAATGTTTTATAAGGACTGGTGCTGGGAAACCAGTAGGGCTCAGCCTTGACACCAATTGTTTGTTTACAGATAGAAGAGTAGGTTTGAAGTTCAGGGTTGAACTGTGGGGTCCTTGGTGCTGTCTGAGTTTGGTAGGTTTCTTGCAGACATTTCACTACCCAAACTAGGTAACATCATCAGCCCTAGAAGGGAGTGGGGTGTGTGGAATGGAGGAGGAGGATGACTGTGGGGTCCTTGGTGTTTTTCTGAGCTTGGTTGTTTTCTTGCAAACATTTCATTATCTAACAAAGTAATATCATCAGTGCTATAAGAAAGTGGAGTTTACTCTTTTTTATATATACTAATTCTATATTGGTGGTTCCTTAATCAGGCTGTTGTTTACTGTTGTATTGGTTTTTTGGTAAGTTCCTTGATTGGGTATGAATTGTGTCACTTGCTTACGATCACGTAAACAACAAGTAACTATCAACACAAATACCCTAACAGTAAACAACAATCTAACCAACATTTTTTTTTAGTTTGTATTTTAAACATTTTGAATAAAAATAATCAAGACACAGGATTTTCCAATTCTGAACTGAATCTCGTTATCCAAATTTTTACAATGCTACTTTAGTCTTAATGATGAAATGTTTCAATGTATATATGTTAATGGTAGATATTCTTCCATTTTCATCCTTCACAGAACCTTTTGAACTTAAATATTTCATTCTTGCATTTTCTTACAAATTCCCCAGGCAAGGTTTTCTTTAAAGGGAGAGGGATATAATGACTAAAGATAAAATCCTAGGTAAGTTGATCTCCGTAACATTAGTTAAAAAAAATCAGGTGACATCACTTCATAAAAATTGCTGTTCCATAAGCAACGCTACAATTTAGAAAGAAAGAAAAAAAGAGGAACCAGGAAAAAAATGTGTCAAGGGAGGGCTTGATTAAAGAGTTCATAGAACAGTGGTAGATCTTAACAGAGAAGAGAGAGTTGGAAGAGACCTATCTATCAAGTCTATAGAAGGTCAGGATTCTGGCAGTTACCCCCATTTAAATCATGAGTCTTGAGCCAAACTTCCAAAACTTCAAAAGGATTTATTGGGAGTTAACATGTCGGCACTGCCTGGGTGTAGCCAACCCTACTCAAGCAGGAAATCCTATACTATTTCAGACAAATGGTTGTCGTTTCTTCTTAAAAACCTCCAGTGATGGGGCACCCACAACTTCTGAAGGCAAGCCTCTCCACTGATTAATTGTTTTCACTGTTAGGAAATGTCTTTTTCATTCTAGGTCGCTTCTTTTCTTGATTAATTTCTACCCATTGTTTCTTCTCTTGCCTTCTGGTGGCTTTGGTAGGAGTAGTTTTTTCTAAATCATTTTAAAGCCCCCCCCTTTTTTTTTTTTGCTCTTCATAATATGTGCACATGCTTCACTGCCCTGGTGGTATTTCAAATTTGATAATTGAAAGGATGCACGCATCACCCAATGGTGCTAAAACTGGGCACTGCAAAGAAATATCTGTACACTGAGTGCACAGCTGACTCTTAAATGTCATCTTCTACTGTTAGGAATACACCAAGTCTTTTGACCCAAAAGCAGAAAAATCTTTTTAAAAGACAAGACACGGGTATGATGAAACTGAAGGAGAAAACCATGCATGAGAAAGCAATTAAAAAAAGGTTCCTGGTTTTAAAAGGCTGGAAAGCAAAATCCATTTTCCACCTGATTTACTGAGCAGTGAGGTTTGACAGAGCAATCCAAGTGTTTTGAAGATGAATAGAGCAGTTTGAAAATGAACAATTCTTATCAGTGCCCTTTTGTGGCATTGTAAATAAATCCATTTGAGCCAGCAGCTTTGGAAAAATGGAAATCCAGAGGACCAAGTCGTGACATTCTTGATTTGACTTTAATACTTCAATGTAGTGTTTCACAACCTTCACCACTTTTAAGATGTGTGGGCTTCAACTCCCTAACAATACTAAGACAGCAGGAATAGCCAATACCCCAGATGATACGTTCAAGATCCAGTTAGATCTCAATGTTGACTCATAAAATATTCCTCTGGTCTTTTTAGAGTTGCCAACAGAAAGGGAGGGGGGAGCAGTGTGTTAGCTTGCAAAACTGAAAGTGTAGTCCATAAATGTTTTCAAAGATAGTAACTAGATGACCGAAGCTATGAATTATGTGTCTCAGAGTTGGCTACACCCAGGTAGTGCCTGCATGTTAACTCCCAATAAATCCTTTTTAAGTTTTGGAAGTTTGGCTCAAGACTCATGATTTAAATGGGGGGAACTACCGGAATCCTCACACTCGATAGACTTGATAGATAGGCCCTCTATCTAGCAAAATTAAATTCAATGTAAAGAAAAGACGCTTAGGCAAGAAAAATCAAAAGTACAGGTACAGACTGGGTGAAACCTGGCACAATAGCAGTGACTGTGAGAGGATCTTGGAGTGCTAGTGGACAATCATTTCAATGAACCAGCAGTGTGTGGCAGCTGCCAGAAAAGCCAATGCAATCCTAGGTTGCATTAACAGAGAGATAAGACTCGAGATTATGTGAAGCACTAGTACTGTTTTACAAAGCTTTAATAAGACCACATCTAGAATACTATATTCAGTTTGGGTCATCCCATTACAAAAAAAAAAAAAAGATTTTGAAAGAGTGCAGAGAAGAGGCTAAAACGCTAGAAGAATGGTTGAATGAATTAGGTATGGCTAGTCTAGTGAAAAGAAAAGGCTCAGAGATGAAATGATGGCAGTATTCCAATATTTGAGGGACTGCCACAAAGAAAAGGGAGTAAAACTATTTTCCAAAACACCTGAAGGCAAGAAGACAAGAAGCAATGGAGGGAAACCAATCAAAGAGAAATCTAACTTAAAACTAAGGAAAAATTTCCTGACAGTGAACATTTCATCAGTGGTACAACTTGCCTCCGTAAGTTATGGGTACCCCATCACAGGAAGATTTTAAGAGCATGGAAAACTAGGTTCGACTAGAAGATCCACAGGATCCCTTCCAACTCTGTTATTCTATTATTCCCAGAATTCCCCTGTTGCTGGTTGGGGAGTTCAGGGAGTTGAAATCCACACATCTTAAAAAGTTCCTGAGGTCCTGGAATATTGACCTAGTAAGGGTAAGGCTGTAATTCTCTGCACCCAAGATTAAATTCTGTTAGATCAGATGGACTTATTTTTAAATTTGGTAAGAACACAGTACATAACTCAGTACGTTTTTCCTTTTAAAAACTGTAGAAGTTTGCTGAGAATGGAGGATCTCTAAAGTTCATCTCATCAGATCAAATGCTCTTGTTTAGTTACTCTGCATGAAATCCTAAAACGATTTCAATAAAATATAAAACCCTCTCTTGTTCAGCCCAACAATATCTTCTCCAGCTGCGAGCTGGCAATTTTAATTTTTGGCCCAAGATCAGCAAAATATAAATTCTGGTGTCTCATATTTTTGAGGAGAGAGCCTCAATCCTGTCCCGCAGCTGTCCAATTATTTAGAAGCCTTTATACAGAAAAGTTTTGCCACTGAGAAAGCGGTAAATTTCACTTTGTTTAATCTGGTATAAAAAGAACTGCCTGTCACTTCTGAAGCCATCCTGGCTAATAAAACAGGTTTTGTACAGAACAAACTGCCTCCACAGCAGGACATTAGAAAAAAATAGTTAAGTGATTTTTTTTTTCCTTGCAGAATCTCCTGAACAGTTGTGCTGTTTTTTCCCCCCCAGGAAGCAGAAAAAACACGGCCCATTTTGCAACTTTCAACCTGGTGAGGTTTCACAGCAGCTATTTAGATCAGCAACCATGGTGACTATAATCTCTCCTTTTCTCCCCTCTTCCCTCCACCCCCCCCACCAAAAAAAAAGCGAGGTTCTCAGTTCTAGGCAGCCCCCAGGAATTTGTAGCCCAGTGGACATCGACGTTCTCTTAAATTCAGGTGTATTCACAAAGGTGACCACATCCTGTAGGACAATGGGAGCTGGTTTCCAGCCATTTCATAATATGTTGCAGGTGACCACCGTGGCTGCAGCCCTGGCACCACACAAAGAGGCCCTTGACCACATGGTGGCACACAGCACACATGCTGGCACACTGCCGGCACCTGAAAAAAAGCACAAAGGAGAAATGTAGCTGAAGGACACAGATGGGAAGAGCCTCCAGCAAAAGAGAGATTTCAATCTTTCTTCAGCTATGAAGCTCAGCCTGCTACTTGATCTGTTCTCTCTTTCTTTCCTCTTTTTCTCTTTCTCTTTCTTTCTCTTTTGTTTTCTTCTTCCATTTTTTCTTTCTTTCTTTTTCTTTTTTCCCCTTTCTCTCCCTTTTTCTCTCTCTTTTTCTACTTCTTTCTCCCCCCCTCCCCCCCCCCCTCTCTCTAAGAGAGTTGAGAGAGTCATAACCTGCAGTCATTACATTCCTACAATCTCAATCCAACCCTTTTTGAATTCCGTTGGCCCTTATTTAGTGCCCATCTAACACTGAACTGTAGTTAACTAAATTCTTGGGTATAGGGTGGAGCAATAAATCTTCTGAACTGCAGCTTAATGGACAGTCTTGAATCCATGCATCTGACCCCCCTCGCTGACAGGTGGAAGTCCCACTTCTGCCTCCAGTTTATGAGGGAGGCTCCCTGGGCTACGTTTGGGACATCCCAAAGAAGTGAGATCATCACAGGTTGCCTAATTCATATCTCCTCTTGCTCTCCTGCTTTCAGTAGGAAGGATGCTGCGCGTTGACAGCCCGGGAGCTTCTCACCGGTCACAGATCCATCCCTTGTTGCTCATCGGCCGCTTGCAGCTGCTGCAGTTGATGTGCAGGGTGGTGGAGGCTTGGTTGAGGCAGTAGATGGCCCTGCAGGTGCTCAGTTTGATCACTTCATTGGAGATGTTCCACAGCTGGAAACGCTGCAGCAGGTCAATGTACGACATGTACCAATGTTCCTGGGAGGAAACAAATGACAATGATATCGTGGCATCCCGAACTCCAGAAGCTGCCACGCCATCTTTGCCCCCCTAAGGCTCCAAAGCACTTGTGTGGCTGACAGGTCATTCTCGTGGAATGACCAATCGCTTAGTGAGCATCGGAGGTCGCTATGATGAACCGATCCAAAGCTAACTGATGACCGAGTCCCGGAGTTCCAACAGCCAGACCATTCTCCCTCCAGGCTTACAGGACTGCACTGCACTTCAGGCTCTTGGCAACCGGCTCACTCTTACGGTGGGCTTTCTCTCGCGCCCCTTACTGGGACAGGGGACTTAGCTGGTGCTTGACTGCCAGCTGTGCCTATAGGTACCTGTGTCTGGTCATCAATTCCCTTCTTGATGCGATCTCCCAGCACAATCAGGACCGACACGGCCATCTGGACATCTCCCTGCTCGGCGTAGAAGAGCAGCATGTCGTGGACAATAGGGCTGAAGAAATCAGCCGGCAGGCGATTCTCATAGAGGGAGTGTGAAATGGAAATGAGGGAAAATGATTCCACAGGGGTGAGAGACACAGTCTCCGCCTCATTGCCACTGACGTGAGGCGAGTCGGCTTTATCCTGCAGGTGGTCCAGGGCAGAGGGGTTGTCTACGATCTCGTGGCGTAAAGGAAAGGCTTCCTGGGGAAGGATATACTCTTGTTCTTCGGCTGCAGGAAGACACGGAACCATGAAGGAGGAAGCAAGCAGACCCAAACCACTGCATTCTCTCCTCCTATATAATATTATATATCAGGGGTTCCCAACCTGGGGTGCAAGACGATATTCCAGGGGGTGCGAGAAAAGTCCAGGTAAATAATAGGATATTGGCTATATGTTGGCATTTTTATTTTCTTTTGCAATGGACTAACTTTGTTTTCATTTTAGAGTTAAGTATCGTTATTTAGTGGCCATCACAGCTGAAAAGATTCAATCCTACCATATATTTAATAATTAAATAATTCAATCCTACCATATATTTACCATATATTTCAGGGGGTGCGAGGTTCAAGTGAAATTTCTTTAGGGGTGCGGGGCGAAAAAAAGGTTGGGAACCGCTGTTATATATAGATTATAAGACTAATTGGTTTCACACTGTCATCTTTTGTTTGCCTCCTAACTGCTTCTGACCTTTGGAATGCTCACCGAGCACTGGATAATGAACAAAACAGAATTAATGTTTTTATTTACATTCAGTAGAGAGAAAGGGATCAGAGGAGAGTAAGCAGGCACACAACAGAGAATACACATATAGGGCAATGCATTGGCACCCAGCAGCGATGAGCATGCTTGAAAAACAGCCTTGTATGCCCCGTTGTCTGCCTGCTTACTCTCTTGCAATCCCTTCTTCTCCAATCTCGCCACTCTGCAAAAGGAGAAAAAGAAAAGAAAAACAACAGATTAGGCATTACAGTGCAGGACAGGCACTCACTGTGAGGATTCTCATGGTCCATCATGTACAGATCATCTTCATCGGCTTCCACATCGCCCAGGAGATAATCGGCAGGAACGTCACTTCCTTCTGTCTCCTCGTTCTCTGGACATCCAGGGAAAAAAGAAAAAGACCCTGATGAGTAGAGTTGGATCAGGCTGTTTTGGCCACAGAGTTCAGCTTCCTGTTCAGTGCAGGAGTTCAGATTAAAGCACCTCTGATCAATGGAAGTCTAGGGTCAGTCTAGGTGCCACTTGAACAAAAGCAACAAAGAGAAGTTCACTCCTTTCTCCAAGGTTTGCTGTTGAAACGATTGGCTACTTAGAGATTCTGCCTTTATCTAGCATGGATCTATTGTTCCATGTCTTAGACCCGGGGTCGGCAACCTTAAACACTCAACAGAGCCTAACCAGAAGCCTTCCGTTCAATTCTTGAGCCTACCGGAAATCCGGTTCCCCCACCATCGAGTTTCCTCCTTGCACGGCATCCTTTTTCCTCTACCTGTCCTAACCGAAAGCGCTACCAATTGTGGAGCCAACCGGTGACAGGGAGCTGCAGCAGAGAGATAAAAAAGCCCTATGCGGCTCTAGAACCGTGGGTTGCCGACTCCTGCCCTAGACACTAAAAGGAGATTGTACCTTCTTTTAGGAAACCCCTCTTTGGGTATTGAATGGTGTAATACAAAGATAGTTGGGTAGCATTTGTGTAGTGACTGTTTGAAGTTACAGTGACCTTGAAAGAGTGACTTACACCTGGTTCTTGCCCATGCAACCACCCCAGCTTCCCCCACGTCATGTGATGAAAATTCAGGTGCTTGGCAAACAGCATGTATTTACGATGGTTGTAACATCCTGGGGTCGTTTGACTGCCATTGGAGACCATCCCAGACAGCTTCCAACATGCAATCAATGGGGAAAGCTGGGTTTGCTTAATGATCATATGAGTTATACGAATCACTGAATTAAATGCAGTGGTTCACTCAACAACCAGCTCACTTAGCAACCACCTTGCTTGGCAGCATCAATTCTGATCGCAATTGTGGACTTAAGTCAAGGACTACCAGTATTCTTGCTTCCTTGGCCATCTTTTGCCTGGACTGAATATATCCCTTGTACCACTGTCCATCCCCTTTTAGGTCTGCTCACCATCATTATTGATCAGAGTTGAGGAGGAATCCATGAGAATGGCTTCAGGACGGTTCTCCCCTTTGGTCCTCTCCAACCGTGACTCAGTGCCTATTCCAGAGGGAATATCTTTCAAGTTAAAGCTGGGAGAGAAGCAGAAAATGCTGAATAGTCCATAGTAAAATTGTCCTTCCTATTTCCTTTTCTTCTCTATGTCTGCAATCCTTGCAATTTTGGCTTTGGGTGATTGTTTTTAATTCTGAGTTTGTCACCGGTTGAGCTATCTTTGTTTATTTAATTTCTTTTCCTTTGTTCCTATCTTTGCTATTTTTTTGTTTGCTTTCTGTCCTTTTCTAGTTTTCATGTTTTAACTATGTGTAAGCTGCCCAGAGTTGCTGGGAGTTGGGCAGCATATATAGGTAGCACACTCCTCTTACAACAGTTCATTTAGTGTTGACTAACAACGGCAATGAAAACTGTCTTTTTCACAGTTATGGCCATTGCAGCATGATCCAGAGGTGGTATTCCGCAGGTTCTGACCAATTCTGGAGAACCAGTAGCGGAAATTTTGAGTAGTTTAGAGAGCCAGCAAATCCTACTTCTGACTGGCCCCGCCAACCCCATCTCTTCTCTGCCTCCCATTGAGACCCAGCTGATTGGCTGGGTCTCCTTTGGTTGCCCTGCACAGGAGAACGGAGCTGGAAAGCAGTGGGGTGGGGAGGGAATGGGGATTTTGCAGTATCCTTCCCCTGCCATGCCCACCAAACCAAACCACACCCACCAAGTCATGCCCACAGTAACAAAATTTGAATCACACCACTGCTATGGTCATGTGATTTATATTCAGATGCTTGATAACGGACTCATGTTTATGACAGCTGCAGTGCTCAGGACATATTTTGCAACCTTCTGAGAAGCAAAGTCAATGGGGAAGCCAGATTTACTTAACAATTGTATTACTAATTTAATAACTGCAGGGATTCACTCGACAAAAGTGGCAAGAAAAGTCGTAAAATGGGACAGAATCATTTACCAAATTTTTCACATGGCAATGTAAATTTTGGGCTCATCTGTGGTCATAAATTGAGGACTATATTGTAAATCTCATGTAGTCACAGCAACAGGTCCTTGGGAAGGAATCGGTAGGCAAACAAAAATGCCAAATCCACTGCATAGTCAGCCAAATGTCTGAACATCTGGGTGACTATGCAATGAACTATAACTGTGATGGCAGACCTATGGCACATGTGGCACAGGTGGAATGCAGAGTCATTTGTGTGGGCACGCGAGCCACAGCCAAACTTACCTGCACCGCACATGCCTCCTAGTTGATTTTTGGCCCGTTTGAGACTGTTTTCACCCTTCCGGAGGCTTAAGGGAAGCCTCTGCAGCCTTGGGAGACCGAAAAACAGGCCTTCCGGAAATACCAGAAATGCCAAAACTGGCTCATTTTCAACCTCCCAAAGCTGTAGAGGCTTCCCTCGAGCCTCTGGAAGAACGAAAAGGGCTTCAAACAGGCCAAAAATCAGCTGGGGGGTATGCGCATGTGCAGTGCAGGTAAGGGGGTGGGGCGCACCACAAAAGGTTAGCCATCACTGAACTATAACAATAATTTTGTAGGGCCACCGATGTTATATATATGACTGGGCAGCCAGCAGAAGAAAAACGGCAAAAACAACCCAAATCAAAAATAATAGGGTAGCCAAGAATGCTCATGATATTCCATATTTAATATAAAAATGACCAAGAACCAGGCTCATCCTCATTATGATATCATCATTACAAACACCGACAGACTAATCAGCAATAGCTTTGAATTTAGGGCCGGGATTATGTGATTTAACGTTTTGTGATATTTCCTGACCTCCCTGGATTGGTTGTTCCAGAAAATCTTGAGGGCAATGTTTCACAACGTTGACCACTTTTAAGATGGGTGATCTTAAGCTCCCAGATTCCTAATCTAGGAAGGCTCCAGGATTTGTCTCACCTGGATTTGCCCCTAGTCACCCTTGACTGCACATGTCCCCACAAGGCAGGCCCCTCCCCTTCTCTTTACCTGTTCATGAGTGGAAGGCTCGAGCTACTTTTCCCCAGGCTGTGGTTGAGGTTCGTGGCAGGGACGGTGTTAGGGCTTGAATAAATAATCCGGAGCATTGTCCACGTCTGAGCAACCTGGAAAAAAAGAACAGAAAAAGCTAAGAAACCACCAGCTAAGTCTGTCAATCGAAGGACTGTAAACCAATCTTCTAGCAGTCTCTCTCAACCTCAGCCACTTTTCAGATGTGTGGATTTTAATTCCCATGCTGGCAAAGGAATTCTGGGAGTTGAAGTCCATCTATCTGGAATGGAGAATGGGATGGAATAGAATAAGATAGGATAGGATAGAGTAAGGAATGGAATGGAATAAAGAATGAATGGAATGGATAGAATAAAGAAGGAATGGAATGGAATGGAATGGAATGGAATGGAATGGAATGGAATGGAATGGAATGGAATGGAATGGAATGGAATGGAATGGAATGGAAT
>BLBF01000067.1:2552368-2571479 GCA_015471245.1 Laticauda colubrina
ATGGAATGGAATGGAATGGAATGGAATGGAATGGAATGGAATGGAATAGAATAGAATATGGAATGGAATGGAATAGCTTTATTGGCCAACTGTGATTGGACACACAAGGAATTTGTGTCCAGTACAGAAGCTCTCAGTGTATACATACACACACAACAATGAAGAGATAGGTCATAGATCAGAAGCAGAATTACAATCATTAGTCATAAGATACAAACAAGAAGTGATAAATTAAAAGATACCAATAAGAAGAAGATAGTAGGAAAGGAGAGGTGAGAAAAGATGAGAAAGGAGGAGAAAGATGAGAACGGTAACAGCAACACAGCCTTACTGCATGAGTAAATATCTTTAAGACAGTGCTGTGGGAATTAGGTGTTCAGCTGAGTGATGGCACAGGGGAAAAATTATTTTGTCTCTAGTTGTTTTGGCAAGCAATGCCCTATAGTAATGACCAGAGGGGAGGACTTGAAACACTTTATGCCCAGGGCATGAGGGGTCTCTAGATATTTTCTCAGCTCTCTTTCTGATTTATGCATTATATGGATCCTCATTGGAAGGCAGGCTGGTTGCAATTGTTTTTTCTGCAGTCCTAACTATCCCTTGAAGTCTGCACCTAAGGTTGGGAAAGTCCTCCCAAAGAGGATGAAGTCCTGAACTGAAACATATTTTAAGAGGAGCTTGGACTGCCATCTGTCAGAAATGGGGTAGGGTCTCCTGCTTGGGCGGGCAGGGGGTTGGACTAGACAACCTACAAGGTCCCTTCCAACTCTGTTAATCTGTTATATGAAGAGATGGAGCTTTACCTGGTTGCGCTTAAGCTCTTTGGCTACTTTGGCGTTGTGGTCACACAGCTCGGCCAGCGGCCGCCCGGTCAGCAAGTACTGCCTGGCCGTTCGCACAAACCAATTCATGCTGCTGGCGTCGCACCCTGCGTCGGCCTCGAAGACGCTGAGGGCGCTGGAGGAAGAGATGAACTCAAACTGCTCGGCGGGGTCCAGCTTCCGCTTGAAGAAGATGGGGTGGCGGCGGTCGCCAAGGTAGGGCTTCCGGTTCGAGTCGGAGGAAATGAGGCTCTCCTTGGCCGCGAATGCCAGGTCTCCGAAGAGGCTATAGCAGAGGCCCTCCGGGTTGGCCCGCTCGATTGGCTGGCTGGCATCCTTGAAGATATGCTGGTAAAGGGTGCTGTCCTTGGATCCCGAGAGGAGGAAGTAGGGGTCGTGAAGGTGGCGCCAGACAATCCCAGTGGTGACGTCTTTGTGCTCCTCGAACATGGCGGAGGGGATGAAAGGCCTCCGGATGTCCCACACGTAGATGTTGTGGTCCACCATCATTGAGCAGGTGGCTATATGGTGCTTGCACTCAGGCCTCCACTTGACCCGGGCTACGGAGGCAATCGTTTGCACACAGTAGATCTCTTTGGCCCGGTTGGTGCTCATGTCCCAGACTTTCACCATTTTATCTCGGCCGCCAGTGGCCAGCCAGCCTCTAATGGAAGGGAAATGCATTTATGAGACGAATAGCACTTAGACTTATATACTGCTTCAGAGCTTTATGCCTTGGTGGCGCAGTGGTTAGAGTGCAGTACTGCAAGCCACTTCTGCTGACTGCCAGCTGCCTGCAATTTGGCAGTTCGAATCCCACCAGGTTCAAGGTTGACTCAGCCTTCCATCCTTCTTAGGTGGGTAAAATGAGAACCCAAAATTATTGGGGGCAAGAGGCCGAATCTGTAAACTGCTTAGAGAGGGCTGGAAAGCTCTATGAAGCGGTATGTAAGTGCTATTGCTATTGTCCGTCCTTCCTTCCTTCCTTTCTTTCCTTCCTTCCTTCCATCCATCCTTCCAGGGTGCACAGTGGTTAGAATGCAATATTGCAGACTGACTCTGCCCACAATCAGGAGTTTGATTCTGATGACTCAAGATTGACTCAGCCTTCCATCCTTCCAAGCTAAGCAAAACGAGGTCCCAGATTGTTGGGGGCAATAGGCTGACTCCGTAAAACTGCTTAGAGAGGGCTGGAAAGCACTGGAAAGCAGTATATAAGTCTAAGGGCTATTGCAAAGTGCTTTTTACAACCCCCTCTAAGCAGTTTATAGAGTCAGCTTATGGCCCCCAACAATCTAGGTCCTCATTTTGCCCATCTTTGAAGGATGGAAGACGGAGTCAACCTTGAGCCGGTCAGGATTGAACTGCAAAACTGCTGCCAGCCGGCCATCAGCAGAAATAGCCTGCTGTACTGCACTCTAACCACTGCGCCACCATGGCTCTTATAAATAAAACAGTTCAGCCACAATCTCTAAGTTGGTACAATAGGACTTCAGAACTAGCTGTCTTCCAGGTGCTATCGCTAGTCCTTGACTTATGACCATAACTGAGTCAGGAATTATGACAAGTCATTATGATCATAAGTCAAAGCATCATGTGACCAGACCCAATTTTTTTCTCCTTTTTTTACGTAGTTTATTAGGGTAATTAATTTTCATCATTGAATGGTTTGTTGTTGGAAATCAATCAAAACTTTGGAAACGTAGCAAAAAACATTGCAAACTGTGATCATGTGACTAAAGGATCTTGCAAATGGTTGTAATGGTGAGTTGGTTGCCGATCACCCAAAACGTAATCCCAAAACAGGATTTAATATCTGTGTGATTTGCTTAACAATCATATTGATCTGCTTAACAAACTGCCCTAAAAATGATAAAATCTAGGCCAACCAGCAACAACCTATGGCAGAAAGTCTAATCCCAATAATAGTTGTAAGTCAAGGACTGCCTGCTAACTGTCAGAAGGGGCAAAAAATGATACTTAAAATACGAAGGACCACATGACTTTTCACACAAAATGCTTTGCAGAGAGTTGTTGCACACGGTGGAGAGGAAACCGAAGAAGCTTCTGAAAGTGGAATCCTAGATTGCTCTGTCAGAAGATGCCAGAAAACAAGGCAAGCACAGAAAAGCATCCGAGGCAGAAAAGACAGACAGACACACATGTGTTCATACCTGTCCTCTGGATGCCAATCGCAACAGAACACAGGTCCGTTGTGGGCTGTGAACATCCTCTCATAGCGGTCAGGCCGGCGGATATCCCACAGTTGAACATTGCCGTTTTCAAAGGTGGCAGCAAAGGTGAAGTAGTCGCGGATACTAAACTGGACGTCACGCACGCTCTCCGACTGACCTGAAGGAGGCAGAAAGCACACATTGGGTTGATCTTCTTCTTCAGGGCTCTCCAAACTTGGCCATTTTAAGACTTGTGGACTTCAACTCCCAGAATTCCCCAGCCAGCCATGCCAAGTCTTCTTCTTTTTTAAAAAAATATGTTTTATTTTTATTCACAAACATTTTGAATACAGTGTATTGTCAGGGCATAACATTTTACGAAAAAGCAAAGGAAACACAAACAGAAGTATCAACATATATAATTGTCATGACCCTGTTAGAATCTGACTCTAAGGGAGAGGAGGAACAGCTGACAGGGAGTGGGAGTGTGGCTCCAGAGGTTGTGGAGGAGGCTGGGGAAGGGCAGAGGCCGGCTGGGCATTCACAGGAAGACCTAGGCCCATCCCCTCTTCATCCTAGGGCACACAGGGAGGAGTGGATAAGGGAGAAATATGAATGGCGTGGTCTATGGGGGAGGAAAGGGCCTTGATCCCCTTCATGGGCTGCAGCTGTGAGGACTGTTTAAAAGGATAAAACTGCACGTGGGCCACTGCTGGAAGCAAAGCATGATAATATTTCTCGTCTGTCCATTCTTATCTGAGTTCTGCCGTCCTTCCCAGTATGTGTATTTCAATATTTGTGGACATCTTCAAGCCCTTATCCTGCCTTGTCTCATTAATTGTTCAGTGTTTTTTTTTTCTATTTATAATTTATATGTATTTTGAGTTTGAAGGAAAGTTCTTCCTTTTAGCAGCTGTTTGTGGGGGAGTTTTTTCCTCCAGTCAATGATAATTGTACCTTTAAAGCCAAGTTGAAGGAATTAAAGGGACTTCACCTGTTTTTGTGATTTTGTTGCTTTTGTATTCCACCCTGCGTCTTCACAATAACTGATAGCAATAATAATAGTGTAACAAAATAGTTTTAACTAAATTTCTCTTTGTATTAACTTATCTACGCTTCTGTTAATTATATCAACATGTTTATAATTATCAACTCTCTTTATATTTAATTCATACATAGCAATGATCTTTCTTCACCTAATTTCTACCCCTGTTCTCTAACCACTCGTAAAATCTGTTCCATGTTAAGTAATATTCTGTGTCTTCTTTGTCCTTAATGTCAATCTATCCATCTCTGCACAGTCTAGTATTTTCTGAATTACATCCTCATCTGATGGGGTATTTTCATTTTTCCAGTATTGTGCAAATATAATCCTTGCAGCTGTCAATATACAGTCCCTTTATCATATCCTTCTGGCATTATAGCCAACAAAAATATTTCAGCCATGCCAAGTCTTAAAAAGTTGGCAAGTTGCCCTATTCTACCTGGTAAACCATCCAGGTAGTGTTTTCCCCTCTGAAAACAGGTTCTGTCCGCTATCTGGGGCTCCTCCAAATGTGTTAGGCTCCAGTGTCTTATAATCTCCTAGCTAGCCTGGGCGCTGGGGATTATGGGAAGTGAAGCCTCCTCATAACAAAGTCAGATTCTCTCATTTCCAGAAGGGCTTTTTTGCACAAAATAGAAAATGGGGAAATTATGATATATGGATTTGATCATCAGTAATACTAATAAACTATTTTAAAAACGAACGTTAGGATGTAACCTTAGAGAAAGAGTTTAATGTACGTTTCATTTACATCTGCTTTAAAAAAAGTCGGAAGAATACATAGAACATAGGGCTGGAAGGGACCTCAGAGGTCTTCTAGTCCAGCCCCCTGCTCAAGGCAGGAGACATAATACCGTACCAGTCAAATGGTGGTCCAATCTATTTTTGAAAGCTTCCAGTGATGAAACACCCACAACTTCTGGAGGTAAGCCATTCCATTAATTGTTCTCAGAAAATTTCTTCCTGGCTGTAGGTTGGGTCTCTCTTTAAGAAGCTTCCACCCATTACTTATTATCCTGCCCTCAGGTGCTCCTCTCTGTGAAAACCCCTTGAATATTCAAGTGAAGACTTTGCAATGTCTATACCACCTGAACATCTACGAATTTGCTTTCAAAAGCCTTTTAGAGCATTTCTGTCATTTTCAGGTTTTTTAAAGACCCTGTCATCCCTTGCATCGGGGTTGAGTCGGGGCGACTGATCAGAGCTCAAACGTTTACTGGCCGGATGCCCTTCCCAGTGCCTATGTGGGGTTCACAGCAGACAATTACTCATTGCACCCAGAGAGATAAACATCTGTCACTGCCAAGGATGGAACTCACAGCCTCCTGATTGTGAGGTGAGAGCTCCACCTCTAGACCACTGCACTGCTCCATTTCTGTCCTTCTCAGTAAGATAATTCCACCCCATCCTATTCTACTTATAAGAAAATCATCGATTCCCAAACATGGATCTTTACCTGAGAATGTGCTGACTGAATCTTTTTTCCGTAGGTCAAAGCACTTCATGTAGCCATCCTGAGATCCACTGAGGAGCATATAGACCTCAGTAGGGTGAAAGCACACCTTGTTCACGGTTCGCTTGTGCTCCATGAAAAGCTGGTCCTGTTTGTTCCGAGAGGGCTTGCCAAGGTTCCACGTCACCACCACCCCATTTGTGGCTGCTGTGGCCAGCAAATTCTCATCCATCTGGTGCCACACCACGTCGGCACAGCTGAAGTTCAGGGATGGTTTGCGGCCGACACGCAAGTTGAGTTTTTCCACAAACTGGTCTTCTTCGATGGAGTAGATCTTGAAAATGTTGCGCCCGGCCACTACCACCTGAGCAGCGTCCCGGCACACGCTGATGGCATTAGAAGGGGCGTCCAGGTGGCAGCACATGGTCCGTCCAGTGATCGTGTTGCCACCAAGAGCGGTAGTCACCCTGGCCATTTTCTCCATGGCGTCCTACAAATCCAAAGGTTTGTCTAAACCAGGAGCAGCTGAAACACGAAGCAACATCGCAATATTAAAAGCAATCTGTGACAAATTGCAACTCACTGCGAAACAAAGTGAATTTGGCCCAATTTTACAACCTTTTTTTGCCAGTTGTTAAGTGAATCACTGGAGTTGTTCAAAGAATCATGTGGTCCTTAAACAAATCTGGCTTCCCTCGCTGACTTGTTGGAAGCCATCTGGGAATGTTACTAAATGGTGATCACATGACCCTGGGACAGTGCAACTGTCATAAGTACATGCCAATTGCCAAAGTGTTGAATTTTGAACAGGTGACAAGGATGCTGCTGTGCAATGGTCATAAGTGTGGAAACCGATCACGAGTTAGTTTTTTCAGTGCTGTTGTAACTTCAAATCAAGGGTCTTCAAACTTGGCAAGCTTAAGACTTGTGGACTTTAACTCCCAGAATTCCTGAGCTAACATGACTGGATAAGGAATTCTGGGAGTTGAAGTCCACAAGTCTTAAAGCTGTCAAGTTCAAAGACCTCTGCTTCAAATGGTCATTAAACAAATGGTTTTAAGTCAAGGACCACCTGAATGCACTTCCACTATCAACTATTTCCAAGAAATCTATGCAGTGCAAAGGAATCCCTCAAACCACCAATTGCCTTTTAGAAAATGGCGTATAAAAGCAAGAATTAAGAGCAGAAAATTGCTATCAGTTGCTGGGATTACAACAGCCTACCTGAGCTGAATCCTACATAAACTATTTTTGTATGGTTTTTCTTTTTTGCAATGAAGAACACTAAACATTTGGGATACCAATGGTCTTCCCCATCTCGTGTTTTATAAATTTTATTCATGAGATTTTGATCCCACCTTTCTTAACTTTATAAGTAACTCATGGTGGCAAAGCATAATCCTCTTTCCTATTTTCCCCACAACAGCCTTGTTGAGGTGGGTTGGGCCGATGAGAGAGAACGATATACAAACTCGTTTGTCTGTCTAAAAGGAAAATAATGAAACGCTGCTACTGGTTGAAATGCACGTGTGCAAAATGTGTGTCTTATCTTCCAAACTCGTGTGCCTGGCTAAAAAAAGAAAACCACCACCAAGATTGCGACTGGCGAAAAGGGAGAAAAATAGGGACGATATTTGACGTGCCAATCCGTGGATCTGCTCCAAAACGAAAATATATTTTATTTTAAATCGCATTTAAATACACGAACGGGGGGGGGGGGTTTGCTTTGACTCCATGCACAAGTTGAGCGTCCTTTTCTGTAGAAGGGCACGCGTGGGGCCGATCTAGCAAACAAGATTTCGACGGGGTTTCCGAGGGAGAGAGGACTTCCGGCCCCGGCTTTCGAGGCAGCAATCCCCGTACTCAGTCCTCGCCACGCTTCCCTCGGGGCGACCTTCTCTCCTCCTCACCTCACGCGATGGTCTCCACCGGTCTTCCGCACCGGAGCAGGCCCGAAGCCGCCGGGCCGCCTCGCCGAGGGACAGCCGAACTCCCTCCCGGCCGTCCTAAATCGGGCCAAAGCTCGCCCGCCATCTTGGATTGCCCGTCAGGCCTTTCAGGGCTTAGGAAGCCGGAGGCCGTCATTTCCCGGCCGCTTCCCTTCCTCCTCCTCCCCCCTCCCCTCTGGAAACGTGACGCAAGGATGTTGTGGAACAGAGTGGATCATACCATCGCAGAACTCGAGGCGGGGGTGGCAGCATTTCTCGAGTTTGCGTTGGATTGATCCGTAGAAAGATTCCAGTCGATAGCTAGCAGTGCAGTACCAGTTGTCAGAAACGTTATTATCTGTCTATCTATCGATACCTCCATCCAATCTAATCTAATCTATTTTATCTAATCTATCTAATCTATCCATCTCAGGCTTTTGACTCTGGGCAGCACCTATAATATAATTGCCCAATGATAATTATGCAATTATAAAAATAATTTTCGTCTATATGTGTATGTACAAATATGTATCCACGTAATATACAAATGCATTTAAATATTTATTATCCAATGCAGCTCAATTTGATTTTATTGAATCAATTATGGGTGATCAATCATAAGCTATGATGGCCAGGCTATAGCCAGTTTCATGCTTTGGGCTGATGATGGACCCATTATGATTTAGACCAGAGGCCCCCAAACCTGGCAATTTTAAGACTTGTGGACTTCTACTTCCAGAATTCTTAAAGTTGCCAGCTGTAGACCCATGGTTTGTAACCTTGACAACAATTTGAGATATATGGACCTCAAAAAAGGCTGGGATATATCTGGGAATTGTTTTATTAAATTTATTGGCTGCTCATCTTAACACAGTAATTGGCACATATTAAGAGTAATCTGAATTAAGAAATCTTGGTATCACCAATTGACCCAGTGAGGGTGCTCAGGAACTGCTTCACACAACAAGCAGAAATGAGCTGTCCCAGTTTATGGATTCAGACAAATCCATCTCCGACAGACATTCACCACTATTACCAATTCAAACAATTCTTAAACCCATTGACAAAAATATAATCCCCAAAATTTACTGACCATTTGAAGCAGCAGAGAAGCCCCCTAAAATAAATGAGAAACTGAAAGAAACAGATTTGCAGATCAGGTTAAATAAGTATAAAGAAAGATTAAATTTGTCATGTAGTGCAAAAACACAAAAGAAATGTCTGCAAATATTTCTCTGTTAATAATTCTGTGGCACAAAACCAGCCAGTAGGTGGGATTTTTGCTTGCCCAGAATCCCTGCTTTTCTGGAGCTCCTCACAATGACAAATTGTATGTTTATAATTGTATGGATTGTGGAAGACGTAAGCAGTCTGAATATTAATAACCATTTTACCCTAGGGCTCCTGAACATAGCAAGTATTTTTTTTAGTGTAGCTGCCATTAATTAGCAAGCTTTCAGCTTAGCTTTCCTTCTGCATTAGTGGTTTGTGGTCATTAGTGGTCAGTCAGGCAATGAGAACTCGCAGAAAATTGTGGTTTGATATTTATCAAGTGTGATGCAACAGACAATCTATTTTAAACATTTTATAACCAACAACATCACACCATTGTAAAAAAAATGTGGTTTTAAAAAACCCTGAATCCAATATGGTGATAATACACGTGTGTGTGCGTGTGTGTGTATAGTATTTCAGCAAAGCTTTTATTTTGCTAATACTTCAGGAGAAGGACAGCAGAGTCTGGGGTGGAGTCAGGAGAGGAATCAGCCTGGAATCATTACATTCTCACAAACGGTCCAAGTCCAATCTTCTTTGTAAAGTAGAGGGTTGATTGAAGAGGCAGGACAAGTCGAATAGTGAACACAGCTCTTTATTTGCAGTCCAGTCCCTCTTTTAAAGGGAGCTGTCCAGGCAGTTCAGCCATTGGCGTTCCTCCAATTTCCCACCAAGAAATCAGACCAATGAAATGAGACTTTACTCCCTTTTTAACATATCTAACACCCCTCCCCTCCTGGAAGGAGTGTTGACCAATCATAGGGCTTAACTTAGTCATGCAGGTAGACGGGCCTATGGAGGGTGTGACAGGACCTACGCAGCTCACTTTTATCTGTGGCGATGACCTGAACAGTTAGGTCTGCTGCTGCTCCAGAGTCGGCTTTAGATAAAGTTTTTGAATAAAAGGCAATTACCGCCTCATTGCCCATTTGGCATCCAGTGACTGAGAACAGCTCCTATGCCAAATGGGAAGGCGTCACAATCTAATATAAGGGGCAGAGTCTCATTGTATCACACTAGAATGCTTTGAGAGGTTAAGAGTTCTTTTACAGCCACGAATGTGGATGCTTCTTTGTGACCTCAGGTCCAGTTCGCCTTTTTATTGAGTGTGTAGTGGTTCAGCAACGGTCACTTTCTGTGGCAGAAAAATACTGTAAAAGTTTAAAAGGCCTAGGAATGCCTGGAGGTCTGTTTGATTCTTTGGGATAGGGGCTTCCTTAATAGCTTTGAGTTTCCTCTTGGTAGGGTGAATGCCTGACCTGTCAATTAAATACCCCAGAAATTCGACTTGGGGGACTGCTATTTGGCATTTTTCTTTTTTAACTTTAAGCCTGGCTTTCTGAAACCGACTCAGAACTATTCTTAATCAGTGAATTAATTGTTCTCTGTTTGTTTGTAGACACGAAGACATCATCAAAGTAAGGCACTACCTCTGGAATTCCCTGTAGGTTTTCCATGAGGCTTTGGAACAGTCCTGGTGCCATGCTCACCCCGAATAGCAATCTATGGCATTTAAATGCACCTCTGTGAGTTACAATGGTCTGTGCCTCTGCAGTGGCATCGTCCACTGGCAATTGTTGATATGCCTGGGCTCGGTCAAGTTTTGCAAAAGTTTTGCCTTTTCCAAGGGGATGCAACAAATGCTGTATAACTGACACGGGATAGGCGCTCTGTTGCAATGCCTTATTTATCATGCATTTATACTCCATGCAGCTGCGGTTTGAGATTTTGAAACTTCTAAACCCAAGTTTTCATATCCCCTGCAATATCATCTTGCACACACACACACACCCGGTTGGGAACCCCTGTTCTAAGGTGAATTAGAAACTTCTGTTGGAAAAACAATTGTCATATATATATAATGTGCAATTACATACACACATACCACAGAGGCATAAAAAGAATCCCAGCACCAGACAGTTTGTGTTTTTAATTTTTTTAATATATATATTTTATAAACAGATCACATGATAAAATAGCACAAGAAACACTTACCAAATATAAGATTATATCTTCAGAATATACAGGAGAAGGAGGCTTGTATGTACAATAAGAAAATGGTTTTCAGAATTCCCCCCTCGCTTTCTTTTTCTTTTCTAAATAGCAATCTGAAATATCACAGCTTCTTTCAGTAGCTTTAAATAATACTTTGGACCAGCGGACACTTTAAACAGGGGTGCTGAAGAGACTTCTGGAACACAATTCTCAAGAAAGGTCT
The DNA here is from genome assembly GCA_015471245.1 of Laticauda colubrina. Taxonomy (NCBI): domain Eukaryota; kingdom Metazoa; phylum Chordata; class Lepidosauria; order Squamata; family Elapidae; genus Laticauda; species Laticauda colubrina. The sequence goes on from BLBF01000067.1 coordinate 2,563,283, forward strand.
CTTGTGCAAAATGGGTGGAAATGGGCAGGTCCTGTTTGGGCCAGGAGAACTTGCCCAGAGAAAGATAAAATAAAAATGAAAATAACCCCAAGGGATTGTGTGCCCCGTCTTTGGACCAAGATCTTGGTGGAACTCTTGCAGAAAATGGAGTTCACTCCCTAGAACTGTGTGCATTCTTCGTTTTAGAAAATCAGTGACTTTAAGTCAACTTCTCTTTCTTTAATATAGAACAACAGAATTGGAAAAGAGTTTGGAGGCCTCCTGCTCCATTTCTTCTTGAAAACCTTCAGTGATGGAGCATCTATAACTTCTGGAGTCAACCACTGGTTAATTGTCCTCACTGCCAAGAAATTTCTCCTTTCCTGGAGAAATTTAATAAATTTCCATCCTCCCAACAGCTTCCCCAGGTGACATTTCTATGCAAACCATTTCCTGATCCCATTTCTTATAGGCACTAGTTTATATCAGCAGGATATCCTAATTTCTTTTTGGAAAAGTTTTTCCTCTAGACATTTGGGGAATAATATTTTTTTAAACAGCTGCTGAGCCTGGAATAAAGTTTAAAACTCTTGCACAAGTAAACCAGCCATTGTAATATCTTCATTGCTACAGTTGCTATTTGTATAGCTCGCTGACCAGGTGGACTGCAAATAGGTAACACCCTAAGGTGAGTAAGCAGCAACACAGATATATTATTCCCCCAGATGTAAGACCGCATCCTTTACCTGGGGTATCCAGTCTATCAAGTAAAATAAGTGTAAATTGCTGGCTGGCATGCCATACAATACAAGAATCGACCTTGTAAGGGAGATGGGTGACATCAAAACTTAATAAATAAATATTAATAAAGAAAAGCAGGTAAAACCATCTGCCTTGGATTACTTACTGAAATCCAAACCTTAATAGAGGTAAGTCCTCAACTTACAACAGTTCATTTAGCCACTGTTCAAAGTTACAACGGCCCTAAAAAAAGTGACTTATGTCTGTTTTTCACATTTAGGGCCATTGTAGCATCCCTGCAGTCACATGATTAAAATTCAGATGCTTGGCAACTGGCTCATATTTATGACTTTCGCAGTGTCCTGGGGTCATGTGATCCCCTTTTGCGACCTTCTGATAGGCAAAGTCTAAGGGGAAGCCAAATTCACTTACTAACTTAACAACTGCAAGGGTTCACTTTACAACCGAGGCAAGAAAGACCATAAAATCGGGTGAAACTCCCTTAACAAATGTTTCACTTAGCAACAGAAATGTTGGGCTCAATTGTGGTTGTAAGTCAAGGACTACCTGTATCTGGCTTTATACAATATGTTAAGACATATCCCTTGGGTCTGTTCTGCAGCTGGACTTTTAACAGGAGAGCACTTTTGAGTCTCGGACCATCCAAATTCGAAGGCCGTTGCAATCCTTTGGAAAGCACAGCCGCCTTTGAAAAGAAGTTGAGACCATGCCAAAATATGGGAAGCAGATGTGGGGATGTTCAAAATAGGATATCTGAAAATTGAAATCTTTGGCACGGCCTTTCTCGCCATGACTGCATGATATTTTTGTACAGAGATGTGGAGGGTTGAACTTAAAGAGATTCAGAACACCGGCAGAAACTGCCGAGAACTGCAATCCTTTCCCCTTGCAATAACTTGAAAAAAATCACAAAAGTGCATCTTTAATATCATTGTAGGAAGAGCTCAGGGGTTGAGTGCCAGTTTTAGAACTTTGTTAATTTGGCAAAATTGAATATGTCTCAATATCACTATTTTTGCAGCTCGGCCACTTGAAGAGGCATGAACTTCAACTCCCAGGATTCCTCAGCCCGCATGTCAATTGGGGAATTCTGGGAATTGAAGTGCATGCCTCTTAAAGAGGCCGAGTTGCAAAAACCTTGTGTGGTTTCTAAGAGGAGATGCTATCTTGATGATATATAATTTTTTTAAAAAATATATTGGGAAATTTTTATAGGGCTAGCTGCTCCTATTTCATAAGAGGTCAGGACTGTGCAGTCTAATCAATCTGAAAGTCAATTAGATTCTTACATAACTATATACATAATGTCATCAATAACATGCTGTTAATATTCACGGAAGATGAGAGGGCATATCTTTTTGGCCAGCTGAATAGAAACAAAACCTGACCCAAGAACATCTGGAATCCCATCTCAATGCTCATAACCACCCCACTCCTATGCTCTCCTTGTAACCCTAAGCTAAAATATCCCATTATTGTTGATCCAGAAAAAAGTGCCATTGAACATAATAACAATATATTCTGTAAGCCTCCTAGAATCGCCATGTGTGAATAGGCAGCAATATAAATTCCCTAAATAAACTTAAAATAAACAAAGCAGCAAAATTTTACTGCTAGAAGTGGTCCTGCCTGGATTTGACTTACTCTACTCCTTCTGGTAATAAAATATTGACTCCAGCAAGAGAGAAAGAGAGAGAGAAAAAGAGAGAGGGAGCAATTCCCACAAAATTCTGGTCCAAAACAAGTAAGTAAATACCTCAGTAAATAAATAACTACAAATAAATAAATAAATAAATATTTTGGGGTGGATTTTTTGCTAGCACCCCTTTCCTTTAGAAGGAAATAAAAAAAAAAAAATATGCACCCTTTCAAAAGGCACTCTGCTCAAATGGCTTTTTCTTCTGCATTCTCTCAAACATCTTACCCAGAGGGGCCCATGTGGAAGTGGACGGCCAGCCTGAAAAATCAAGATGGCAGCCGCATTCATCTTGATTTTTTTTTTTTTACTCGACTGCAGATGTTTCGTACTTATGCAACCTGTCTTTCATCGTACAGGTAGTCCTCGACTTAACAGCCATTTGTTTAGTGACCAAAGTTAACAACAGCACTGAAAAAAATGACTAAGGACTGTTTTTCACACTTAGGACCATTGCAGCATCCTCACAGTCATGTGATCAAAATTCGAATGCTTGGCAACTGGTGTGTGTTTATGACAATGTTTATGCAGTGTGCTGGGGTCATGGGATCCCCTTATGCGACCTTCTGACAAGTTTGAAAACATTGGCCTACACCAGTATCTGGAACTGCATCCCCCTCACCTCCAAATTCATTGTCAAACCTTCTGCTAACAACCATGGATTTCCAGAGGATATTAAGCTGGGGAAACAGACCAAACCAAACCATACCAAACAAAATCAGGAAATTGTACATCATCATCATCATCATCATCGTCTTAAAGCTTTACAGAGATGCCACAGCAACAAAATCTTCATGTTTATACACATCATGATCATGTATATATTTAAAGAAAGCAGCTGTTAACCAAAATTTGTCGGCAAGTGTGTGTTCAAAATGGCAGCGGAGGAGGCCATGTCCAAGCACATCAGTTGAAATGACATGAGGGTTGGTCATCCAACGTAGAAGGCCCATCAGGGTTGGACTGGGTGGTGGAGACTTTATGGAGAGACCGGTCCTCAAAAGTATTGTGTGAATCAACTAGCCCAAGTGAAGATGTGATTGGAAGACAGATCGATGGCCTCTTTGTAGAAGATTCACAAATAAATGGAATTTTTCCCCCGTCACCCCCCACACCCTCCCATCACCCCAGCGCTTTTCATGCATGATAATCTTTGAAATCTCAAAACTACCCTCACCTCCCACAACCCCTTTCTATGATTCTGAACATTTAGTTGGATTTTATCAAACGGTTCATGCAGGATATTTAATGTGTGGTCCCCTCACTTCCCTATAAGATGATGACCATAAAATTCCAGTCTAGGATACTTAGGAAAAATATGAAGCAACTGGAAAACCAGAATTTCCTAGAAGGAAATTTCCTAGAAGGAAATTCTAAGGTGAGCTGATCTGGAGGTTGGAAAGCCACTAGGAACACCGTGGTGAGCCCACAAAGATCCTGGAGCTGAGCATGAATTTGGGAAAGCTACTTAGGAAAGCCACCCCTACAGGGGTGTCTGCAAGATTTGATTAAAGGGAGTCAAGATGACACCCGAGATGCTACAATGGAGTCTTTGCTCTGTTTTGCGTTTGTGCGATGGACAGGTAGAACCTCAATTACCACATTGTACATGTATCCATTCATAACTATGTTTTTCCTTATACCTATTATCTAGTAAGCAAATGACAAACCAAATAAAAAAAAAAAATGTGACTGTCATCAACATCGCATTACATTAAGCACAACCTCTTATCTCATCGCCAACTTAGATTAATTTCACTCCCTTTTTAGTCTTGGGAATCATGGCAAGAGCAATTTGGTAACAGTTTATTAAGTACTGCCAATTTAGAAGTAGTGGATCTTTATTCATCCATCTATTTATTATGAAATAATAAAATAATTTAATTGCTTGTTGCAAAATTAAGTTCTAATTTGACTTGGATAAGTCTTTATTGATTCCTCTGACTAGATAACTAGCTCAGAAGATTATGGGGACGTGATCAAAACATCACCCAAATATATTGTTATGGACAAATAAATATGTGAATGGATAATCCACCTGGATTGGAGTCAATCTGTCCTTGAAATTATACCATATCAATGGTGCTAATCTCATTTGGCTCTCTGTTATTAACTATATTCTTATGATAGTTTTCTACTTCTGAGCCAGCATATATTTTCTTATTTTTCTAATGGGAATTAATTCCCTTTAAACCAGATTCCCAATAGACCAAAGAGTCCCTTTCGGTGAGATGGATGGCTATATGAAATAAATAAATGAACGAATAAATAAATAAATAAATTCTGATTATTATTTTATTTTACAGTGACAATACCATTTTGATTTACCGTAGGGTTTAATTTGAACACCAAATTGGTGGGACAATGCCCTGCCTTGGCTTTGAATTACTGAACTGCAATGGACTTATTTCTCAGCCTAAATCATACATAAAATAATAAAACCATAATCTTTACTATTCCGATAAGAAAAAGTACAGCCTTGAAAAAAAATAATATTGGTGATAAATCTAACTGAGTGCTCTCCGAACTATAATAATTTCTGGATGGGAATTTTATCAAAAGATTTGGGTTTGTTTGTTTGTTTTTTACAAATATGCAGCAAAGTTATTTTTCTTTTGAATTTTGAAAGCCTTCTGCCAAAGGAGAGACAGCTCGCTGACCTGAGCTGAAGAAATCAACAGCAGATCCAAAGGTATCTATCTGTTATTGGGCTGTATTACAGGTAGACTTCGATTTACAACAGTTCGTTTAGTGACTGTTTAAAATTACAAGGGCACTGAAAAAAGTGACTTACTGTCGGTTTTCATGCTTATGAACATTGCTACATCCCCACAGTCACATGATCAAAATTCAGCCGCTTGGCAACTGACTCAAATTTATGATGGTTGTGGTGTCCATGGTCATTTTGTCACCTTCTGACAAGGAAACTCAATGGGGAAGCCAGATCCACTTAACAACCACATTCCTAATTTAACAATTGCAATGATTCGCTTAACAACAGTTGCAAGAAAGCTCGTAAAGCATGGGGCAAAACTCACTCAACACATTTTTTCACTGAATCACGTAAACTTTGGGCTCAATTGTGGCTGTAACTGGAGGATTACCTGTATCTAATTCATCCACCTGATCTGTTCAGTGTGATTTTTGCTTCCAAAAATCAGAAAAAGAGGTTGGCCGCTTGGGAAAAAGAATGCAAATGGTGGTGTGAGTGGTAGCCACCCGACCATTTTGACAAAACTGCATGGCTGGTAGTGAAATTCCAGGCGCAGATGAAGCCCTGGGCAAGATGTGTGTGTTGGGAAGACTCAGAAACCATAGTGTGGTACACAGTGGTTGTCGTCCGCTGGCATACAGAGAGGGCATCGCTCAGCTGCTGGAAGAGCTCAAGAGATGGTATAGCCTCAGGCCAGGCTTTACGGTGTGGCATCTCTCTTTTCCTCCAAGATCAGAACTGAAGGGCGATGATTGTTTGGTGGGTGTATGATCATTAATTTTTGGCTTTATTTAAATCAATAAGAAAAACGAGGTGGCCACCAAAGGCACTCATGAACTCAATGCTGTCTCATCGGCTATTGGCTCAAGGCCAGAAGCCTGGCAAGATGGCTACTTCAGGATTGTGGTCTAGGGGAGACAATCTGGTGGGGAAAACCACAAAGGCAATTTTCCCAAACTGGGCTTCCCTGTTGAACTACCCCTCCTGGCATCCCCAGTCTACCTGCCTGCCTGGATAGCCACCTCCCCTTCGTCTTCCTCCCGAGAAGATAGAATGACATGCAGTAGACTATGGCAAGGTCCACTCAGCTGCCCTATTTGTGGGTCCCAAAAGAAAGAAATGAGCTCAGACCGCATGCCATTCTGAGGCCCAAGGGTAGTTCCGAGTCATTAGGTGCAGTATTTTTTGAAGCTTACCTTCAAGATAATCTTTCCTGCTTTTCCCAGTTTTTACGAGACTAAAGTTCCACCAAGTCAGGGCTTCCATACGTTCAACCATCATACTGGGAGCGCGATGGCTCCTGACGTTAGAATGCCAGGCTGACATCGGCACTTTTGCGTTCGAGACCCATTGTTGCCTCAAGGTGGGTTGAGCGCCCATCATATACTCTGGCTCCCACCAACCCAGCAGCTCCAAAAGCAGGCAAATAGATGAATGAGTATCACTTTGATGGGCAACTTTGGTAAGCCTCCTGGGAATCCCCCAGGCAATGGGGATGTCACCAGTAAATCCTTTAGCCACAGAAGCATGTGGGTGCTTCTGGCATGAAAATATTAGTATTAACTGCCATGCCTGCTTCTTTCTATGTTTATTATCATGCAGAGAACTGGATCTTGGGGGAAGGGAATGCATTGCTTCCATGGTTTGCCCCATGCAGTAAAGGGGAAACAAAAATAAAGATATGGTTTTTATCCTACCAACTTTGGAGAGTGGAAAGCACCCAGTGCCCATTCCAGTAGCTTCTTGGAGATAGGAATGGTGAAAAGAGTTTCACTGCTGTTGACATACCCACCCTTAGAAATGGGTTCTCCCTCCTTTCTCTTCCAAAGAAGTGAACCAAAATGAACCAAAACCACACAGGCACTCTACTGGGGTTGTGAGAAGAGCCCAGCAGCTCTTCAAAAGCATAGAAGGGATGGTTTTACCTGCCCAGCCATCCTAGAGAGATTCCCAAGGCTGGAATTCAACTCGAACCCATGGCTTAAAGAGCCTGGAGCTCTCCCAATTTTTTTTTCTTCCAGTGCATGGTTCTGCCCCAGAACAGATCTCTGGGTCTGAGGGACGAATGCTGGAAGGCTGGAGGTGCCCTTAGCCCCCTGTATCATTCCACAGGGGCCTTAGAAATGGCTTCTAAAAAAAAGGATGGGGCGAAAGCCACGAGTCACCAGACATCTGGTCAGCAGCAAATTTTGACTTGGAAGAGCCCCAACGAGTACTGCTTCCCCTTGGTTTAGTGGGGTGAAGTCAGGAAGGAAAGAAGGGGATCTGGTGATTGATGGGGGGGGATGTTTCCCAGGATGGAAGATGGAATTGGGGTTGGTAGGAAGGAAACGAGGTGTTTTCATCCCTCTTGAAGAAGACCAGGATGGACAGCTGATGACCTGCGTGATTTGGAGAAATGGAACAAAGATGGTATAACAAGCCACATCAGCTTTTTCTTCTTCTTCTTCTCTTTCTTCCATATTTTTTTAAACACCAGAAAAGACGAGCCAAGCTAGGATCAAAAAACTGCCACCCATAGCCCAAAAGCAGAATTGAGACTCTACCTTATCACAAGACGCAAAGCAAGCCAACATGCAAAGGCTGTGGTTTTGCTCCAAAGACAGGGCAAGAGAGAGAGAGAGAGAGAGAGAGAGAGAGAGAGAGAGAGAGAGAGAGAGAGAGAGAGAGAGAGAGAGAGAGAGAGAGAGAGAGAGAGAGAGAGAGAGAGAGAGGAGAAACCCCTCCTTATTCATTCACAAAATCAAGAGTCGAAACCAAATTGAAAAAAGAGAGAGAAAGAAAGAGGGAGAGAAGAAAACAAAGGGAAGGAGGCAGATGGGATCCATCAAGAATCGTGCGTTGCATGAGCTTCGAGTCAGCTGGGACAGTTTAGGTCCAATGGATCTCCTTACTCTCTAGCTTTGATCCACTTGCTGGAATGTCCAAGAACCAGGAGCTCCCCAAAATCCAGAGCTCCATGAACTTCCGGGACCATTTCTCTCACAGCATTGGTCAGTTTCCTTCTTCTTCTTCTTCTTCTTCTTCTTCTTCTTCTTCTTCTTCTT
>BLBF01000067.1:2571879-2598846 GCA_015471245.1 Laticauda colubrina
TTCTTCTTCTTCTTCTTCTTCTTCTTCTTCTTCTTCTTCTTCTTCTTTCTTCTTTCTTCTTCTTCTTCCCCTCTCTCCTCCTGCCAACAAGAGTCCTTTCACTTCTGTAGCGTTCCATGCTTGGAGTTCAGAAGCGGCTCCATTTCACCACTGTTGATGCTCCACCCTGCCCGAGGAATTCTCCGGAGGGCTCTACTCCGACTTGTTCAAACTTCCCAACCTCCAATGTAAACAATGCCTGCGTTTTGTGGGCAGGTTCCACCGTCCAACATCCATACCTCGAAGGCCTTCGCAAGGACTGACCCCCCTTGATCCTTAACGCTGCACCCAGATCAGGGAGGCTCATAGACGCAAACCTCTCTCTTGCCCCTAACGATGAAACGCCCGGATGGGCACAAGTCGTTTTCATTCAGCACTGATGTTGGCTTGCTTGCCAACAAGGCTAATTGGCCATTGGGATTTTTTTCTGGCTGGTTTAAACCTACATCCCTTTCATTTGGTTTTGCTGTCGGGGTTTCGGTGCAACATGGGTGTGTGTTTCCCTTATTCTTGTTTTTTTGTTTTTTACCCCCAAAAGGTAAGATTTCCAAACAGCTCACTATGAGGAAGATGAGAGATAATGGCGACATCGGGATTTACAAACTCGAGGGTCAATTCTTCCACTTGCGTTAGAGCTACGGCCGATCCGCCTAATGACCAACTCTTTCTCAATTGTTCATGTGCATCTGCCACACTGTTTTTTCCCCATTTGAGTGTACATGTGTGAGCGTGTGATTGTTTTTCAAGTCACAGCACCCTCTTCTGGAAAGAAATCATCCATATATATCTATATATCTCTGTATACAGTTATATATCAATGACGAAGAAATAAAGAAAACCTTGACTCTGGATGGTTGGTCAGTGCTGAGTTAGGATTGGAGAGCATGGCTCCAGGATTTGGCCAGATCTTCCTAGCGAGTGGCTTACTCAATCACCATGCAGCTAGGCAGGTGTTGGGAAAAGTATTTAAAGAGCTCTGGAGTCGCGCCTGGACAATTGGTCAGCTCCAGTTCTTCTAAGTCGTGTAGCTGAGCCAGGCCTGAAAGTCCCGTGGTGGTCAGCAGAGGGCAGCCTGGCAAAGTGAAATCAGAGAGAGCCCCATGAATAAAGAAAGAACAAATAAATGAGAAAAGTAGCTTAGGGGTGAACTGTGGGGTCCTTGGTGCTCCCTGAGTTTAGTGAGTTTTCTTGTAGACATCATCTTGTGACCCAACTACGTAACATCATCGGTGCCAGAGTCAGCTTGGTGGAGTGGAAGGGGGGAGAGGAAGAGGGAGGAGGATGAGGGCAGAAGCAGGAGCAGGAGGAGAACTGTGGGGTCCTTGGTGCTCCCTGGTGCACCCCTCCTTGGTGGTTTTCTTGCAAACATCTCATGACCCAACTACGTAACATCATCATTGCTAAAAGGGAGTCAGCTTTGTGAAGTGGAAGGAGGGAAGGAGGAGGAGGAGGAAGAGGGAGAAAGAGGAGGAAGAGGACTGTGGGGCTTTTATAGCTCTCTGAGTTTGTTTGTTTTCTTGCAGACGATTCATTACCCAATTGGGTAACATCATCAATGCTAGAAAGGAGTGGGCTGTGTGGGCTGGAAGAGGAGGAGGAGGGGGAAGGGGAGGGAGAGGGGGAGGAGGGGGAGAAGTGGGGAAGGAGGAGCAGGAGCAGAACTGTGGGGTTTTGGTGCTCTCTGAGCTTGCTTGTTGCAGATATTTCATTACACAACTAGGTAGCAGCATCAGTGCAAACAACTGCAAGAAAACAAGCAAGCTCAGAGAGCAGCAAGAATAGGAAAGAATATCTCAGCTGGAAAGACTACATGAGAAACGTTCTTCCACTCTGAGAATATTTAACTATTAATTATTGGCCCTTTTGAGCGTATGGCTGCGTGTGCATCTGTGCATGCAGATGTGTCTGTGTGTATGGATGCATAGTTCTTTGCATCTGTATGTGCACATGGGATCATATACGCACATACGTATGTGTGCCTGTATCTGAGTTTGTGCATCTGAGCCCAGTGTGCACCACTATGGGGAGTGGTTGCATACCCCAAACTAGTCTTAAGATTGGAGGAAGCTGAGTGATTTGGGATTAAGGCTCTGAGGGGGTCCAAAATCTCTCTCCCAGACCCATGTCTCACTGCATCTGAAAGGATCCACCCCAATCCAACACTCACCGGCAAGTGACAAGAGGCGTAAGCTTCTCATTCCCAGCAGATGTTTCAAGCCAAAATCTTGGACCTATAAGGGAGGAGAAGACGGGATTGTGAGACACCAAACACGTTTATTTATTTAGTTCTGGATGGGGGGAATGTACAGGTAGTCTTTGATTTAAACCACCACCATTTAGCCCAAAATTTCAGGCGCTGAAGTGAGAGGCCAATTTTATCCTCCCTGGGGATGATGTTCCACAGAAGGGAGCTATCATGGAGAAGACCCTTCTTCTTGGTCCCACTAGATGCACCTCCTTAAGAAAGGGAATCTAGAACATCTTCTCCCTCCTCACCCGCTCTGGTGGGTCTGGTTAGATATGACTGGGAAAAGACCAGCCTTCAAACAATTTGGTCCCAGGTCTTGTTGGGCTTTCAAGGTGACAACCAGCATCTTGGATTGGACCAGGAAGCAGATTGTCAATGCAGGTCCTTTAAGAGAGATGTCACATGTGCAAATCTAGATTTGGACAATACTGTGCGGGTTGCCACAGTTTGAACCAGCTGAAGCTTCCAGATACCTCCAGATACAAAATCAAACTTTGTCACCAATCATCATCTTCTTTTAAAGAACTTCATTTTCCCTTGCAGGGTGGAGTCTGGGCAACTGAATGGAGCTGCATGATTACTGCCCAGATGCCCTTCCTGTCACCAATGTGGAGTTTTGTAAACTTTGTCCCCAATGCTCCCTTACAAATTGAAAGCCTTGTCCTGGATGAGGCTCACAAGGAGAGACTCCCAGCTCCCTTTGACCTACCTGGCAGCACCAGCGGAGATATAAGTTCCTAAGCGAGGACATGGTGGACAAGTAACTGAGCCCAGTGTCTGTTATCCGTACACACCTGCCAGAGAAATGAAGATGGACAGCTGTAAAGTTAAAAGCCCTCTTTAAGTGGTTTATAGAGTCAGACTATTGGCACCAACAATTTGGATCCTCATGTTACCCACCTCAGGTATGGATGGAAGGCTGAGTCAACTTTGAGCCTGGTGAGATTCGAACTGCCAAATTGCAGTCAGCAGAAATAGACTGCAGTACTGCATTCTAACTACTGTGCCACCGAGGCTCAGTGTCCCTTTGCCTCTTTGGATGGTGTCCTTTGTAGATTCTGCTCTGTGGCTTTTTTGGCTCTGTCAGTTGAAGACCATCAAAGGGATGACCCCAAGCTGTGCAAACATTTCTATTCCCTGGTGTACCTAATTCCCTGGGACGTCTTATTTCAGGCCCCAATCTTGTCACCTGGAAAAGGAATCGGAGGATTCAGGGCCCACCTTACCTATCCAGCACCAGCTCTTCCAACTTGTGGAGGTCACAAGCGATGTACTCAAGAGCCATATCTGTGATCCGAGGGCACCACGACAGGTCCAAGCTCCGAAGCTTGCGGAGGTTCTCTGCTACCAACTCCACACCATCGTCCGTCACCTTCGAGCAGCCGGAGAGGCTGAGCACGCTCAGATTGGGGAGGCTGTGCACCATGTTCACCACGCCGTGGTTCGTGATTTCCCAGCAGGAGTTCAGGCGGAGAGTGTGGGTGGTGTAACCTTGCTTGGCAGTGAAGTAAGCCAGGGCCGTATCCGTCACGTGATAGGCTTGAAGGTTGAGCTCAGTCAAGTTGGGCAGCAGCTGTGAGATGGCCGCAATGGCATCGTCAGCCACATTAATGCAGTCGCTGACACTCAGAGAGCAGATGCGGGCATTCAGACTTGACCAGAGACCGGCCTCGGTGAAATCGTTGCATCCAGACAGCTCCAGGTGCATAAGCCCCTGCATCTGTTCCAGCATGACCTGAAAGTTGCATTAACAGAGGGATACAATCAAAATCAAGGGAAGTACTAATACCACTCTATAAAGCCTTAGAAAGGCCACACCTAGAGTACTGCATCCAGTTTTGGTCACCACACCATTAAAAAGATGTTGAGACTCTAGAAAGAGTACAGAGAAGAGCAACCAGGATGATTAGGGGACTGGAGGCTAAAACATACAATGGATGGTTGCAAGAACTGGGCCTGGCTAGACTAGTGAAGAGAAGGACCAGGGGAGACAGGATAGCAGTCTTCCAATATTTGAGGGGCTGCCACAGAGAGGAGGAAGGGCTCAAGCTGTCTTCCAAAGCACCTGAAGGCCAGACAAGGAACAATGGATGGAAATTGAACAAGAAGAGATTCAACCTGGAAATAAGGAGAAATGTTCTGACAGTGAGAACAGTCAACCAATGGAACAGAAGTTGGGTTGGACTAGATGACCTACAGGGTCCCTTCCAACTCTGTTAAAGGCTCTGTTAAAGGTAGGCTAAGTTCACAAAACTCACCCTAAACCTAGGAGAGCCAAAAGCCCGGCTGCCTTTACCCAACACACTTCACATGTTTTCTGTAGTGGTACTCCTCAACTTGCAACCACAACTGGGATTTCAATTCTAAGTGATGCGACTGGACCTGATTTTATGATTATGTTTCCCTTGATTGTTGAGAGATTCACTGCATTCAATCACTGCAGGAATTCACCCATGGGCTGACTTCACACAATAAACTCAACTTGGTTGGTGAATTAACCAATTACACTTTTAGGTTTGCAAAATGTGTTGTACCGAAGAATATGGATCTGTACAACACACTGCAAGTTAAACCTCCCACAAACTAACCAAGCTTAACATCCTGGCAGAGGAGACTGTTGCAGCCAAAAACGGAGCCCAGGAGCCTGCTTTCGCTGGCAGAGTGCTGGGGCCACCATAGACGCCTTCTGACACGAGTGACATCGAGCTGGCCATGCTCCTCCCTGCCATGCTTCCCCTCACTCCCCCAGGTCAAACACAACCCTGATGTGGCCCTCAATGAAATCAAGTTTGATGCCCCTCATATAGAGTTTCATAAGGTGGAGTGAAATCTATCGCTGATATCCCAAGGAGAAGCGTTACATTTTTGCAACTTCTGCAAGTTTTCTTTCCCAAGCTTTGTGCCACAGAATTCTCAGCTAATTTCCACTGGGATGCTCTGAACATTGGCTCAGTCAAACTGAGGGCATGGGGCTGGGTGCCCCTCCAGACACGACTAAACTCCAGCTCCCAGTAGCCCCACTCAACATGGCCAACAGTGAGTGAAGCATCTCGGTAATGTCCTGAGGACCACAATTTTCCCGGCTCCGGGATTAAATAATATATGTTTCAATTCGAGGCATCTTCCTGTCTTATTCCTTCATAAGTCAGGGAAGGTTCATATCCCTGATTTAAACTACCGTAGCACCAGGGAAATCAAGAGATCCAGGGAATTCAAATGAATATAAACATTTATTGCAAACTTAAGGTCTCTACAAGAATCTGAACTACTAACAGCCAAAGGAAATTGGCAGTAGATAAAAGTCAAAGGAATTCAAGGCGGGCTGGATTTAGATCTCTTGTGGGATCAAAGGGACTTGAGACTGATGACATGTTTGACTCCTCCCTCAGGCTCAGCCTGGTCATCTCCACATCTAGTTTTGTTTCAGAGGAAAGACACAAGAAGCTATAAGGATGTTTTGTGCTTCATCATGCCAATGATGCAAAAAGCATATGCTGCTAACACCAAATCCATCACTTTCATCTCTTGAGCAAGTGATATCATTGCAAATGCTTGGTAGACCAAAAGCCTCTGGTTTAATCTTCTGCACTCTCCTCTCAGTTATAGCTGAATCATTTTTCACTCAAGCAGACAGTACTGCTTTAGTCTCCACCAGTATAAAACCAACACTTTTAATTGGTAAAGTCATCGAGAGCCATTTGCTTGATTAATCAGTTGGGAATGAAATAATCTGCAATATGATGATTTAAGATTAAGCTGCTCCTTTTTTTCCTCCCTGTTACTCTATTTTAGTTCCGTTACTTTGTCAGGAAACGATCAAAGACAACTTTTCCAATTGCTGTAATTGTAATTGCTCACTAATAGCAACTTCACCCATCTGCTTAAATATCTCAGAAAGACATCTGTTCCAAAGGGGTTTAGGCAGCATGTGGAGACACCCCTGGGTTGCTCTGATGGGAAATGGTGGCTTTTTGGGAACAAGGCCACCTATCAGTTAGGACTGAGTACCCCTCACAAAACGAACCAGAGTTGGATCCAATTAATCTGGTGTTAATTTTGTACAACAAAATGGGGCTTCCTGTGGGATGAATGCATGTAGACTCAAGCTGCAAAATACTACATGAGTGAGATGCCATTGGAAGTGAGATTTATTGGCTGTGATCCTACTTCATGCTAAGCCATGGCTGACATTAACTGGGATTGGCTGAATACCCTGTAATGGCTAGGTTCCCACTTGAGACTAAGCCATGGTTGACAAAGCAGAAGGGATGGAAGCCAATTTGTAGTAACAATACGACATAACTTCATATAATTCCAAAGGTGCTTTTTCTGGAGGCCACTGGAGTCAACTGGACTTTCTTTTTTTTTTTTTTGAAGACCTTTTCTCATCCAATAAGCTTCTTCAGCTCTGACAGGATGGTGGGGAATGGAAGGATTTATATTCCTTGCAAAGAGCTGGTCATTTGCATCCTTTCAGAGGGTTGTTGAGGCCATTTGGAAGTTTGTCTGTGTCCTCAGGGTCACCTGAATAATGTAAATGACCAGCTGTCTGCAAGGAGTATAAATCCTTTCACTCCCCACTATCCAGTCAGAGCTGAAGAAGCTTCTTGGATGAGAAGTGAAACGTCTTCAAAGAAAAACCAGAAAGTTAAGTTGTCTTCTGGAAAAGCACCTTTGGGACAGGACCATGACCTAGATGACTGAGAATTTCAATAATTTCATATAATGTGCATATTCCATCTGGAATCTCTGAATTAAAAGCTGTTAAATGTCCCCTATTTTGGTAGCTATTCACATGAGCATTTGTGGTAGTGAGAAGACACTGGTGCTTCACCGTAGCTTCTAGCGGAAGCCCACAGGTAAATCTGATTTATGCAAAGATAAATTTTGCATAATTTATGTGCATCAAATGCATATAAAATGCATAATTTATAGGCATAAAAATGTTCCTTACATACGTGTTGCAGTGGCATTGGCCACTAAGAGGCCCCTTCTCCAAAGTGGAGAGTGCTATAATCCTCTTTAAAGTGGGCTGGCTGGGTGGGATCGATGCAGAAAAATCTCCAACAATCCCACACTTATTGCATGTAGGCCACATAAAAACGAGGTGGAACTTTCATCAGGTTCTCTTGGATGTCAACTTGCCTCTTTTTATTATAGCCATCTATTCCATAACACTCTCCATTAGTCCGATTAAAAAAAAAAAAGACAAAATGGAAACAACTGTTGAGAAGCTACCTCCAGCCTAGAGAGCCCAGACTGAACTCTACAACAAAAGCAAGACCATCAGTCTGGAAGAAGACGACCTACCTCAAGACCTGCATCCGTGATGGTTGATCTCTTAAGGCTCATAGATTTCACCCCTTTCTTGGAGAGGGCGTAATTATCAATGAACTCACAGATGTCCAAGTCGGAAACCCCCACGAGGCAGAAACCATCAAACCCCCGGATGGCGAAACCATGAAGGTTGACAAATTCCTTATCTCCATTGGGCAGGACGTTGTAGAGCTCTTTGGTGTCCAGCACCGGCGTGAGGCCCACCCAAAATTTGGGTTGATACAAGACCCTCCTCCACGCTTTGCACACCTGGGCCAGGACACATTTCTCGCAGGCTGAAAAGTACATAAACAAACGGTTCAGGATCTTTTCATCCACGGCCAGGTGTCTTTTGGTGGGGGAGCCAGAGAAGTCTTCCAGGGATGGCATGTCCCCATTGGCTGGAGAAATCTCTTCGGAGGGAAGTCCCACCACGGTGGCACCTGAAGGTCCTCCGGCCAGAGCCGCCAAAGACAATGGTGAAGTGAGACCAGGCATGGACAAGTCACTGTGATTCATTAAGGCTGGGCTGATGATTGCAGGCACGGAAGACTGGCACAAGCGGTTTTTCATCGCTGGGGTCCCTTTGGTGATGCTCGCGGAGCCAAGTCCATTGGCCTGGGTGGGGAGTTTAACAAGTCCATTTCGGGGTAGACATGGGGGCTTGGTGTCACTGTTGCCAAGATTCGACATCTTCCAAGATTGCTCTGGAACACAACACAGAGAGGCATTCAATGTCAGACCCAAGTCCAAAGACGACACCGTAGAATCCAATCAAGTCCAATATTTTTATTGGTTTGAACCCAACAGACAGAATCTTGCCAGACTAAAGCAGTAACCATCTAACCCAATATATATATACCCTGGGAGATTCTAAGGTGAGGCTACCTTGAACCTCTTCTGCCATCCTAGCAGTTTGAAAGTGTGCAAATTCGAGTCGATAAACTTTGGTGGGAAGGAACAGTCCTTTATATACCTTGGTGTATAATCTTGCTGATCACTTAACCACAGAAGTGTTTTGGACAAATACTTCTGTTTCCTTCAGCTAGGAAAAGGAGATGAGCAATGCCCCCTAAAGTAAGACTAGACACGGGAAAACTTTGCCTTTAAACCTTTAATAGACAGAATCTTGCCAGACTAAAGCTATAGCCTTCTAATCTTATAACAGATGTACCTGGGAAGTTCTAGGTGTGGTTACCTTGAATCTTTTTCTCCCCCCTTCATGCAGTTTAGCACTGTGCAATCTCTTGTTTTGGGCCACTCTCTGGAATGAGCTGCCTCCTCCCTGGGAAACCCCAGTTCTCTTGCACAGAGTCTCCTCCCCTCCTCCTTTAATTGTGTGATCCATTACACAGGTAGCTACATGTCTCATCATTTCAACTTGTCAATATCCTGAACTTAGCCATTCTCAGAAGAATCCTTCCCTGGGAAATTGCAAAAGAAAAAGAAAAACCCAAATGCATTTTCATATTAATGCAAAGAGCACAACATGAAGGGACCATAGTCTACCAAGTCTCCAACTCATGAAATTGCTACCTTTTAAAATCTGTAATGAACCAAAAGTGGAACCATTTGGTGTTTTACCATCTAAATGAAAAAGCAGCCATCCTTGGGCCAGCATAGCAAAAATGCAGAGCAAAAAGAGCAGAACTGACTACAAGTCTTGTCACTGTGGGGTGAAAAGGACTGTTCTTGAATTATTCATCCCCACGTAGTTAATTCATGAACTCTTTGTGGATGGGAGTTTAGCTGGAGTCCCTCACCATGCTAAGCCATAAAGTGTTTGCTTTGCAGTTTTAGGTGTGGAAAAACAGGCACCAGAGTTTCTTCAATAAATAGGAAAACAAACCATAGATTACTTTGATTTACACACAGAGTTCACGGAGTCTTGAGCCACAAGTCAGAAAGGACAACATGAAACAGTGGGCTGCCTGGATTTTATGTGCATTCCCCCTGCCTTGATTTGCATATTCCAGTACAATATGTCATCTCCTCGTACAGCCTTTATGCGCTAGCAAAATAAATCATGGATAATTCCTGCTTTATACAATAAGGTGCATTTTATGGGCAATTTATCTCAGACATCTTCCACAAACAGCCTCTACGCAAGGGGTTTTGTCTTCTGTGTGTCAAGGTAGCAGTGACATCATTTTAAAAGTGTCATGACCAAAAGTGTCATGACTTTTTTGGTTCCCCTGTGGACTCCCCTGTCTATTTTACCATAGGCTCTCTTGACTTTACGAGGCACTTGTTTCCCAATCAGTGCTTTTTCTTTTTCTTTGTCCCCTAAAAACGTTCCCTCTCACCTTTCACACTTGTCCTATAACTTAGAGTTTCTCAATCTCAGCAGCTTTTAAGATGTGTGGATTTCAATTCCCAGAATTCCCCAGCCATGCCAGATTTTAGCTTTTAATGTTTTTTGAGGGGTTGTGTTGCTACAAACTTTTTATAAACAGGCCATTCTGGTGAGTTTCCCCACGTCATTTTCAATGCAATACCCTGGATTGCAAGGAAAGGATTCTTGATATATATACTTTTTGGCAAGCCCACACACTTCCAAGGAGCGTCAAACTTTTGCAAAGTACTGAAGTAGCTCAGTAGTTTAATCATCCTGATCCCAAACACTTCCAAGATGCAACAGCAAATAGCTGGCAGCAAAATCCTACGAGCTTCTGCTACCATTTGCTGGAGCTATGCCTTGAAGGAAATTTTCAGAAGCAGATAACAACAATAGAAATAATAATAGTAATTAAAAGGTCCAGAAGCATTTACTGAGCCCTGGGGGGGCGGGGAGCTAGTATTTGGAAGAGATTTGGTCTGTTTCTTTTATGTCCTACGGAGATGTAAGAGGGAGAGGAGAAAAATACAATTACACTTGTAATCATACATAACTGATAATGTTTCGTTCTAATGTTCTTATGGAGTGGATTTCCTAATCTGAGGAACCTCTGAAGCAGTGGTCGACCACTGGTGGTCCGCGAGAAATTTTGGTGGTCCACACAGAAATGTCGCCCCCCAAAGCAATTAATCCAGGCTGCACAGGAACACAAGGCTGCACCGCCCACATGGCCTGCGGGAACACAAGGCTTGTGTGGCTTGCATTGCGAACAACATGAGGTAGTGAGGGGAGGGGGGAAAGGGCAGAGGGGGGGAACTTGCTCCACTCACCCCATGCGCCTCACCTGGCCACCGGCTGCTTCTTTCTTCTTCTGCTTTTGGCTGCACACAAGGAAAGCAGCAAAAGTCTTTCTTTCTCTCCCCCTCAAATTCCATCAGAAATGAGTCTTTGGGACCCTGCAAGGCCTCCTGCTCCAAGAATGTGCGCCGGTGTGACAAGTCGCACAAAGACTAATTTCTGGCGGAGTTTAGGGGAGAGAAAGAAAGACTTCGGCTGCTTCTGCTGCTTTCCTTGCATGAAGCCAGAAGTCTCTCTCTGTCTCTCTCCCCCTGAGAACAGAGCTGGAGACGGTATCCTGCAATCCCAAATAAAGAGTGATCAATCAGTAGGAAAACAGGCTGGGAATTTTCCTGCAGACTTTTTTTGGAATTTTCCCAGGGTCTCTGGTCCGCGGGATTTAAAATTATGAATTTGGTGGTCCCTGCGATCCCTGCTCTGAAGGATAGTCAACCTGGGATGTATTTCCATATTAAAGATAACAATGGGTAGGTGGAAGTGGGTGGAGGCTAACTTGTCATTAGGTATGGAAAACTAAATGTACCTGCTTAGGAGTCCAGCTAGGACTGGATTCATAGGCAAGTGCATCTAAGTAGAAGAAGGCGTCTTTGAGATAAGCTGGACTCCTAGGCAGTTGCATTTAGTATTCTATTTTCTTAGCTTTAATATGGAATATTTTTCCCATTTCCCAGTCTGGCCTGTAGCCCTTTGGTTTCTTAACATCTCCCATTAAGGGTTTAAGTCAGTGTTTCTCAATCTTAGCAACTCTAGGACATGTGAACTTCAACTCCCAGAATTCCCACCCAACTTTGGATGTATGGACTTCATACATTCAAAGTTGCACACCTTGGTCTACGTCCTGCTTAGCTTGAAGTCCCTGTGATTTTCTTGGTAACAAATTGGAAATGGGTTGCAATGATCTTATTCTGGGATTTTGTTTAACTTCCCAGTTCAGCTACTCCTGGAAATTCTAGACAGTTCCTCTCTAAGTCTAACCCTATTAAGCTATTTGAAGATGAGCCAAGGTCAGCTAAGAGCCACTTGCTCTAACCCGTAAAACTCACATGCTGCATTGAGCAAAAATGCATACGTTGCCTTCTTTCTGATGAGCTCGTGTGTGCTCTTATTTCCACACCCTGTCACATTTCACAAAGATTAGCCTGCTCTCTGGAGAATCTATTGTTGAGCTAAAAGGTGTATTGGATTTTTCAAGAACCCTAGATCAATACCACTGAAAAACCAGGTAATTTAAGCCATTCCCCGTTCCTCAACTATTGTGTTGAGTGGAATGTCGTATTTCTAAAAAAGAATAGGAAAAGGATCAAATCTGCAATTGAAGAGGAGCCCTCCCCATTCCTGCAGGAAGCTAACGATTTTAAATATTTAGGAAGAAATAGTTGGGGACCTCAGAGGTCTTTTAGTCCAACCTTTATAAGACTTTATAAGATTCCAGTCAAATGATTGTCATCTATTTTTTAAAAACCTCCAGTGATGGAGCATCCACAACTCCAAAAGGCAAGCAATTCTGTTGGTTAATTGTTTTCCCTGATTAAAAAAAAAAATCTCCTTACTTCTAGATTGGGTCTCTTTTTAACAAGCTTCCACCCAACACGAGAAAACTAAAAATATTTCCTTCCTTCCCAAGAAACTTTCATCAAACCTGATTTTTCTCCCCTCTGGAAACGTTTCCAAAGCAAGGGCTGCTTCACCAGACCGAAAGTAACCTCGTAGGGAGGGAAGCAGGCAGAATTTCTAGCATCAGCTCAATGCCTGGATAAATCTGCTATTTAAAGCTCAGTTCTAACAGCTGGTTGAACAGCTGGCCACCACGTTGCCTTCTTGACCCGCTGGGTACTTCCTGACCAGGATTTGGATAGTCTCCTTCCCTTTAAATATGCCAGTTAAGGATTGATGCCCCCTTTAAGGTCCTTCCATGTGTCAGGTCAAGCTTTCTGGAAATGTTCTACATGCACAATCTGTGTGTCACATCCAATTTGTCTCAGGCACACCAGCCCAAACTTGAGAGCAACCAGAGAGCCGGTTTCTCCTCTCCAGGGACTCTGGCTGAGACATGCTGAAGCCAGGCTTGGATCCTGCTGTCTGTGAGCTTCCTGCGATCACGTGCCAATGCAGATGGCTGGCTTGGAGAAATATCCTCTCAGTTCCACGCATTTGACAATCATGCTGTTTTTCTTGCTGCCAACAAATAGGCCTGCCTGAGCCTTCCTTTAATTCAGAGCATGAGCCAGCAGGAAGGGAAAGCAATTCAGAGACGAGCTATTTCTTTTCCGTGGGTGGTGGTGGTGGAAGAGGGAGACAATTATCCACATTTAAAAGCTTTGTATCCCAGATTTCAAACCACGGTCAAAGCCATTACAGAGGAAAGATCTGGATTCTACAGCCATTTTAAATCGAAGCAAAAGACCAGGCGTCCGTTTCTCACAAAGCACACAAAGAACGGTTGCAGGAATTGGGTCTATCTAGTCTAGTAAAAAGAAGGACTAGGGGGGACATAATAGGAGTATTCCAATGTTTGAGGGGCTGCCCCAAAGAAGAGGGAGTCAAGCAACTGAGGGCAGAAGAAGAAGCAAAGGATGGAAACTAATCAAGGAGAGAAGCAACCTAGAATGAAGCAGAAATTTCCTAACAGTGAGAACAATCAACCAGTGGAACAGCTTGCCTCCAAAAATTATGGGTGTTTCAACACTGGAGGTTTTTAAGAAGAGACTGGATAAGACACTTATCTGAAATTATATGGGATCTCTTGCTTGAGCATGGGGCTGGACTAGAAGACCTCCAAGGTCCCTTCCAACTTGGTTATTCTGTTCTATTAAACAACATATTATTTAATCTACATTCTTTTCTGGATAGCTAGGAGAGTTCTGAATGTACAAGTGGTCCCTGATTTACAACCATTCACTTAGCAACCATTTGAAGTCACAGTGGCCCTGGACAAAGTGACTCACAACCAATCCTCACACTTATGACAGTTGCAGCAATCCCCAAGATCATATGATCAAACTTTGGCCCCTTGGCAAATAACATGAATTTATAAGGGGTCACATAACCACCATCTGCAACCTTCCCAACTGGACTCCGGTAAGCAAAGTCAACAAGGGAAGCCCAGTTCATTAAAATCTACATCATTCACTTAGCAACTGCAATGATTCACTTTACCACCGTGGGGGGGGTATATGTCTTAAAATCGGACACAATCACTGAACAACTACATTGCTTAGCAATGGAAATTCTGATACTGGTTCTGGCTGTAACTACCTATAATCCTTCCCCCCATGGTGGGTCCTCATTCTTTCCCAATACTTGAAACAAGTCCAGCTCTGCTTGAGTGTCTAGTTTTTAGTGCAGAGCAGGAGTGTCCAACCTCGACTGCACCTGGGAAAAGTGCTGACATGTTGCTGCTAATAAATTTTCTTCTGAAAATTTCTTCTGAATTTCTTCTGAAAGCTTGGCTCGAGGCTCATGAATTAATTAGGGTGTCCATCGGAACCCCGACAGCCAACTTTAAGACTTGTGGACTTCAATTCCCAGAATTCCCCAGCCACTTCTGAGAGTTGAAGTTCACAAGTCTTCAGGCTGCCAAAAGTCTTCATTCCTGCTTTAGAGCAAAGGACTTGGCTGTCTTTAGAAGCTAAGTTTTATGTTGCGCTGGTGAGATGATATTGGAATTTTGCATCCAGTTCTGGTTACTACAAGAGCCTTGGTGTTAGAATGCAGTACTGCAGGCTGAATTTATGGCTCACTGCCAAAAGTTCGATCACAACCGGCTCAAGGTTGACTCATCCTTCCGAGGTCAGTAAAATGAGGACCGTGACTGTTGGGGGCAACAAGCCGACTCTGTAAATCACTTAGAGAGGGCTGGAAAAATCTGTAAAGTGATATATAAGTCTAAGTGCTATTGCCCTTCCTTCCTTCCTTCCTTCCTTCCTTCCTTCCTTCCTTCCTTCCTTCCTTCCTTCCTTCCTTCCTTCCTTCCTTCCTTCCCTCCTTCCTTGGTGCACAGTGGTTAAAATGCAGTATTGCAGGCTAACTCTGCCGACTGCCAGAAGTTTGATTCTCACCGGCTCAGGGTTGACTCATCCTTCCATCCTTTGGAGGTCAGTAAAATGAGGACCCAGATTGCTGGGGGCAAGAGGCTGACTCTGTAAAACTGCTTAGAGAGGGCTGTGAAACACTATGAAGTGGTATCTAAGTCTAAGTGCTCGTGCGATGCAAAAATAATGCTGAGACTCTAGAAAGATAGCAGACAAGAGCAACCAAGATGATAAGGAATCTGGAGGCTAAACTGTATGATGATGAACAGTTAAGGAAACTAGGCATGTCTAACCTAACAAAGAGATGGATTAGAGTTCTGATAGCTGTCTTCTGGTATGAGACAGGACTGGCTCGGATTCCAGTAGGAGAGAACTCGGCAATCCCAAATGGTGTACTACTCGCCTGAGAAGTTTTGTTATTTTGGGGGGTGGGGATTTCCTTCAAGTACCATTACCAAGAAAACTACATTCTTGGGTCACTAGAAATGGAGCTGCTACACCCAATTTTATCAGACTTGGTGAAAAAAAAAATGTGCAGATTTTTAAAAATCCTGTGGACTGCGCATTTATTCTCGGCATCCGAGAAGCAGTGAGGTCAAAACTTCCACATCAATCCATGAAGGAAATTCCCAGCCTTAAGCTCTTAAGGAAGAGGAATGACAGACCAGCTATCTCTCCTCAGCAACCTGTTTGCCCAGGTAGTCACTCCTAAGTCTGTTTCCTTCCCCCAGGAACAGAAAAAAACTGCACAGAGAAAAATGTGTCCTAATTCCAGCACTAATCACTTTTTCTATTTTTTGCCGGTGCCGTTCTCAAAATAGGCATTTCCAGATGGACTCACCTCCCCACCATGGATTTTTATGATATGCTTGGGAAATAGAAGGCAACCACCTGCTGGATAGATGCTGTCATGCCACAGGTGCATTCTGAAGGTGTGCACTAGCTTCATCTGTACAGGGAGTCCTGGACTTATGGCCACAATTGAGCCCAGAATTTATTTCTGGGAAATAAATTTCTGAGAAATTTGTTAAGTGAGTTTTGTCCCATTTTATGATTCAGTAAATCCCTGCAATTGTTAAATTAGTAACACTGTCATGACGTGAATCTGTCTTTCCCCATTGACTTTGCTTGTCAGAAAGTCACAAAAGTTTTGCCATGTGACTCTGGGACATCGCCATCATCATAAATATGAACCAGTTATGAAGAATCTGGTGCTTATGCTGAGCCGTGGTGGCGCAGTGGTTAGATGCAGTATTGCAGGCTAGTTCTGCTGGCTTACCGGGGTTCAATTCTCACTGGCTCAAGGTGGACTCAGCCTCCCATCCTTCCAAGGTTGGTAAAATGAGGACCTAGATGGTTGAGGGGCAAGAGTAAACTGCTTAGAGAGGGCTGTGAAACAGTGTGAAGTGACATATAAGTCGAAGTGCTGTTGCTATTGCTACAGTTGATTGCATGTTGCGTTAGGAGCTGTGGTAGCACAGTGGTTAGAATGTGGTATTGCATGCTGACTCAGCCCACAGTCTCGAGTTCAATTTTTTTTTAAAAAAATGTTTTTTTAATTAGATTATAGAAGAAAATACAAAAATATGAAAGCAAATAATAGGACACAGTGGGGAGGAAAAGGGGGAAAGGAAAGTGAAGGAGGGAGGAAGAAAAGAAAAAAAATGTTTACTTCCAATTTTGTTGGAGTAGAATAAAGCATTAACATCGAACCTCAATTTTTTTCTTTTTCAAAGCAGTATAGTGTTGGGTTCAATCCTGACTGGCTCAAGGTTGACTCAGCCTTCCATCCTTCCAAGGTGGGTAAAATAATGACCTGGATTTGGGGATGAGATGCTGATTCTGTAAACTGCTCCAACAGAGCTGTAAAGCACTGTGAAGCAGTGTAAAAGTCTAAGGGCTGTTGCTAATTGGAAAGGAAGGAAGGAAGGAAGAGACAGAAAGAACAAAAGAAAGAAAGAAAGAAGGAAGGAAGGAAGGAAGAAGGAAGGAATGAAGGAAGAAAGAAACAAAAAGAAGGAAAGAAGGAAGGAAGAAAGAAAAAAGAAAGAAAGGAAGAAAGAAAGAAAGAAAGAAAGAAAGAAAGAAAGAAAGAAAGAAAGTAAGTGGTGGTGCAGAGGTTAGAATGCAATATTGCAGGCTAGCTCTGCCCACTGCCAGGAGTTTGATCCTGACCATCTGAAAGTTGATTCAGCCTTCCATCCTTCCGAGGTGGGTAAAATGAAGACCCAGATGGTTGGGAGCAAGATGCTGACTCTGGCAAACTACTTAGAGAGGGCTGGAAAGCACTACAAAGTGATATATAAGTCTTAAGTGCTATTGCTATAGCTATCTGAATGTAAATCATGTGGCACCCTGGGGATGCTGTAATGGTCGTAACTGTGAAGCATGGTCATCAGTCACATTTTTCACTGCAGTTGTAACTTTGAACTTCAGTACTGAACAAACTGCTGTCAGTCAAAGATCAACATTTGCAACGTTCCACTGCTCGGAACAGAAGTCTTTTCTCTGCGGTCCTAGCTTTCTATTAAGTGAAGGGGAAAACATTTACAAATATATTTTCCTCCCCCCCCCCCTTTTCCGCAGCAATTTGGAATGGAACAGCCCAAAGTTCTATCTAACCTGTCCATCGTTTCTGAAGAACGGCTGCCTCCATTTTTAATCTGGGTGGATGGGTGGGCAACAGCAGCTCATGGCATGAACGGTGTGGTAGGGCAACCGAAGAGGCTGTGTGCCATGTGAACTGCTGCCCACGATGTCTTCCTGCTGATTTGAACAGAGCCTCAACCTCCCGGGGGGGGGGGAAGCTTTGGGCTCTGCCATTCAAAGGAAAGGTGCCAATTAGGGACTCATGTCCTCCTACGCCACTTGTCGCCCGTTGGCAGCGGATGCATAATGCGCTCCCAGCAAGGGGGCTCGTAGGCTGGGAGACGGGTCTGTTTCCATTTCCTGCAGTGACAGATAATGGGGAGTTTGGAGACTTGTTTTTTATAGATGGGGTGAAGTGGGGAGAGGAGGGGGCGATCCGTTTGGCATATCACAGAATAAGAGAGTTGGAAGGGACCTTGGAGGTCTTCTAGTCCAACCCCCTGCTTAGGCAGGAAACCCTATCTCATTTCAGACAAATGGCTGTCCAATCTCTTCTTAAAAACCTCCAGTCTTTAAGTCTTTTGAAGATAAGTCTTTCCATTGATGAATTGTTCTCATTGTTAAGAAATTTCTCCTTACTTCTAGGTTGCTTCTCACCTTGATTAGTTTCTATCCGTTGCTTCCTGTCCTGCCCTTAGGTGCTTTGGTGAATAGGTTGATTCCCTCTTCTTTGTGGCAACCCCTGAGATCAGTGGTCGCCAACCAGTCCATGAGAAAATTTTGGTGGTCCACAGAAAAATGTCACCCCCAAGGCACCCCCCAAAACAATTAATCCAGGCTGTGCAGGAACACCACCCAGGTGGCCTGGGGGAACACAAGGCTTGCATGGCTTGCATTGCAAACAACATGAGGTAGTGAGGGGAGGGGGGAAAGAGTTGGGGGGGCGACTTGCCCCACTCGCCCCATGCACCTCACCTGGCCACTGGGCTGCTTCTTTCCACTACTTTCTTCTTCTGCTTTTGGCTGCACGCAAGGAAAGCAGCAAATATCTTTCTTTCTTTCCCCCTCAAAGTCCACCAGAAATGAGTCTTTGGGACCCTGCAAGGTATCCTGCTCCAAGAGGCTGCACCCCAATGCAACAAGTCTCACAAAGACTCATTTCTGGCAGAGTTTGGGGGACAGAAGAAAGAAAGGAGAGAAACAAGTTGAAGCAGAAGCTTCCTAACATTAAGAACAATTAACCAACAGAATGGCTGGCCTCCAGAAGTTGTGGATGCTCCATCACTGGAAGCATTTAAGAAGAGACTGGTCAGCTATTTGTCTGAAATGGTATAGGGTCTCCTGCCTAAACAGTGGGCTGGACTATAAGACCTCTAATGTCCCTTCCAACTCTGTTATTCTGTTATTATTATTCTGAATGGAACATACTTTTCATCATTATAATATTTTGGTAGGTTTCAACATTTTCTTTTCCTTCCTAGAGGCTTCATTTACTGCACTGATGTTCTCTTCAGGTAGAAAAGCAGGGGTGGAAATCAGTCGTGGCGATAGCAGTGGGGGCTGTATACTTCATGAGAATATTCCTTGGAGAACAGGCTGAGAATACAGTGGGAGAATGAATAAAGGCCTCACAGAATAGAAGTCTGCAGCGTTACTCAGACGAAGAGCCATGCTTTACGCGTTTTCCAGCTCTCCTTTGTAACCAGACTCGTGGTGAGACATCTGGCATTACATCACCCGTGCTTCATTCATTCCGTGTTGTGGCAGCCAATGAAGTGAGGCAAGGTCACACGCTCTTCTGCCCACCATATGCTTAACTGAGTCATGGGTGTGTGTGTGTTAGTATGTTACAGTAATGCCACAAAGGGGTTCATTTTAACCCCTGACAGACCCAGTCATACATGTTTCTAAGCTAACTCTTTAGCCTAGAATATTTTGCACGTGTGAAGCGACACCTGAAAAAATACAGCATCCTTCACTATAATCCTCCAGGGAAAGACAGAAGACAAATGAGGCCCAGGCAGAAGAAGAACTTCATGGCTTCAAAATCTAAGGGGCCAGTTTGGACAAAACTCAGCAGCGCTTTTCCGTGCGGCTATTGAACAAAATAGGGTCGCCAACATGATCGTCCGATGATGGATAGGGCACAAGAAGAAGAAGAAGCTAACTCTCTCCAGCCAACCAACAGCAACAGCAAAACCCAATCAATGGATTCTTTCTTTCCTGTTGAGACCTCCAAGAAAAATATTACAGGTGGCCCTTGACTTATGACATCAATTGGAAACAGAATTTCCATTGCTAAGCAAGGGAGATATTAAGTGAGTCGAGCCCAATTTTTTTTTGCCACAGTTAAGTAAAACATTGCAGTTGTTAAGTGAACCAGGCAGTCATGAAGTGAATCTGGTTTCTCCCACTGACTGGCTTCCCCCATGAACAACAGAAAATTTGGACTCCATTGTGGCTGTAAGTCAAGGACTACCTGCCCAGCAGTATAGAAATGCATTTATGGAGCATATCTCCTGTGGGTGAAATTAAGAACCATAGAATCTATAGAATAACAGAGTGGGAAGAGACCTTGGAGGTCTTCTAGTCCAACCCCCTGCTTAAGCAGGAAACCCTATAGCATTTCAGACAAATGGTTAACTAATCTCTTCTTTAAAAACTTCCAGTCTTAGAACATTGACAACTTCTGGAGGCAAGTTGTTCCACTGATTAATTGTCCTTAGTTCTTTTGCTTCTGTCCTTGATTAGTTTCCACCTATTTCTTCTTCTCTTGCCTTCAAGTGCTTTGGAGAACAGCTTCACTCCCTCTTCTTTGTGGCAGCCCCTGAGATTTTGGAACACGCTAACTTCTTATAATATTATTATAAATTGCATTAAATCCTAAGGCTAATCCAGGACCATCTAAAGCGCGGCGGAAGGGGCTTCCCATTTTTGAAACCCACAACCCCCTCACTTCTCAAAACCTGGCAGCACATTGCTGGTTTTCACCAGTTCAATTTTCATACTGCACAGTTAAAAATATACAGTAATTGCAAGCCTTATGAGCATATCTACACCTCCATGTGTAGAAAATGTCAATGCATTTTCCCCCTGCCCTCTTGATGATCTCAATTAAAAAAAATGATAAACACTGCCGCCGCCACCTGGCACCACCACTTGCTAACACCACATGCCTCTTGGCAGCCCTTCTTTTAAGAGGATGGTAGAGCACTCTCGATATGAATAAGTTTTAAAACCTTAGCCTCCGTTTAAAAGGACTTCACTGGGAGAGTTTATCCATGGTTTCTTAACAATCAACCAATAGAACAGAAGCTGCCTTTGAAAATTATGGGAGTTTCATCACTGGAGGCTTTCAACAAGAGACTGGAATGCCAATTGTCAGAAATGGTGTAGGGTCTCCCGCTTGGGCAGGGGGTTGGACTAGATGACCTACAAGGTCCCTTCCAACTCTGTAAATCTGTAACCTTGGAAACTTGATCTTCAACTCCCAGACTTCCCCAGCCAGCCATGCTGTGACATGTGACTGTTTTTCACACTTAAAACTGTTGAAGCATTCTCTTGGTCACCTGATCAGAATTTGGATGCTTGGCAACTAGTGTGTATTTATGATGGGTTGCAGTGTCCTGGGGTCATGTGATCCCTTTTTGGCAACATTCTGACAAGCAAAGTCAATGAGGGAAGCCAGATTCACTTACCAACTGTGTTAATTAATTTAACTGCAGAGATTTACTTAACAACGACGGCAAGGAGGGTGATAAAATGGGCAAAACTCAATAACTATTTTGCTTAGCAAAAAAAAATTGGGCTCAATTGTGCTTGTAAGTAGGAAACAACACCAGCATTTCTCATTAAGTTTCCCCTGGAATTGAATGAAGAGTTTCTTGCTTTTTCACCCATTTTGCATCTCAAAACTGATCATTGGCTTCTGGCTTCTTGTACCTGATTTAGGACACATTGTGCATTGTGTCTCATTGACTTATTGTGAGATGGGTTTTGAGAGCATCTTCCTTTCTGAAGAATGGATATAACTCTAGGGAAAAGCTGAAGCAGTCAATCTGAGATTTACATTCTCTTCACCCACTCATTTAAGATCTAGCTGACTTTCCATATGGCATAGTTAGATAATTTATTGCTAGGGTTGAAAGAGAGCAAAAGGAACCTACATAATAAATGCATAAATACAATCTACCTAGGGGGGAAAGGCCAAAACTCCCTCAGATCAAGTACAGCTTGCAGGTGACTAAAATGGATATTTTCAAGTAAATTGTTTGACAGAAATAGGAAAATGATTGGTCTCCGACTGCTTTGGGAATATCTTTAGCCTCCCAAGACCATGGCAAAGGTGTTTGGCTGAAGCAAAACAATAGTTTGTCATTAAAGCAAAGTCTTTGGGGGAACAAGCTGATTTGCCAAATTGAGACATTTTAAAAATCTGCCAGGACTGGTGCAGGTATCCTCATGAGTTAGGGATACAAACTGAATGTATTTTTAATATACAGATGGTAGAAATTAATACCTTCTTCCAAATGGTAACTTCCCTATTTAAGAGGAGAAGTTAGGGGAGGTTTAAAGAATGCAAATAGAGTTCTCTTAGAGTCTTAAAGAAAATACCCTTAACAACCAGCCCATGTAATTAAGGGAAGAAAAAAAATTCCTTTAATTTCTCACAAGACTCAATACATAAAACATTCCAAGGGGATGTTTCTGTACCCTGGACAGTGAGAAAATGTCCAGATGTGTTTTTTTCAATACTTTGGAGGACAACTATTTATTTATTTATTTTGGCTGCGACCTCTTATTTATCATCCATCCCAATTTTGAAATGTATGGATAGTCCTCGACTTGCAACCACATTTGAACCCAGAATGACGGTCCTAAGTCAATACAGTCATTAAGCGTGGTTGCAACCTGTATATTACAACCTTTTTCGCAGAGAACGTTAAGCAAAACTGCAGCTGTTAAGCAAACACCGCAGTCATTAAGCAAATCCATTTATTTCAATTGGTGGTTTGTTTGTTTTTTGTTTTTGTTTTTCCTGAAAACCAGAAATAAAGGCTGGAAAGTAGCAAAAATCATGGCTTCATGACTGAAGGAGACTCTAAATAAACACGTAAGCTGGTTACTAAGCATGCCAAATGTGACCATGTGTCTACGGAGGAAGGATAGCCATTGAAACTCTGGAACTGGGTTACAAGTAGCTCTGGAGAGGTCTGTCAGAACATTGAATGATCACTAAGCAACAGGTCATTAAGTGAAAGTATCTACAATCATTAAGCAAGGACTACTTATAAAGCTTTCACTTAAACTCAATCATCATCTTTTAACAACCCCATAATCCCTTGCAAGGTAGAGTCTGGACAACTGAATGGAGCTAAGTGTTTACTGGCCAGATGCCCTTCCTGTCGTCAATGAGGAGTTTTTTTCAGCAGATATATTCTCATTGTGCCCGGAGAGAGAAATATCTGCCTCTTTCACTTCAGTTCAATAGAAACCCTAAACTATATAATACTATGCTGTTCTCTATATAAGAACTCTACCAGACCTTCATTTATCTGATCTTGAAGAAATTTCCAGGCAGGGAGTGGGATTTCGACTTCCTGTTATTTCTTTCAGACAAGGACTTAAAAATATCCTCCCGAGCTGCCCAGTTTCATGCTACCATCTGTACAGTACACTGGCCCATTAACTGAGTTTGTACATTTATATGTTCATCACTTTTTCGTAAACTATTGTTTATATATGTAACAGTTACACTACTGCCTATTTTATGGCATCTGGCCTTATGGCTATAATAAACTGATTTGAACTGGTGAAAAAAGACCATCCGTTTCTGCTCTGAATAGCACAGAATATAAGAATATGGAAGGCCACACTACCAAAAATACAGCCTGAATTAGAACAAAGTACAAATTAACTGAATCAGGATTCCACCCACAACATGGAGGGAAGGAAGGAGGGAGGGGGAAAGGGGGAGAGAGACAGAGAGAGACAGAGCAGAGAGATGGGGGAGAGGGGAGGAAGAGAGAGAGAGAGAAAGACTTCAGAGGAGGAGGGTACCAGACCGAGAGTACCAAAGGACACAGCCTTTTCAAGAGTTTGGCCTTCCCAACAGATGATGTTGTGATTAGAAAAATATTAGAAGGTGCAGAAATGGATAAGCTAACACTTACAATTAAGGAAAAGGAAGAAAACTGAATATTTTTGGACTTGGGACTTATCAATGGTTGGCTGACAAAAACAGGAGCTAGAAATAGGGAAATATATGAAAGGATTAGTGATATAAGGAAGTTACAAAGAGTATGGTTATTATGGTTATTAATATCAATATAGTTTATATTAATGCAATGAACATTGTTGTAAACAGTGTGATTGTTATTTCCTAAAATGATTTGTATCCAGACAGCACACTGTTCAGTTGAAATTGGAATTTTTGTATGTTATAAAATAAAAACTTATCACAAAAGAAAAGAAAAGATTTTGGCCTTCCAAATATAATGGTTATGTCAAAGGGTTATGTCCAATAAAACAAGGCTTGGTAGAGGCAATGTTCTTGATGTTGCTATGCTCCTTCAGATCATCAGGGTGACTACTGTATTGCCGGCTTTCCAGAGCTGAAAAAGACAGCAACTGCCTTGAAGTCACCTGGCTGGTTTTTGTGACTATGGCAGGATTAAAATTCATACTCTCTCAGCTTCTAATGCAAAATCTCAGACCACTACGTCAAACTGCCTGTTGCAATATATTAGTATACTATAGTACTTATATTATATTATATTATATTATATTATATTATATTATATTATATTATATTATATTATATTATATTATATTATATCATATCATATTATATCATATTATATCATATTATTGCTATATTATATTATTACTATATTATATTATATTATTACTATATTATATTATTATATTATAATTAATTTACTAGGTCTATACCCATGCTTCGCTACAAAACTACGTGGTCAGGCTTAGTTTTGGGGGAGGTAAATAAAGGGGAAAAATTCTGCCTCTGCCTACTAGCATCCACCAGTATTCACCTGGCTGGCAACCTGTCAGTGTGTGAAAGAGTTGAGGGCTTGTTGAGGGAAAGAGTTTGGAAAATGAAAGAATATTTTTTTGTGTGAGCAAGAAGGAGACAGCAACTCTTCTGGACTAAAGCTGCTTGGTGCTCTGAAACTGAAACTGAAACTCCTCTCCTCTGCTTCTGTTTTGCATTTGGAGCAGATTTCTTTTCAGGTGGGGAGGGGGAGTAGATCTCCTTAGCATCAGAGCATGTTAATAATAATATATGAAATACTAATACTCTGATGGTCATTTAGCAAAATCCTTTCTTAGTGAGCACCTAGAAGCCAAGAGGAACATACATGCCAAATTTCAAATTTGTAGGCTTTATGGTTCTGGAGATTTTGTGATGATGTGTGAGGGATATTTCACTTTTATATATATATATATGTATGTATGTATGTATGTATGTATGTATGTATGTATGTATGTATGTATGTATTTGTGCTGTTCAGCTTCCTACAGGTATTATCCCACGTCATTGTAGTTGTGGCAACGTTTTAAAAGCACTACAATGACGTGAGATAATACCCAAAGGAAGCTGAACAGCACACATGTCAGGACCCGCGAAAACTTAAAAAAACAAATATTTATATTTATATATACAGACAAACACAATACGGAAGCCTGATGATGGCAGATGAGATTCTGCCGAAACGTTGCTACAACTTTAAAAGCACAACTCCAATGATGTGGGAAAATACCCGAACAAAGCTGAATACCATACATGTAAGTACCGGAAAAGCAACAACAACAAAAACCCTCCAAAAATATACAAGCAAAGAAGGAACAACATGGCAAGAGTCACATCTATGAGATGGGCAACCAATACATTTATTAATCAATCAATCTAGTCAGTTGCACAAACATGTCAAAATGGGCTCCATCCCTACTTGAAGGCTTGTGGGGGTGGGGAGGAGAAGAAGCCAAGTCTTTAAAGCTCACAAGAATGCCATCAGATCATGTCTTCAGCTTCTTCTTCTTCTTCTTTTTTTTAAATGACTCAGAATTGGGGGATTTAAGTGGGTCTCCTGAGGCTAGAAACTCCCCCTTCAAAGATGGCTTAAAGAACAGATGGAATATTGAAAATAACCTCTCCACTGAGCCTCAGAGCAGTAGTAAGCAGCTTGGGGGCTCTGATGAGAGACCACAAGGCAAAAGTATTCTTTTGTTTGTTAGTTTATCATGCTTCCTAACTGCCCCTCAGAGAGAGGCTCTGGTCGGTGTGTAATTAATGGGCCCAAGGCAAATAAATAGTAAAATTGATTTTGTTTACTTTATATGCAGCTTTGCATGTAACTTTCATTAACTAAAGTGAAATTCCATGAACAAAACAGTAACCTAGGATTGAACATAGAACACAGAACCATACAGCTGGAAGGGACCTTGGAGATCTTCTAGTCCAACCCTCTGCTTAAGGCAAGAGACTTTATACTATCCCAGTCAAATGGTTGTCCAGTCCAGTCTATTTTTGGAAGCCTCTGGTGATGGAGTCCACAATGTCTGTAGACAAGTTGTTCCATTAATCGTTCTCCTTATTTCTAGACTGGATCTTTCTTTAACTTCCACCCTTCGTTTCTTGTCTTGCCCTCTGGTACTTTGGAGAACAAGTTAATCCCTTCTTCTTTGTGACAACCCTTAAATACTGGAAGACAGTTAACATGTCCCTCCTAATCCTTCTATTTGATAGGCTAGGCATATCTAACTCCCTCAATCATTCACTGATTCCCAAACTCTTTGTTGCATTAAAAATGATAATTTGTCAAGCATTTCAGGACTTGGTGGGCTGGTCCTAGGTTGTCAAAGAACATGGAGCTTTTGGCCTTCGGGTTGAGACCATCATTTTAAAAACTGCAGCCTTGAAAGGGGAGTAAAATCGAGGGCTCTTCCAAAGAGACCAACCAGACCTTAAACTGTTCTGATTTTAAGAAGCCTCAGGCTCAACTCAGCCTGAAATTCTGAAATAAATCCAAGTTACTTGAGGAACCTTCTCATCCCATTGGGATTGGCTCATCCCACTCCTGCTGGGAGAAGTGGCATACTGTCGGTCCCATCAGCCTGATTATTCTAGCTGGTGGGGTCCAGAAGGAGAGACTTCTCTGCTGTGGCTCCTGCCCTCTGGAACAACTCTCTCCCCCCATGTGAGGATGGCCCCAACCCTCCTATCTTTTCACAAGGGCCTAAAGATGTGGCTGGGCCATTTAGCTTGGAGCCCCATGGGGGAACAGCACAGTGGAGGTGGTTGATCAAGAAACAACAGATACGTCTATGCCAATTCCACTCCTATTTTCTCCCGCCTTAATGTTTGGTTTTACTTTATTTATGTTTTAATGTATATGTGTACATATATTTTTATGACTGTAAGCTGTCCAGAGTTACCCTATGGTAACATGGGCAACCAATAAATTAAAAAGAAAGAAGGAAAGAAAGAAAGAAAGAAAGAAAGAAAGAAAGAAAGAAAGAAAGAA
>BLBF01000067.1:2598856-2618225 GCA_015471245.1 Laticauda colubrina
AAGAAAGAAAGAAAGAAAGAAAGAAAGAAAGAAAGAAAGAAAGAAGATGAAGGAAGGAAGGAAAAGAGAAAGGAAGAAAGATGAAGAAAGGAAGGAAAAAGAAGGAAGGAAGATAATGGAAGAAAGGAAGGAAGAGGAAGGAAGGAAGAAAAAGAAAAGGAAGGAAGAAAGATGAAGGAAGGAAAACAGAAAGAAAGATAAAGGAAGAGGAAGGAAGGAAGGAAGGAAGGAAAAGAAGAAGGAAGGAAGGAAAGAAAGAGTTCAGTGGCTGAGCTCTGATCTTAGCTTATCAATCGACACCATAGAGAGAACACTTACAGAATGGAAGCATAGAAAGGGTTAACTCCCAGCTGACTTTTGTGTTTTCAGCTCAGTTCCCTCCCGACCCACCCAAGCATTACAAATTGCCACCAAGAAAGAAAGACAGATAAAAAAATAATAATAGTGGGAGGTAGATTCTCAGCCCAGCCCGGAGAAAGAAAGGATGGCTCCTCTGGATCTTTTGGCCGGCAGCCTAGAGGCTTAATTGGCCGTGCCACGAAGTACCCACCAAGCTTAGGGTGCTGATCTAATGAGGCACCCTCTGATAAATAATGCACTCCTCTCGGATCCTTTTCGCAGATGGCACTTAGCGCTCGGCAAGCTGATGTCATCCAGTTGACCCTGCCGGTTGAGTTGTTTGCTTTGGCCCGATCGATAGATATTATCTATTTCCACTGTACAATCTCTCGGAGGTGCACGGGGCTGCTGCAAAGGGAAGGCTGTACATTCCTGCCACAGAGTTTGTCTCCATCTATGATCTCATTTTCTCCCCCTCTCCTTCCTTGGAGGATGATGACCCACGCTTCTATATTTATGCCTCCAAATCAAACTATCTTCCCCTCCTTCTGAAACTCCGCGCCCTTTCATCCCTCAACTATCCTGGTCAGCCATCAATGTGTGAAAGGGTGCTGGGCCGTGGCTTGTCTTCCAACCCAACCCAACCCAACCCAACCCAACCCAGAAAGACCAAAGCCCTGAAATCTAAGCTTGAGATGCAATGGAACAATAGCACTACATCAAAATCCCATTGGGCTGCTTTTAAGAGCTGTGTATTTTTAGAGACACACCGGGGCTGAAACAATTTCATGGCTCATGGATGCAGACAGAATCTGCTGGATGCACCAGCCCAAAGGCTGCCTTTTGCTGTCTCAGCACCTGATAAGCAGGCGACGCCAAGGGTAAATGTACATGTTTTCAAGGAGAAGCCGAGAATATGCCAGGAGGATGTGCAGACATGCTCAGGGTGGGATGTGGGTTTTTGCAAGCTTCATTCAACAAGTATCTTCACCGGAAGAAGCAAGTTTGGATCCAGACATGCAAAATGAAATTCAGACTAGAGAAGGGTAAGGTTTTCACTTGGGAAAGGAAAACCAGGTTTACAGGTACAGATCAGGTGAAACTTGGCACAACAGCAGTAACTGTGAGAGGATCTTGGTGTCCCACTTAACTATGAGCCAACCGTGTGTAGCAGCTGCCAAAAAAGCCAACACAGTTCTAGGCTGCATTAATAGAGGGATAGAAACAAGATCACACAAAGTGTTAGTATCATTTTATAATGCCTTGGCAAGTTCACATTGGAATACTTACATCCAGTTTTGGTTGCCACATTATAAAAAAGAATATTGAGATTCTTGAAAGAGTGCAGAGAAGAGCAACAAAGATGATTAGAGGACTGGAGGCTATATAAAACAAATGAATAATTGCAAGAATTCAGTATGAGTAGTTTAATGAAAAGAAAGACTAAGGGAGATACAATAGCAGTGTTCCAACATTTAAGGGGCTGCCCCAAAGAAGTGGGAATCAACCTATTTTCCAAAGCATCAGAAGGCAAGACAAAAACCAATGGATGGAAACTAATCAAGGAGAGATTCAACCTGCAAATAAGGAGAAATTTCCAGACAGTGAGAACAATCAACCATGGAACAGAAGTTGCCTTTAGAAGTTGTGGATGCTTCATCACTGGAGGCCTTTAAGAAGAGACTGGACAACGATTTGTCTGAAATGATATAGACTCTCCTGCTGAAGCAGGGTGTTGGACTTAGAGGACCTCCAAAGTCTCTTCCAACTCTGTTATTCCATGTTATGTTAAGATATGCAGCCACGCTCAGGGTGGAATGTGGGTTTTGCAAGCTCCATTCAACAAGTATCTTCTTGGGGTGGCATTAACTAAGCTAGTTTGATCCAGGCACACTTCTGGATCAAGGGTCAGTTTTAAATTCTAAATCTTCCAGGCACACCCCAGGAGGTTGCAAATGGAGGACTCCTTTATGAAAGGTCAAAGAAGACTTTTGTGCAGTACATCCTCTAAGGGTTTACCTCTCTATTTTCTCTCTCCCTTTGGAACATGTAAGCCATGTTTGCATGTTCCCCAGAAGTGCAAGTTAGTTCCCCCACACTTAAAACCCATGTCACACTGCACCAACGGATGCAAAGAGGATGTAAAACGGACAAAAAAGCTTGCCATCCATTGGAAAATACGATGTACTCACTGCCTCCGTTTTGCTTCCTCTCTATCCGTCCAGCATCCGTTTATTGACGTTTCATCGGCTCCAAAAGTTTTGGGCTGCCCAAAACTTTTGCGCGGAAAATGTATCCAGTTCGTCCGTTCTGCATCCGCTACGCCTCTGTTACGCATCCGCTATATCCGCTAGGCATCCGCTGCGCATCCGCGCAACTCGCATCTGTTCGGACGCAGGGAGGAAGCGGAACGGAGGTGGAACGGATGCAGAACGGATGCAGCACAGAAACAAAGCGTTTAAAACGGAAAAAAACGTTCGCAGAGGGGACCTATCTCAGATATTAAGGATGTCTAGAGGATGCCTAAAGGATGCCTAGAGGATGCCTAGTGGAAAACCTATATTTCCTATAAAAAGGGGGAGCAACTCATCTGCATCTCACTTTCAGAACAGCAGCCCAGTGGTGCAGACCTCTGCAGCCTTCATCTGACTCTTCCTCTTCCACAGCATCCAGTCATGTCCACCGTGGATTGCAACAAAGTCCTTTCGGCAGCCAACATCATTCTGCAACAGTGCGAAGCCATCTGCAGGCTCTGTGAACTCTACTGCAAGAAGAAAACGAGGCAGCCAAAAAGAGTCTGGGTCCGAAGATGGTTCGCCAGAAGAGCAGAGGACAGACTGTACAACAAGCTGATGGTGGAGCTCAGGAACGAAGACACTCAGGCGTTCCAGAACTTCATGAGGATGCCTCCAGCGGCTGACACCCAGGTTGACCAAGGCAAACACCAGCTTCCGGCCCAGCCTGGACCCTGGGCTCAAGGTGGCACTCACTCTGCGCCACCTGGCCTCAGGGACCACCTACAGGAGCATGCAGTACGGCTGGAGGGTGCCACACAACACCATCAGCATTGTGGTCAGAGAAGTGGTGCAGGCCATCATCGAAGAATATAAGGAGGAGCTCCTCCAGTGCCCCTCCACTGAAGAAGGATGGAAGAAAGTTGCAGAGCAGTGGTATCAGAAGTGGAACTTACCACACACCGTTGGAGCCATCGATGGCAAGCACGTGGCCTGCAAAGCTCCAGCCAAGTTGGGGTTCACTTATTTCAACTCCAAGGGCTTCTTCAGCATCATCCTCTTCGCCATGGTCGATGCTGACTACCAGTTCATGTACATCGATGCTTCAGGCAACGGCTCATCTTCAGATCCCCAGGTATACAACGCCAGTCACCTCAAGGAGGAGCTGGAACGCAACCTCATCGTGGGCTTCCCAGATCCAAAAACCCTGCCCAACAACACACAAGATGTGCCCTACTTCATCGTGGGGGGTGACGCCTTCTCCTTCAGAACCTACCTCATGAAGCCCTACACCTCCAGACTCCTCACCCGTGAAGAGAGGAACTTCAACTACAGGCTGTCCAGGGCAAGGTTCCAGGTACTTCTCACCACCATGCAGCATTGCCCAGAGACCGTGAGGAGGATCATGGAAGCTTGCTGAATCTTGCACAATCTCATGCGCACCCGCTACCCAGTCTTGCAGAACAGGCTTGTGGACCGTCAACAAGGCAATGGGGACATGGAGGCTGGGGAATAGAGGCAAGGGCGAAACCTGATCGACACTGAGGATGTGCAAGGCCCCAACAGAGCCTCACATGAAGCGAAGAAGCAGCGCAACCTCCTGAGACACTGGTGCAACTCCCCAGCTGGAGCAGTGGAGTGGCAAGACAGGATAATAGATGCTTAATGGATGCTTCCTTCAGCCTGTCTCATCACACGGATGAGATTGGGCCATGTATGTTGGGTGGGCCTACAATGAACAGGGCGTTTAATAAAGAGTTGTGTTTATGTTGACATGTGTGGATAATTATTACATTATTATTGATAATAAAGGGCCATTGGTGTGGCACCTGGGAGGGTGGACCATACAGTCCCACTATGCTTGAACTGGAGGTTTATCTATCCCACTGCTACCCTAACCCATCCCAAAGCTATCCTTACCCATCCCACAAGCATGCAAAGGCTTAAACCATTTCTAAAAGTTTCCACCAAGACTTTATTAAAAAAAAGAAATGAAGCAAGTGTGTGAATCATAAATAGACTTTATTAACAACAAGCTATACAACAAAAAAGAGTCTCTGGCACTCCTCTTGGTCGCTCAGTCTCAGGGGTGAAGGGTCCAGGTGCTGTGGAGGTGGCTGGTGCTGGAGTGCTTGTCATCAACTCCTCTAGAAGCAGAAGCAGCAGAAGCCCCAGCCCCAGAAGAGCGAGCCCGTGCTGCAGAAGCCCCAGCAGAACCAAAGTGAGGGCCAGGGGGCGGGATGGTAGCCCTGTCCCTCTTGCAAGGGCTGGCAGCAGATGGATGAGGCTTGCTGTGCTTCCGCATGGTTGTGGGGTTGCTGGCTGGCAGGGAGGCTGGCAGGAACCAAGGCTGGCACCAAGGCTGGCAGGGAGTCTGGCACCAAAGCAGGCAGGAAGGCTGGCAGGGAGGCAGGCACCAAGGCTGGCAGGAAGGCTGGCAGGGAGGCAGGCACCAAGGCTGGCAGGAAGGCAGGCAGCAAGGCTGGCAGGCAGACCGGCTGGCAGCAAGGCTTGCAGGCAGGCTGGCACCAAGGCTGGCAGGAAGGCTGGCAGGCAGGCAGGCACCAAGGCTGGCAGGAAGGCTGGCAGGAAGGCTGGTAGCAAGGCTGGCACCAAGGCTGGCACCAAGGCTGGCACCAAGGCTTGCAGGCAGGGCAGGCAAGGCAGCCAATCCGTCTGGCAGCAGGTCTTTCCTCTGAATGGCGACCTGCTTCCGAGCTGCTTCCGTTATATCCGCGGGGCTGACGCAATGCATCCTCCCCGCATGCGCAATTAACGCCAGGCATCCATTAGGCTTCCGCTGTGCATCCGCTGTGCATCCGCTGTATCCGTTCCGCGTCCGCTTTGCTGAGGCCCCCCGGAAGCCCAGCGGATGTGCCATCCGCTCCCATCCGCTTCCATCCATCCTCCCCGCGTCTGCGTTATCTGCTCCGGTTATGCAAATTTTTGCCCCTTTTGAGAGCGGATAACAACGGAAGGAACATTTTGCTCGTCCGTTGTGTCCTTTTTGCATCCGTTGGGCAGTGTGACATG
The DNA here is from genome assembly GCA_015471245.1 of Laticauda colubrina. Lineage (NCBI taxonomy): Eukaryota > Metazoa > Chordata > Lepidosauria > Squamata > Elapidae > Laticauda > Laticauda colubrina. Next base: position 2,604,463 of record BLBF01000067.1, read on the forward strand.
GGCTTAAGCTCAAGGATGCTGTATAAAGCATGCCCTGACCTTTGTCTTTTAGCTCAGTGTGCCATGCAAATCCAGAAAACAGGGTCAGCTGAATAAGCCATGGTCCTGTTAATCACAAGTCAAAGTTTGAAGCCAACATAGCTTGGCTTCTCCAAACAATTAATCGCTTCCTGCTGTTCCACCAAATTGATGTTCGTCTCAAATAGTACAGAGCCTCAAATATGATGAATGACCATTGGGCTTTTCATCAAGCCAAGAACTGAAATTAGAGGGAAGAAATAGAAGAAGAAGCATTTCCAAGCAAAAATCCATTATTCGCCTGACCACCCATCTGTTCCTGAAAAGGCTTTTGACCCTCTTCAAGTGAGCTGAGCTGTGACAATCAGATCAACTGTTTCTCCCTTGGCAATGAATTTGGATGACAAAAACAGAAATTTCTGTGGCTGCACAAAACAGGCACTTTTGCCCCATTTTGTGAGCTTCCTTGCCACATTTGTTCCAGTGAATCACTGCAGTTGCTAAGTGAGTAACCTGGTTGTTAAGTAAATCTGGCTTCCCCATTGATTTTACTTGTCAAAGGTCCAGCAGGATACTGCACCTGTCATAAATATGAGTCCATGGCCAAGCTTCTGAATTTTGATCACGTGACTATGGGGAATGCTGCAGTCATTATAACTTGTAAGTGTGAAAAACAATCATAAGTCAGCAATTTTTCCAATTGCTATTGTAACTTTGAACGGCCACTAAACAATTGGCTGTATGTCAAGGACTACCTTTACTTTCAGCTGGCCTGGCCTGGCTTTTCCAGAGTTAGAAAGGAGAAACTTGACATCTCATCCTTTCTTCCAAATTTAAGTGCAACTAATTTCAAAACCATTAATTTGCACAGTCTCTCAGCATCCCTGCACTTAATGATTCCCTCAAGCCCCATCTTAAATCTCTTTCAGCCATTTATGAACAAATGTTGCATTTTGGCTACATTCTTATCCAACTTCATTTTTCAAAGCCTTTTGCTTACCCAGCCTACATTGTTCTTGGGGGCTAAGGCATGGTGGGGGTGAGGAAAATGATGTTTGAACTCAGTTTTCCCAATGTGGGGCATTTGAGGTATATGATGATTATAACTCCCATAATTCTCAGCTACGGTGCCAACACACCTGAAGATGAAAACCTATCTCTACTGGCTAGAGTGTTGTCAAGCTTGGTAACTTTAAGATGTGCAGATGGCTGGGGAATTCTGGGGGCTGAGATCCACATGTTGTAAAGTTCTCAGACATGACAAACCCTGTCCTGGGAGCATCATCAGAAAGAGACAGGAAATTGTGGTAATATCCTATTGCTAGACTTCTTGAACATATCTGGTGGACTTGTGGGTGAGATGCAAAACCTAAGTTGGTCCAGCAGGGATCGAGAGCACTAGAATATTGCTAGTAAAGAAATGAGAAAAGAGAATCAAAGAAAAGAAAGAAGAAAGGAAAAGAAAAGAGAACCAAAAAGAAGAAGAGAAGAGTAGTAGAACAGAAGAAAAGAGAAGAAAATGTTCTCGTGGAACAGGAGAAGAAAAGAAGAGGAGAGGAGAAAAGAATCTAGTAGAACAGAAGAAGAGAAGAGGAAAAAAATACTCTAATAGAACAGAAGAGAAGAGGAGAACAGAGAAGAGAAGAACTACAGCACTTATTCTTAGTTTTTTTGAAAACAACCATACTTTTCTTTGCTTGCCTATATAAGCCAGCATTATCTTACTTTGTCTCTATAAGCCAGCATTATGACATACATCCAAGGGCCTTCCATGATCAGAAACACCTTTCTCCCACAATAAAAATGCTATCACCAAAAGGCAGTTGGTTATACATTGTTCCTATAACATCCTGACTCAGATCATATAAGAAAAGCACATGGCTGAATCTGCAAGGCATACTAGGCTCGGCTAGCAATTCTGTCACACGAAACCCTAAACCATGATTTGCAAACCACAGTGAGGAGATTGAAGCCACAATTTGCTGGGCCCCCACCCACTTTCTTCAGCCATAACCCAATAACAGACATTCCTTCTGCATGAATCCCACCCTGAGGCACGTCCCATCCATCCGGGCATCAATTTGGGCACCAGTTCAACTTGTGCTACATCTCTGGAACTCGATCTATAAAGAAACAGCTTCCCTCTGTCTCCTTTCCCTGCCCCAAACCATTACCATGACACCCCCCCACCCCAATTAAATATGCATGCAACCATTTACCTTTGCATCACCTGTGCCATTTTCCAGAACATTCCTTCCTTTCTGAATTGCTTTGCTTCTTTAAAAGGCTACCTGTCCCACGATTGTGGGTGGCACATTGCCATCAAGCACCGCAGCTTCGCTCCACCTGCGATTTTTCTCTCGCCTCTTGGAACAGCATGGCAATAACAAAGCAAAGGAAGGGCTGGGAAGAGCTGTGATAAACGATGCCCTCAGCCCAGCCCCTCTCCCTCGGAAGGAAAAGAGCCGCTTGGTGGAGCAGGATGATTCCCATCAAGGCTTGCAACGGGCTGATTTCTCTTTCTCAGATGTGAATGAAGACGTAATTTGGAGTGTTGTATACATGAGGCGCATGACGCCGTTCAGCTCATCATCCCACACAATGGGCAGCTTGATTGGCCTGCAAGTATCTGCCTAGGAAGCGCATTCGGAGGATGAGGGGAGAACAAAGCAGGATCTCTATTCTCTGGTGGGCGGGGGGAGTTTGGCCCTGGTGTGCATGCATGGATGAGAATTCAAAGATTGCCTGGACCTTGGATTCCTGACAGCGAGAGCAATTAATCAGTGGAAGGGCTCACCTCCAAAAGTTGTGAGTGCTCCATCACTGAAGGTTTTTAAGAAGAGACTGGGCAGCCACTTGTCTGAAATGGTATAGGGTCTCCTTTTTGAGCAGGGGGCTGGACTAGAAGACCTCCAAGGTCCCTTCCAGCTCTATTCTGATTGATTGATTGATTAGTCAATGGAATTGATCACCTCCAGAAGTTGCGGGTGCTCCATCATTGGAGGGTTTCAAGAAGAAACTGGGCAACCGTTTGTCCAGAGTGGGGTAGGGTCTCTGGCCATGGGCATGGGGTTAATCTAACACAGGGGTCTCCAACCTTGGCTTCTTTAAGCCTGGAGGACTTCAACTCCCAGAATTCCCCAGCCAGCAAAGAATGCAAATGACCAGCTGTCTTCAAGGAATATAAATCCTTCCCTTCCCCATCATCCAGTCAGAGCTGAAGAAGCTTCTTGGATGAGAAGCAAAACCTCTTCAAAGAAAAACCAGAAAGTCCAGTTGCCTCTTGAAAAAAAGCACCTTTGGGAATCTTAGTGTTGTGTTCCCTGGCTGGATTGATAGGAAGTGGGGTAACCCTATGAAGAGTCATGTGTAAATCAATTGTTGACATTAATGTAGCACAGGGGAAAATTCAGAAGTATTTGGTAATATGAATAATACAGTGAAACTGTATTGATTCCTAGGAATAAGACATGAAATTACTGTATAGTTTTAAGGCACAGTCTTTAATATTTCCATTGTAAATTTGGACACCCTCTCACTCCATGCCGAATCTTCTTGTAAGCCTCCTGTCAACTCATAAAATATTTCTATGGTCTTTTTAGAGTTGTCAGAAGAAAGGGAGGGGAGGAAAGGGGTTTGAAAGAGTGTGAGGCAGCTTGGGAATGGAAAATGCATTCCCTAAATAGATTTTCAAAGATAGTTTCTAGGTGACTGAAGTTTCTGTCGTGCAAATATCTAACTGGAGAACATGACTGATGACTCTTGGCTATGGATGTGTCTCACTGGAGAATATAAATTAGGATACACCCGGGGGTGGGAGAAACCAGGGTCAAGGGTGACAATGAATGATGTGTCTCAGAGTTGGCTACATCCAGGCAGTGCCGGCATGTTAGCTCCCAATAAATCCTTCTGAAGTTTTGGAAGTTTGGCTCGAGACTCATGATTTAATTGGGGTAACTGCAGGAATCCTGACACCAGCATTGTGGAGGGAAGCTGTGCTTACTCCTGAGGGTGGCTACAAGAGTTTTGACAAACTCTTTGTCTTATGTTATTCTGTTATCTGAACATCCCACGTTTTCCTATGGGAAGTACACAGACCAAATGGTTCTTTTTGCTGAAACTGTCTTGGAAAGTCACTCTGTTGTCATTTCATGACAGCCTGGTGCTTTTAACTTCTCCATCAGCCTTGCTCATCTGCATCATTGTGCTATAATTAGAATTATACACCTACTTAGAATTGTATTATGCTTGAGTTTGGCTGAAATGTCTTTAATAGAGCCTCTATTCTTAGATCATCTTTGTGAGCAAAGGTTTGACTTCCAGGCATGATCAGACTCACAACCCCAAGACCCTTTTCTCCCAGCAAAGTTAATGGGCATGACTACAATGCAAAGACACACACAGCATCCATCAGTCCACACACCCCCCAGGGCCCTATTTACACAACCAAGCTTGGATTTCACTTCTTTGGCATCCTTTTTATGAGGACAACAGCCCTGCCCTTCCCCCTTCCAACTTTCCTTGCCTGGGTCTAAAATTGCTGCTGTTTTGGGGGGGGGGGGAAACCAACATATGGCCGAGCGCTTTCACCACTCTTAAAAAGGAGACAGACTTGGTTAATGAAGGAGCCAGATTGCAACTGTATATCCCCCATCATCTGTTCCTCTTTGGGAAAATCCTAGGCAATGCATCATGGTCATCTCTTGCCCTGGGCCATTTGAGACAGGGTGCCATTTACCTGCAGTACTGAATAAGCTGTCAGGTGCATAAACCAGATGCTCTGCTTTCTGAGAAACATCGCTGAAAACTCATGGCCCCTTTTGGGTATCTCCTCTGGGGATGCCTTGTGATTTTAAATATTTGCAATGTCTCTCAATTCAGGATCATTTCTGTGGTGGCACAGTGGTTGGAATGCAGTATTGCAGGCTACTTCTGCTGACTGCCAGCTGCCTACAGTTCGAATTTCACCAGGCTCAAGGTTGACTCAGCCTTCCATCTTTCCAAGGTCGGTAAACTGAGGACCCAGATTGTTGGGGACAATAGGCTGATTCTCTAAATTGCTTAGAGAGGGCTGGAAAGCACTGGGAAGTGGTATATAAGTCTAAGTGCTATTGCTAGTGCTATTTTTGGACTTAGTGCTCGAAATGGGGGGGGGAATAAATTTTGATTTTAGGATTTGCAGATTATAGAAGTGTGTTTTACATAAATGACTAGTAGGTCAAAGTAAAAAGTGAAGTATTTCATTATTTGTATTTTACTATGCTGAAAAACATTGGATGTTAATGCTTCTTTTTTCTTGTGTTTTCTCTTACCCCACACTTCCACTTCCCTCTCTTTTCCCTCTTCCCTTTCCCTATTATCTTCATTTTCATTTTAAATTTTATGTTATGATGATTTTGGAGAGAGAAAGGGAGGGAAAGAAGTGAAAACATTATTACTGGCATCACTGAACTTTGTGAAAATTCACATACCTTACAGTTAAACCACCTGATATTTCACTCTTGACAGCTAATGAGAAACTTACTTTAGAATAATTTGTTTTTCTTTTCCCTTATTATCTCTGGAATATTATTAGAAAACAAGAGGAAGATTTGAAGGGGGTGCTCTTGTAAGGCAATAGAAAAAAAGAAGGGATTCCTAGAAAAAATTACCCAAGGGGCATCCCATTTTTCTCCAGGCATTTGAGATGACAGCTTCTTCGATTCCTGTCCACGCCCTGGTGCTTGTAATATACCAGGTTGCTGATTTCTAAAACAGTCTGTAAACCACAGGAGAATGGTCAATGCTCTAAAAGCAATGGGATTTGGGCAATTGCTTGAGTTGGCCACAGATGGGAGTTTGTGTAACAGGCTAGGCAAAAAAAAAACAGCAACTCACACCACCTTTTAGGGCAGTGTTTTTCAAACTTGGCCACTTTAAGCTGTGTGGACTTCAGCTCCCAGAATCTCCCAGCCAGCTGGCTGGAGAATTCTGGGAGTCAAAGCCCACACAGCTTAAAAATGGTCAGGTTTGAAAAACATGGCTGTACAGCAACATGGGAACACGGTTACAAACCTTTTGTGTACTAACTGGATTGTGAAGAAGCTTTACTTTATAATTCTTTGAATCTGCTTCTCTCTGGTGGAGTGCTGCTATGGCTATATAATGATCAAACCTTGAAAAAAACAGTTTGGGGTATTAGTAGATTCCAGTGGTATAAAGCAGTGTATCTCAAACTCAGCTGCTTTTGAGATGTGTGGGCTTGAACTCCCAGAATTCTCCAGCCAGCGTGGATGACTGGGGAATTCTGGGAATTGAAATCCATATATCGTAAAGCTCGTACGGGTGAGGAACATTGGTGTGAAGACTCCTTAAACTGTTCTGCAATGGATGTATTCCATTTCAGTCCATTCACTCCCTCCACATTTACTGATTTGTCTATTAGTTTTGGAATGAGCTCAACTAATCTCTGGCCCTTTGACTGTTAATTTATTGTTGAAATGGCAGTGTGGTTTATGCTCTTTGTTTTATTTTCTGTTGATGTCTTTTATGCCATACTTAGGTTTTATGGGTGATCTTTTACACATTGGTCTTTTTTTATTATGGACTCTCCTAAGAACTTTTACTGGGCCTAGAGTGGAAGCATAATTAGTTTAATAAAATAAATTATATCAAATAAATGCACATACTTAAATTGTCAAGCCTATATAGATATTAATGGCAATAGTTGTATTCAATTCAGTGTTCAAATCTGTGCATATTTTCAAGAAGGAGAGACCTTCAATTCTTAATTGGCCCAAGTCACAAGGTAAATAGGGCTATAATTCAGAAAAAAAAAAAAATACAAGTAGCTTTTGACTTATAACCACAATTGAGCCCAAAATTTTTGTTGTTAACTGAAGCAGTAAATAAGTGAATTTTGCCTTATTTTACAGCCTTTCTTGTCACCATTGTTAAGTGAATCACTGTTAAACTAGTAATATGGTTGTTAAGTGAATCTGGCTTCCTCATTGACTTTGCTTTTTGGGGATAACATGGCTCCTGGACACTGCAACCATCATAAATATGAGTCAGTTGCTAAGTGTGTGAATTTTGAACATGTGGCCACAGGGATGCTGTGATGGTCGTAAATGTGAAACACAGTCCTACATCACTTTTTTTCCAGTGCCATGGTAACTTTGAACGGTCACTAAACAAACTGTTGTAACTCAAGGACTACCTGGATAAGGGCCATGGTTCCCCACTCCATCTTTCATCTGAGCAGAAGACAATGGGAGAGGTTACTCGTCTGAAAAGAGCAGGGAGGGGAAATCACATTTTTTTTTTAAACAGTATTTTAATTTCTAATATATATTTTTTTTCCCATGGAATTCCTTGCAGTTGGCTGGGGAATTCTGGGAGTTGAAGTCTTCAGGTTGTCAACATCGGCTATCCCTGAGTTAAGCCCCTGTCACACTGCAGCAACGGATGGAAAGAGGATGTAAAACGGAGAAAAACACTTACCATCCGTTGGTTAACGCGATGCTTCCGTTCTGTACTCACTGCCTCCGTTTCGCTTCCTCTCTATCCGTCCAGCATCCGTCTATTGACGTTTCATCCGCTCAGAAGGTTTTGAGCTGCTCAAAACTTTTGAGCGGAAAATGTATCCAATGCGTCCGTTCTGTATCCGCTAGGCATATGGGGGACATCCATTCTGCATCCGTTGTCATCCGTTACACATCCGCTATATCCGCTAGGCATCTGCTGCGCATCCGCGCAACTCAAATCCGCTCCAGCGGTAAACGGACGCAGGGAGGAAGCGGAACGGACGTGGAATGGACGCGCAACGTTAGTAGCACGGACGGAGAAAGGATGAAAGCGGATGCAGCTCGCAAAGAAAGCATTTAAAACGGAAAAAATGTTCGCAGAGGGGACCTATCTCGGATATTAAGGATGTCTAGAGGATGCCTAGAGGATGCAATAGGATGCTTCCGTTCCGCATCCGCTTTCCATCCGCTCTGCGTCCTCCCCCTGTCCGTTCCTTTCCGTGTTGTCCGCTCTGTTTATGCAAATTTTTGCCCCTTTTGAGAGCGGATAACAACGGATGGAACATTTTTCTCGTCCGCTGTGTCCTTTTTGCAAACGTTTTGCATCCGTCGGGCAGTGTGACCGGGCCTTTAGATTGCAGTGAATTCGCCCTGCAAATCGAGTCGTCAGATACTCTCCGAGGTGCTGAAATAACCTCTTGTAAAACGGTATTTCTCCTTGAGTCAAGCTCCATTTCTGATGCCTTACCCTCCCATGGGCTTTCCTTGACAGTAATCAGGAAACCTTTCAATATTGCCAACTTTCAATAAAGTATACAATTTCTTAAAAAGCACCTGCAAAGCCAGGTTTCACCAAATGCATTATAATGAATTCAAATCAATGACCAGTCAGCTATTAAATATATTTCTATACTGTTTCTATAAAGTGCCATCTCAAAATAACCATCTGCAATCGATAGCATTACAACGTTCAATTAAAAATAGGGAGGAAGCGCATATGTACATACAGGTTTATGCACCGATGCCTTCTTAAAAGTAACTCCAGATGATGCCAGATGTACCTTGGTAAGGAAACATTAAAATGCAGAGGCTTCTTTGCTTCATTTATGTATTGCATGAATAAAGGAAATAGGCCCAAACCAGCTCATATACTCTCAAATCTGAGCCTCTGATGTGAGACTTCCGTGTTGTAGAGTAATTGGGATCATGCTAAAAATATACAAATGTGGCTGTTTGAGGGCCTAATCCACTTTGATCTTTTTAAATTTCCATATGGCTCCTCATGATCTTCAGAAGAATCAGGGTTCTGCTTTGCCTCCAACTGGTTCTTTTTCAAGGGAAGCACCAGGATTCAAACCCAGGAGAGAAGGGGGGGGGGGGGGAGGGGGAAAGGAGAGGGGGGAGAAGGAAAAGAAGGGGAATAGAGGGAAGGGGAGGGGAGAAAGAGGGAGGAGAATGGAAGGGGAAAGGGAGGGGAGGATAGAGGAAGGGAGGGAGAAGAATGTGAATAGAGGGAATTGAAGGGAAAGGAAGGGAAGGGAAGGGAAGGGAAGGGAAGGAAAGGAAAGGAAAGGAAAGGAAAGGAAAGGAAAGGAAAGGAAAGAAGATAAACCAGGAGAGAGAGAAAAAGGGAAGGAGAGAAAGAAGAGAACAGAAAAGAAAGGAAGAGGGAATGGAATGGAATAGAGATCCACTCCCCATGCAGACATGTCCCCTCACAGATTACTAACTTTGGAGCTGAAAATATTCGGAGAAACAAGCCAAAAATATATTATATACATGTTAATTCAATTTATATACCCACTTCCATGCCATGTGGCTCTGTGTGGCTAAGAAACATAGCCAGTGGCGAGATTCAGCCAGCTCGCACCACTTTGGGAGAACCGGTTGTTAAGTTTCTGAGCAGTTTAGTGAACTGATTGTTGGAAGAAATCATTAGGGAAGAGAACTGGTTGTTAAATTATTTGAATCCCACCACTGAACATAGCAACTAAAACATATCATCCCAGAGGTATAATAGCTGAATTGTAAGCCCTTTCAGGTAGTCCAGAGAAGAAGCGCAACCAGCACAATTATCTTTACTGTGAGGTTACATTAACAGAATAGCAATAGCACTTAGACTTATATATCGCTTCCCAGTGCTTTTACAACCCTCTTTAAGTGGTTTACATTTCCCCCAACAATCTGAGTCCCCATTTTACTGGCCTTGGAAAGGGTAACCAGCAACCTTGAGCTGGTTAGGATCAAACTCCTGGCAGGGAGCAGCGTCAGCCTGCAGAGTCCCCCCAGCGTCATAAAGTCCAGCAGGATTCAGAGGTGAAGATTCTCTGCTGGATTTCTCATCCAGGCGAACCCATTGTCCTTGCAAGTAATAGCAATAGCAATAGCACTTAGACAGGCATATCTATACCACCTCACAGTGCTTCACAGCACTCTCCGAGCAGTTCACAATGCCAGCCTCGTGCCCCCAACAATCTGTGGTCCTCATTTTACCAACCTCAGAAGGATGGAAGGCTGCGTCAATCTTGAGCCAATCAGGATCGAACTCCCAGCAGTGGGAAGAGTCAGCCTGCAGTTCTGCATTCTAACCACTGCGCCACCACGGCTGTTACACAAGTCTTGCAATTCTGAAAGTATTTATCCTCTCTTTTCCTTTTACTCTTTGGAAATCTAAGGAGTATTCCTTCTAAAATATTTTCCATGCTGTTTACCCTTCTGTGGGCTGAAATGCTTTTTACACACCAGTTGTCCATTGTGGCTCTCCTGCCTCTCTTCCAAACTCCAAATATATTCTAACCTTGATGCAGGAAACAATTGATGTGAAGCAACTCATACTTTGCTTAACCATGGTTTACTGAATAAACTATAACACTCAAACTCACACAGCCCAAAAGCTATAAAACATGGTTTTCAAGCAAGCTACTTATGCACTGGGGATATTGAATCACAAACACACATAAAAAAACCCTACCATCTTGATTTCTTTGACACCCTCCCCTTACAGACCCCCATCCCACTCTCAAGTCTTTCAGAATTGATCTAACATGACAATAACACAACATTGGCAAAAGGAAGCCTTTTGCAATCATTGATGTTGGCTCATTGCATCATGAACCATTTACAAACAAATAACCATGCTCAGAGTCATCACAAAAGGAGCCAATCTCAGTTAATAGTAGCAGTCCTGGGTTTTGCAAAGCTTTCTGAGAAGGTGCACCTTCATAGTTTTATGAAAGGACTGGAGATCTGATGTCAAGTGGAGCTCCCATGGAGGTGTGTGAAGGACCAATGACTCCAGGTGGCAGGGACCTGCTTCTGTGAAACTCTGAGTGTCTTCACCTGGACAAATATGTAGTGTCATCACCTACTGAAAAATGTACTCCTGAAATTATTGGAGATAGATCATGCTCCAAGCTCTCTAAAGCTCTTGAGAAGGTCCATCTTCATTGTCTCATCACACTTTCTGTAGACACTACAGATAAAGAAGGTCCATTTTCATAGTTTTATGGGAGGACTGGAGATCTAATGCCAAGTGGAGCTCCCATGGAGATGTGTGAAGGACGAACAACTCCAGATGGAAGGTTTGCTTATGTGAAATTCTTGAGTGTCTTCACCTGGACAAATAGGTAGGATGGGGCTGGCTCTACAGAATAATGTAGTTCTGAAATTCTTGGTGCTAAACCATGCAGTGAACATTTAAGCACACTTTAAAGCCAACTCAGGGCCAGCCATGAAACATTATAGATCTCCTCCCATCACACTAAACATTTTGTACTGTACCTGTTTCTCTCTTTGCCTCTCTATGAGGTTTTAAGGTGGGTATTAGGTGTTTATTTCCCCTCTACATCTTCCACTTTCTCAATTTTTCTGATCTGCCATTTCTACTCTCTTCATCTCTCTTTTTTTCTAGGGTCCTTTCTACATTCCTTACAAGAGGCTAGACATTAATCAATGAAAACTTGTCTGAAAAGCCAAGAGTTAGCCACTTTCCTAGAAATGATGCTGATATCTGCAGGGGAGGTTAAACATGATTTAGCCTCATGAGGAAAGAAGAAAAAGAACAGATATTAATTCTGCAACTACAAGCACTATTAGCTCTACTCCTGGTAATGGAGAAGAGAAGAGGAGGTTGCATAGATGAATGGTGAGAAAAACACCAGTAAGTGTTTTGTCTAGGAATGTAAAAAGCAACAGAGCAAAAGATCAAGTAGGACTGTAGCATGTGCCTTGAATTTTTTTTTTTTTTTACAAACCATTCCATTCTTAATGGGTTTCTATCAATGGCCGTCCATATGTCATTTTTATAAAAAAAATAATGCTTTTTAATTCAAAAAATTAAGATACAACTCCCCCCAAAATAGTTATTTACAGAAATAAATGAACAAGACATTAAAATGTGCATTAAAAAGGCACAAACCTATGCTATAATCCTAATATATATTAGATAATATATCTATATGTCATCTTTTTATATATTCCTGTATTTATTGATCTATACACACACACACACACACACACACACACACACATGGATGTGAATAGGACAGTATCACACTGGAGATAATTGATCGATTACTAACAGCTACATACATTCTGCTTCTTTCCTCCTCATCTTTTAGCCTTAGTTATCATCTATATTTTCATTGTGATTTCACTGTGATTTTACAGATTGAGGTGTGTGTGTGTGTGTATGTGTGTATTTCCTTAGTTGCCTTTCAGTGAGATGGGGGGCAAACAGATATAATAAATAATTACGTAAATTTGTGATGCAAATGGTTTTGGGGGTGTGGGGGTATGCGTTTACACACAGAGAGACACACAAAACAAAAAAAATAGTAGTGTAAAATAAAGATGAGGCCAAGGCTTAGCTGAAACAGCTCCAGAAATAAAAGCAGCAACAGGAAGAGCATAAAGAATTCTTGGAAAGTCCTCCAAACTAAGATACCTGCAAATCTGCAAAATGTGAGGATTCCGGCAGTTACCCCAATTATTTCTACATGTTTTTATTATGTTTTATAGTTGCCACAAAACCAATATTTCCTTTGGATCTGAAGGCACCAGTTCAATCCCCCTTTGCATATAAGATGAGATTCCAGAATGAGGGTGCCATCACTGAGAAGGTCCCTGTCAACTGTAGCATATTTTAGAAGACAACAGGGAGAACTTCTGAAGATGCTTTTAGAATCTGGGCACTCCAGAATGACGTTCCACAGGTCATTTGCCCCATAAACAGAATGAAATCTAGTGTAAAGAGTTAAAGAGTTAATCATCATCTTGATAGAGATAGATAATGCATAGATGGACAGACATATATACACATATACATACATACATATATATGCACGTGCGTGCACACAACACACACACACACACGCACATACATATATGCTGTTCAGCTTCGTTCGGGTATTATCCCACGGCATTGTAGTTGTGCTTTTAAAGTTGTAGCTCATTGTAGTTGTGCTTTTAAAGTTGTAGCTCATTGTAGTTGTGCTTTTAAAGTTGTAGCTCATTGTAGTTGTAGCTCATTGTAGTTGTGCTTTTAAAGTTGTAGCAACGTTTCAGCAGAATTTCATCTGCCATCATCAGGCTTCTGTATTGAGTTCGTCTGTGAGTCAGAATCTTACAGTTGTTTCAGTTTTAAATTTGGGGCTGGCCTATTGCTGTGCCAGAATGGTTTTTTTCTTCATCCTGATTGGTTGGGAGTCTTGGTCTGTGTTTATTGGTCTTGGAGTTTGCTGTGTTCTGCTTGGTTGGTGTTTCTAATATCTTCTGTCTGTTTTGTGTCTTGATTGGCTGGCAACATTGTGTTCCTGTATTGGAGGCTTTTAGTGCAGCTTGGCTCCGAGTAAATGGATGGCTATCATTTGTTAGGAAGCTGGGTTTCATCTGGGTGCCTGGTTGGGGTGTGTTTGAGCTGGAGGTATCAGGGGGAGTCTGTTTGTACCCAGGTGTTGCTACAACTTGCTACAATTTTAAAAGCACAGCTACAAGGATGTGGGAAAATACCCGAACAAAGCTGAACAGCATACATGTAAGTATCCGCGAAAACTTAAGAAAACACACACACACACACACACACACACACACACAGATAGATAGACAGACAACATAACTCATATATGCACATATACGTATACACATATACGCATACACACACACACAAATATAGATTAGATACATAGATATAGATATATAGATATAGATATAGATATAGATATAGATATAGATATAGATATA
>BLBF01000067.1:2618235-2630836 GCA_015471245.1 Laticauda colubrina
ATATAGATATAGATATAGATATAGATATAGATATAGATATAGATATAGATATAGATATAGATATAGATATAGATATAGATATATAGATATAGATATATGCATACACACACACACAAATATAGATTAGATAGATAGATATAGATATAGATATAGATATAGATATAGATATAGATATAGATATAGATATAGGTATAGATATATAGATATAGATAGACAGGCAGGCAGGTAGACACATGCCCATACAAAGGATGTTTTTGTCTAAAATGGAGATGAATTATTATTATTTTTTCCTTCAATATGCCCATGGTTGTATTATCCCAACACAATAAGCCCATTTCCTGGTACTCAAGACCAAACTTTTGAGGGTCACCAGTAGATCGATGCCTTTCATCGATTTCATTAAGACATGGAGGATGGCTTTTGTTATCTCCAGCTTGCCACCAAGCAAAACCTCACTGGAGCTTCTGAACACAGGCACCAAAATATGAATCTGTAAGACAAGAGTCCCTCTGAATCGAAGCATCTCAAAACTCTTTTAGCCATCAAGAGTAACCGTGGCTTCGTTCTGCAGTCCTGGATACAGGCTTACACAAGATTGGACATGGATTTAGAGGAGGTCCAAATTTAGAATGGAAATATCAAAGACTATATCTTAAGGTTATACAGGACTGTAATTTCAGGTCTTATTCCTAGGAATCGATACAATTTCATTGTATTATCCATATTACCAAATACTTCTGAATTTTCCCCTGTGCTCGATTATTACCAAGTTATCAGTTTATACATGACTCTTCATAGAGTTACCCGACTTCCCATAAATCCAGTTGGGGAACACAATACTGAGTGGTTAGCCCATCTATCTGTCAGCTAGATTTCTTCCATCTAGAAGAAAAAAATCACCAAGTGACCTGGAAATGTCCGCGTCTATTCTTGAACCTTCTTTAAGACCTGTCAACACCAACAGGTGAAGCTTCTCAATACAGAATTTAGAATACAGTTATTCTAAAATAAATGCAGAATACAGAAAACAGAGTTGGAAGGGACTTCTAGATCAACCCCGTGCCTATGGCAGGAGATCCTATACCATTCTGGACAAATGGCTGTCCATTCTCTTCTTGAAAACCTCCAGTGATGGAGGAGTAGCCACAACTTCTGGAGACAAGCTTTTCCACTGGTTGATTGTTCTGACTGCCAGGAAATTTCTCCTTAATTCTAGGTTGGATCTCTCTTTGATAAGCTTCCACCCAATACTTCTTGTCCTGTCCTCATGTGCTTTGGAGAATAGTCGATCCCCTCTTCTCTATGACAGCCCCTCAAGTACTGGAAGACTCTCACCATGTCACAACTAGTCCTTCTCTTCATTCAGCTAGACGTATCTAGTTCCCATAACCATTCATGTATGCTTTAGTCTATCTAAAGAAAAGCATTGCCATGCTGTTCTTTACGGTTTGCTGATGCAGTTGGGCAAAAAAATGCAGGAGGTGTGGGGCTCCAATCCAACAACCTTATTGATCTTTGTAAATGGGGAGGGTATTTCTTTGGGACTCACATGTTTGCATGCTAAAGACAAACAAGGATGCAGCAGATTCTGGAAAGACTACAATCTCTACATTTGGACTAGAGAACCAAAAATTTATTCTATGCAGAATGAATAATTGAGAACCCACATTCAAAATAATCTTTCTTTTCCTCTTTCATTCACCCCAAAAGAGGAAAAAGTAAGTGGCCTTTCTAAAAAAAATGATATCCAGCCAAGTATCTATTTATTAACATCTGCTGGGGTGTTTTTTCTCTCTCCCTCCCTCTCTCCCCTTCTCCCTCTTTCCTCTGTGCACCAAATTATTCCTGATCTCAACCCTTGGTCATCTAAAACCCCTTAAGAAATGTGGTTTGTAGTAATGTTGCAACAATCCCAATATGGTTACTGAAGGGAGATACTTTCAAGAATCTAACAGGTGAAGTTTTTCTAAGGCGCTTCTCTGGATGTTTTGAAAAGCATCACTGGCCACCTTTTAGTGATCCAGATTGGCATTAAAAGAAAAAG
Organism: Laticauda colubrina; assembly: GCA_015471245.1. Taxonomy (NCBI): domain Eukaryota; kingdom Metazoa; phylum Chordata; class Lepidosauria; order Squamata; family Elapidae; genus Laticauda; species Laticauda colubrina. The sequence continues at coordinate 2,620,280 of BLBF01000067.1, forward strand.
AAGCACAGAACCAGGTGTTCATTCAAAAAAGTGGGCTACCCTCTTAGATGAAGACCAGGGGCCCTGAACTCTATCCAAGCAGGCCAATTTTATGGACAGAAGCCATTCTCAGGTCCAGTGATGGTTCTTCACGATTAAATCTAGAGAGCTACAACCTAAAGAGATGGGGGGGGGGGTGTTTCCATCTAGCAGGAAAGAGCCAACATTAAAGGAGATGGTTCTACTGATGGTGGTTGAGGGCCAAATCCCAAACAGCTTGGCCAAGATTCATTTCTTGGCTCTCTACCTTCTTTCCAAAGCCACATGGATTTGCAATTCACCACTGCTTCTCCATGGCTTCTCCGCCAATCCAGGTTATCTGAGAGAAGCTCTGTCCATCAAAGGTGCCTCCAATTCCTCCCTCTCAGCATCCCTTCCTCAAAATAACAGGGTAACACCATCAGTGCCTCACCCTGCCCCATCCTTCCATGAGAGCCCAGTTTCGAGATCTGGCCACTCAAAATTTTCCATCCAATGCAGCAGAGCCCAAGACACAGACAGAGAGAAATCTTTTGAGGGGATCTGGACTGCAATAGCAAGAGACCCTCCTCTCCTCTTCCTCCCCTCCACCCCCTGCTCAGGACAACAAGAAGGCTTATGTAATGTCAACCTGACATCCCAATCTGGAAGGTCTTCTTCAAAAGGGAGATGAAAGCCACCGTTGGGAAGGGGGTGTCCTTCCCACAAGGCAGGTGTGAGAAGACCCTGGTGGCGTGCATCCTGCAGATCTCAAGGTCTGGTCTGGAGGGAGGTTTAGTGATGGGGAGAAAGGAGCTTTGTAGCCAAACCTGCTTCAATCCCCCAAAATTAGCATGCTTACCTCCAAAGACCGTTGTCTTAGCTCATCCCTTCCTCACCCACTGCAAACAGCAGCCAGAGCAGGGAAAAAATAATAATGTATCACAATCCTTCTGCTGGAGAGAAAAAGAAGAAAGGAGCTGAGAAAGGACTGCACGGAGAGGCGAAGCAAGAAGGCCCCTCAATTTTCTTCCTCTTTTCTAACCCAGCCAGGTAAACCTGAGCCGGATGTCTGCTTGTTGTGCTGATGGCTGGCTGTTTCTTCTTTTTCCTCTCTCCTTCTCTCCGGGGAAGCAAGCTTCCCTTATTCTTCCAGCTTTGTGCGATGATAATCCACCAGTCTGTTGTTTGCTGAGCCACGAAGGATCTGGAAAAAGGGCCCCCCAAGCCAGGCATCCCCACCGCTCCCCCTGATCAGAACCAGGGGTCTTGCCAGGAAGGCGAAGGGAAGAAGAGACCCCCAGCCATTCCTTCCCTCCTCATTACAACCAAACTAACAACAACAGGAAGAGCAATCGGGATTCCAAGCAAGCCCGCAAAATAAGAAGAATAAGGATGGAGATGAGGAATTATCCAGACGGCAAGGCAGCAAGATGCCACTTCTCCTGCGTTCTCCCTCCCTCCTTCTCTGCCTTCACGTTCTCTCTCTCTCTCTCTCTCTCTCTCTCTCTCTCTTTTCCACATGCACATCCACACTTCCTAGCTAGCCTGACACTCAAGTATCCTCAAGCAAAGCCAGTTAAAGGCACATGAGCCTGATTATCCATCACACTGCTGCTCTCTCTCTCTCTCTCTCTCTCTCTCTCTCTCTCTCTCTCTCTCTCTTTCTCTCTCTCCCCCACCTCACCTCCTGGCTGGGATCCAAGAAGAGATTACAAGCCTCCCATGGAGAGGAAACAGAAGGTCTCCTCCATCCACCCACAACAGAAGGACCCTCTTCTCCCTCCCTCCCCCTTTTTTTAAAAAGAAAAGAAAAGAGAAATCAAACATCGATAGGCAAAGGGCAGGCAGCAAAGAGCAGGGGAGAGGAGTGGGCCAGGGTCAAGTTGGAAGGCAGGAATGGGGTTGTGGGAGGGGGGAAGGAAGGGATAGATATTGATGGAGGACCAGCATGTAAGGTTGATAACAGGGCCACAAAGAAGCTTTTTTATAACTCAAACCATCAGGTTAAACCAGGATTGGAGCCAATTTGCGTTCAGAATCTTGCTAAGCCTTATTAACAGAATAACAGCATTGGAAGGGACCTTGGAGGTCTTCTAGTCTAACCCTCTATGCAGGCAGGAAAGAAGACGCTATACTATTGCAGACAGTTGTCGAATCTCTTCTTAAAAGCCTCCAGGGTTGGAGCATTTAAGACTTCTGGTGGCAAAATCATTCCACTGATTAATTGTTCTCTCTGTCAGGAAATTTCTCCTTAATTCCAGGTTGCTTCTCTCCTGGATTAGTTTCCATCCTTTGTTTCTTGTCCGGCCTTCTGGTGCTTTGGAGAATAGCTTGACTGCACTCTTCATCGTGGCAGCCTCTCAAATACTGGAATGCTGCTACCATGTCAACACTTAGTCTTCTCTTTTCATTAAACTAGACATAGCCAATCCCTACAACCGCTCTTCATGCAACCTTCAGCCCACTGACCATTTTTGTAGCTTTTCTTCACACTTTTTAGGTACGACAAGCCAACAGCTGCTTAATCAACCTAAAGATGTTCCAGGACAGATGCTGACTTCCAAGATGCCAGCCCAAGTTTCTTACAGGAACCCGTGGGAGAATTTAAGCATAATGGGCTGAATTCTCCTCCCCCCCCCGCCGCCAAGTAGGAATGGTGTATTCTGTTCAGAAGATAAATACAGGTAGTCCTTGACTTATGACCACAATTGTTGCTAAGTGAGAGAGAGTTAAGACTGGATTGAAGCCAATTTGCATTCAGAATCTAGTTAAGATTCTACATTGATTACTGATTTTAATCATGTGAAATAATGGAGATAATCTTATATATATAATTCTTGTATTTGCAAACTATGAAGGAATAGCTTGCTTTCAGAAGCTATGGGTGCTCCATCACTGGAGGTTTCTAAGAAGAGATTGGACAGCCATGTGTCTGAAATGGAATAGGGTCTGCTGTTTGAGTAGAAGGTTGGACTAGAACAGGGGTTTCCAAACTTGGCAACTTTTAAGACATGCATGATTGGGGAATTCTGGGAGTTGAAGTCCACAAGTCTTAAAATTGTCAAATTTGGAGACCTCGAAGTAGATGATGAACCTAATGTGGCTTCTGCCTCCTTCAGGTCTATCAAAAGTGTGTGTGACATACAGTTTACTAATCATGTAATCCATGATTACTTCACCTTTAAGGCGTGGGGACTTCAACTCCCAGAATTCCTCAACCAGCCATGTTGAGTTGAGGATTAGAAGACTTCCAAGGTCCTTTCCAACTCTGTTTTTCTTATATTTGGAGATGTACAATAGCCTTGAGAAAGGAGAAGGAACAATGGGAGCATTAAGGGAGGAATTCATAAAAGATGACTCAGTCCCAAGAAAGAGGAAAATACGATGAAGTTTTAAAAAAACCCATCTCAAAATAACCTTGACTTGATTTTGTTTGGTATAAAATGGATGGGCTTCCAAGTTTGATCTCAGCCTTTCAAAGAAGGTCAAGAAAGCAGAAGCAGCAGAGGCTCTTCATCTTTAGAGTTGAATATCCGAATCCGGAAAGTGGTTCAGAGCTTCTGCTACCAAACAAGATCAAGATAGTTTTTTCTTGAGCTTCTTTCTTATGCTTTCCTCTTTCTCGGGACGAAGTCATCTTTTTTAAACCTCTTCCTCCCTTCACAGTTTGAGTATCTCTTTCCCCAGGCCGACTTTATATTCTTTCACAGTTTGTTTAATTTAACAGAATTAAAGAGAACGAAATTGATGGAAAGGGAAAGAAGAGGGAAAATACAACAACATTGCTTCTTGTCTTGTCTTCAGGTGCTTTGGAGAATAAGTTGATTCCTTCTTCTTTATGGCAACCCCTGAGATATTGGAACGATGCTGTCGTGTCTCCCCCTTTGTCCTTCATTTCATTAAGCTAGACATACCCAACTCCTGCAACCATTCTTGATTTATTTTTTTTAGCCTCCAGTCCCCTGATCATCTTTTGTTGCTCTTCTCTGCACCCTTTCTAGAATCTCAACACATTTAAAATAAAACCCTTCTGTAGAGTAGCACGTCTTGCCTGCATCAAGGGAGATGCTGTGGAGGCCCTATTGTCTATCCCACCCACTCTAAAAATAAATAAATCCCAAGGAAGTTAGGAGGAGGAAGAATCCTTAATGCATGGACAGAGCTGCTAATAAGCACTGAGATATATGGTTTTATGGTTATTGTGCCCTGTTTCCCTTCCGAAATGGATGTTGCATGATTTAACAGGCACTAAGGAGGATGCTATCTTGATCCCGGGGAGGTGAGATGGGGTGGGAGGGGAAAAATAGAAGTGATGAGCGGAGAGGGTGGAGTGATATGGGAGCAGCAAGCAGGAGAGAAACAGTTTCTATTTTCAACTCAGCCCCTGGCTTTCTCTCTCCTCCCAGCTATTTTGCACGCCTGCCCAATTAAGAAACCTGACCTGCTTTTTAAAAAAAAATCAAGGGGAAGGGTAGTTAACCTGGGGTTTGGCCAGCCAGGCATGGGCTCTCCAGGGAGAAGCTAGTCCCAACAACACCTGGATGGAAGACGGTCGACGGATGCTCGGGTGGTGTACAGCATATGGCAGGGACAGACATCCCTTGGCAAATGATGCGGCTCATCCCTTGTTTTGCACCTCGAATTTGATGAGCCGGGTTCCCTCCTGGTGGGACAGCTCCTGGAAGCGAGCACCATAGCAACCGTGGTGGAAGAGGGTGGGGGGGGGCAACACGAGTGAATTTCTAAAAATTGAGCTCTCCTTTGCAAGGGAACCTCTCTTTTCCCATCTGTCTCAAGCTCGCCTCGCCCACTCTTCAGGGGAGAAGGGCCATCTTGCTTTCTCTCTCCCCTTGCTCTGATGTGAAATCCATTTAGCCCCCCACCCCCAAAGTGACAGCCAGATGGCTCGTGCAAATTCACACCATCTTGTGGACTTGGAGAGGAGGAAGAAGAGAAGGACGGGTTTTTGACAAGAAGCCCAACAAGCCAGAGGTGGCCCAATACCCAAAACTAAATGCCTAACCAAGGTTAATCTAAATCAGGCTTGACATGTTAAGAGCTGGAAGGGACCTTGGAGGTCTTCTAGTCCAACCCCCTGCTCAGGCAGGAGACCTTATATACCTGTGATGGCGAACTATGCCACAGGTGCCACAGGTGGCACGCAGAGCCATTAGTGCCGGCATGCGAGCTGCAGAAAAACTTACCTCACTGCACATGCACGTGCCTCACAGCTGATTTGCGGCCAGTTTGAGCCCTTTTTTGACCTCACAAAGGCTTGAGAAAGGCTTCTGCAGGCTTTGCAGGCCAAAAACTAGCCCCGTTTCATCACTTCCTGTTTTTCCAACACTACCGGAAGTGACGAAACGGGGCTAGTTTTCGGCTTGCAAACCCTGAAGAAGCCTGCAGAAGCCTTCCTCAAGCCTTTGGGAGGCTGAAAAAGGCCTCAAACCCACTGAAAATCAGCTGTGAGGCACAGTGCAAGTAAGGGGGCAGTGGGAGTGGGTAGAGATTGCCCGTGCATGCGTAGGGGGCATGAGGGGATGTGCACTGCCTTCTGAGTGCTAGCATGCAAGGGTGAGCGTACAAGTGCACACACAATTTTTGGCACAGGAACCCAAAAAGGTTAGCCACCACTCTTATATTTCATTCCTGACAAATAACCATCTGGCCTCTTCTTGAAAACCTCCAGTGATGGAGTCCCCACAATTATAGGAAGCAAGTTATTCCATTGATCGATTAATTTCATTGTAAGGAAATTTCTCCTTAATTCTGGATTGGATTATTAAGCTTTCCACTCACTGCTTGTCGTCCTGCCCTTTGGAGAACAAGTCAATCCCTTCGTCTTTGTGGTAGCTTTCGAGTATCAGAAGACAGTTATCATGTCCTTGTCTTTAATAGGCCAGACATGCCCAGTTCCTTCAATCATTTATTGTACAATTCAGCCTCTAGATCCCTTTTCATCTTTGTTCCTTTTCTCTACACTCTTTCTAGATGATTTTGTATTAATATTTCCTATGCACTTAAACAGTCCCAAGTTCCAACCTCTCTTGAATTCTGCTGACTTTTATCTACTGCCAATTTAATGTTGACTATTAGTTGACTAGATTGTTGCATACAGACATGAGTGTCGAGTCTCTAAACTTGACAACTTTAAGATGCTGACTGGGGAATTCTGGGAGTTGAAGTCCACAGGTCTTAGGGCTGCCAAGTTTGGGGACCCCTGGTCATAAGCAGTAAATCTTCTGAACTGCAACTTAATGTATGCACCTCATTCCTTGCATTTGATGTGTCCAGAACTAAGGTACTATTTTCCCCTCTTGTAACAGCTCTGGATGGCCAAGCTTCATCAAGGTTATCTCTACATTTTTCTGTACATCTCCTTGACTTGCTGGATATTTTAGTTAGAGGGACTGTTTTCTACACAAAGATTTTATCTAGGACAGAGGGGTCTTCTACCTTAGAGAACAGGATGCATTTCATGAAGTAGGGAATAGCATGATGATTTCTTAACCATGAGTAGGTGAGTAACCCACCCTTTACTGAATAAAAGGCAGGTTCCATTTGAGTAAAACTTGTCTAGGATTCAGATTGCTGGCCAGGTGGGATGGGAGTTGTAGTCTGAAGGATGGGGAGGGGTGCTTGCAAATAAACAAAGACTCTCTTTGGTCCAGAGACAGATAAAAAATGGAGTGAAATGTCCTCCCAATTGGCAAACGCCTCGCCCACCCCTGCTGGCATTTAGCGCATGCAAGACGCATCCCTGCTCAGAAGCTGAAACATGAAATGTTAATGAGCTGCAAACATACCTTCCCTCTTTTCCTTCCCTGCACTTGTTTCTTTGAGAAGAGTCAGCCCTGCTTGTAAAATGATTAACTGTCAAGAAATGTAGCTTGAAGAGCCAGCAGGAATGCCTTGCTTGTCCCACTGACCTCGGTAAATTATGGACAGGGCAAGGGAATGGAAATTAAATTAAAGATATGAATGATATCTTTTCTCTCTGGCCTTAAGAGTTTGGTAATTGCAGAATCAGCCCAAATATTTTTGCTTGTGGGCCATGGAAAATCCAAGGGATTCAGCAGCTCGTTGGCTGTAAATTTCCCCATAGTTACTGCTATGTGGGTCAATTTATTGCCTTTTATTGATAAAATTAAGAAGTTCAAGAGGTCCAAAGCCAAAGTTGAGGAGGAGGAGGAGGAGAAAAGAAGAAGAAGAGGAAGAAGAAGATTCTGATGAACACAGACAAGTGCTTGAGAAAACAATTTTATTTTTCCATTTGAATGAAAACTTCTCTAATTATGCATTTTACAACCAATACGTTGTCTGAATCACGGCTATCATTCAACATTGGCCATTCCCTGAATCTTGCCACGTGATTTACCAACAATGAAAATATCCCATTGATAAATGGAAATCTGCTATGAAACGTGTCTTGTGTTCATTCATGAGGGACACACTGAAAAACTACATTATATTAAGGAAATTAAATGTAAATTTCCCTTTGTTGATTAATCTTCCAAGAATAATGCCTGTTGCATCTAAGTTGCTATAAATGTGACTGCAGGTTTTTTTTTTTTAAATGCACAGGTTTAGACAAGAAAAATGTGATGCTTATCAATATATCCTTATTTTATGTAATACATCGGGCGCTCCTGACCTCCTGTTACACTAGACTTATCAATCTGAGGTTTTATGATGGTGACTGGCATTGGATCTTCGTTTTGTAAACTGTATGCATTTATGCTATTTTCTATTCCTTGTTTTTTGGCTTTGGGATAGAGATGGGATAGGGGACAAAATGACAAACAGCCCTAACCCTGCAAATAACATCAAATGAATTGGAAGCAATAGAAGAATGCTAAATCAGAGCCAAAAGAAATACTCTTTTCATCTATTTGACTACAGCACCCATCTTTCACAACCAATAAAGGTCATGTTGGAGGTACCTTCGGACAACTCATACAGTGGAACATGAGACACTGAAGCACATAACTGTGTGAGGACCTTGATATTCTCTGAGCTTGGTTTTTTTTTCCCCTGCAGATGTTTCATTACCCAGCTAGGTTACATCATCAGTGCTAGAAGGGAGTGGGTTTTATATGCTGTCTGTCAGGGCAAGCCACTTGCATATAAAAAGAAAGCAAAACCTACTCCCTTTTAGCACTGATGATATTACCTATTTGGGTCATGAAATGTCTGCAAGAGAAAAAAAACAAACTCAGAGGGCACCAAGGACCCCACATCTCCTCCTCCTCCTCCTCCTCTCCACAAAGCCACATCCTACTAACACTGTTGGTATTACCTAGTTGGGTAATGAAATATCTGCAAAAAAACCACCAAGCTCAGTGAGCACCAAGTTCAACCTTGAACTGCAAACATTCTCTTCTATTGGTAAGCACAATACTATCAGGGATATTACAATGGCAGCAGAGAGGATTATAAAATGTTTGGCAATAGAAGACTTAAAACACACACACACATACACACACACACAGAGTGAGAGAGACAGAGACATCTAGACTGCTGAGTAGATTCTCAAGACAGGACAGAGCCGTCTACAGGATATGATGCTTCTGGCAAAAAAGCACACAGCAATACAACTATGATTCAAACTTTCATCTTTTTTGGATGTCCGCAGGACATCACATTGCAGATACCAAAGGGGCAGAGTTTGCATTGCCCTGGAAACTGCTGCTTTCATAGTTTGCTCCCCTAAAAAAGGACTGAGTCAAAGGACCACATGTAAGCATGCCTTCCCTCTTGCCTTTTTATCGCCTCTGTCTCTGTTACTCTTTGCTGTTGTCCCCTGTCATGTCTGCCTCTTTGAAGAGACACATATGTGCATTTATGAGGTGGTACATCCATATAGATTCCACTAGATATCTATGAGGTCATTTCTGCAGTTTTGAAAATGATGCATCTATGTAGACTCCTCTATACCTCTCTGGAAGAACATCTATGCGTCTTTAAAGTGATGCATCTCTGCAGATTTACCTCTACATCTATGAGGACATCGGTGCATATAGGAAATGATGCATCCAAATAGATTCCTCTAGCTATCTATGAGATCATCTCTTCAGATCTGATGTACCTATGTCGGCTCCACTATACACCTGTAAGAACATCTGTGCATTGATGAAGTGATGCATTCATATAGATTCCTCTAGATATTTATGAGGTCATCTCAGCAGTTTTGAAGTGATGCATCTAAGTAGGTTCCTCTATCCATCTATGAGGTCATCTATGCATTTATGAAGTGATACATATCTATGTAGTTCTTCTCTCAGAACATCTATGCATCTTTAAGTAGATTACATCTCTAGATCATCTATAGGTGTACAGATTTACTCCGAGTTTCTGATGAAATTCACAATAGATAGAATAGAATAGAATAGAATAGAATAGAATAGAATAGAATAGAATAGAATAGAATACTTTATTGGCCAAGTGTGACTGGACACAGGTGCAAATGCTCTCAGTGTACATAGAAGATACATTCATCAAGAGTCAAGATCATAAAGTACAACACTTAATCATAGCCATAGGATATAATAAGCAATCGAATCATACTAGGAAACAGTCAACATAAATCGTAAGGGTACAAGGGACAAAGTTACAGTCATACAGTCACGAGTGGGAGGGGATGGGTAATAAGGAGTGCTGAGAAGATTAATAGTAATAATAATGCAAACTTTGTAAATAGTTGGACAGTGTTGAGAGAATTATTTGTTTAGCAGAGGGATGGCGCTCGGGGAAAAACTGTCCTTGTGTCTAATTGTTCTGATGTGCAGGGCTCTACAGCATCGTTTTGAGGGTAGGAGTTGAAACAATTTATGTCCAGGATGTGAGGGGCCTGTAGATATTTTCACAGCCCTCTTTTTGACTCCTGCAGTATATAGGTCCTCGATTGAAGGCAGGTTGATAGTAATTGTTTTTTTGCCTTTCAGTAAAACCTCTGGGTGTTCCTAAACTTAGTGCACAAATCAAATTTGATTAGAACTGAGTGGCTAAACTCTGGAGTTCTGGTGTATAGCTAAGTGTTAATTCAGTTTTCAAAATCACATAGGGTTCAAAATATTTCCTCATCAGCTTTGGACCAAAAAGGAAAGGATGCAAGTTGCAGACAAGGGATCACTTCCTGTTCTAAAAAGTGCCCAGAGCAACATAACCATGTTCAATTTCCAATGCAACATCAAGCCTCTTGATCCATGTGCAAAGAAGAAGAAAAAAAACCTAGAGGAAGGCACCAAGTTGCCGATGGAGGGAAGACTTTTACAATTCTTTTCTGATCCTTGAGAACACTCACTCTCCCAATGCTACAGAAGTCAGCCAAAGGGTGAAAACTGACCTGACCGTCTGGCCCCCAGTTTACTGGCCTAATCAATTATATCCCAAAACAATTCTGAATGGAAGGATGGATACATACATACATACATACATACATACATACATACATACATATATTTGGTTATTCGGGTTTTCTCCCGCGTAGAATTGGAAGTATCTAGGCAACGTTTCGATGAAGTCTCATTCATCATCTTCAGGATTGTTTCTTCAGCT
>BLBF01000067.1:2641050-2652022 GCA_015471245.1 Laticauda colubrina
CTACTCTACTCTACTCTACTCTACTCTACTCTACTCTACTCTACTCTACTCTACTCTACTCTACTCTATCTTATCCAGGCAGGGGAGTCAGGTCAAGGTTGACTCTGAAGGCACACATTTCAAATTCCATCATTGGATCAGCTGTGCAATTCTGCCCTCTGCTGTTTGAATTTGGTCCTGTGCGAAGCAGCATGAGCAGAAGGCAGGATAAGGGACTACAGATAGTCCTTGATTTTCAACAGTTCATTTAGTGACTTTTAGAAGTTTACCATGGCACTGGAAAAAAAAAGTGACTTATGGCCATTTTTCACACTTACAACTGTTGCAGCATCCCCATGGTCACTGGGTCAAAATTGAGATACTTGGCAATTGGTTCACATTAACGGCGGTCGCAATGTCCCAGGGGTTTACACGATTCCTTTTTTACATGACCTTCTGATGAGCAAGTCGATGGGGAAGCCAGATTCACTTAGCAACCAGTTGATTAACTTATCAAATGCCGTGATTCACTTAAGAACCGTGGCTAGAGCAGCGGTGGGCTGCAAGAAAATGTTGGTGGGCCACATAGAAATCTCACCCCAGAGCACCCCCCCCAAAGCAATTAATCCAGGCTGCACAGAAACACAAGGCTGCGCCGCTCACATGACCCGTGGGAACCCTCCCCGCCCACTCACTCCTTACCTGGCAAACTTGTCTGCTAAATTGCTATTTTTCCGACCATCAGGTGTTCTGCTGTGCCTGGAGATTTGGATTAGCCAGGAAGCAGGAAATGGTTGGATTTCTTACTTTCTAGCTAGTCTTTAGATCTTTGGCTCTGCTTTTAAGCACGGCTGAACCTTCCTTAGGACTGACGGTTTATTCAGTGCAGACTCACGGCAAGCAAATTTTATGTGACAGACTGAGCTAGCCAATGGCAGATAGATAGATCTCTGAATGATTCTGTGAGCAACTCAATCTGCCTGCCTGCTTTGCCTGATTTTGGGTAAAAGTTGCTCTTTTTTAAATTTAAAAAAAAATCAATATTTATATAAATATTTATAATATTTACATACAAGCCATACTCAGCCAGTCACATGACCACCAAGCCACACCCACAAATTTGGCCCCACCCACAGAACCAATTAGTGGTCCCTGGGATTTAAAATTATGAGTTTGGTGGTCCCTGAGATCCAAAAGGTTGGTGACCCCTGGGCTAGAGGGTCATAAAGTGGAGCAAAAATTCACTTTAACAAATTATACCCTACCACTAAGTGTTGGGCTGATATAATTTCCCTGTTGCAATTTCACAAAAGAAACAGAAGGTCAGAAGTTAAGCTGTGAGAGTCTTAGTATCTAAGGCAGTGGTGACTAACAGTTTTGGGCTCCTGTGCTAAAAACTGTGCATATGCTGACATGTGCATGCGTGCACAATGTCCCCCTCCACCCCCTGGTATTACAGGAAGTGACGAAACGGGCCTAATATTCATCCTGCAAAGCCTGCAGAGTCTCTGGGCGGCCGAAAAAGGCCTCAAACCAGCCAAAAAAAATCAGCTGTGAGGCACGCCCATACGCAGTGAGGTAAGTTTGCCTGTGGCTCACGTGCCGGCACAAATGGCTCTGCGTGTCACAGGTTTGCCATCACAGATCTGACGTTTGCCTGGATGTTATTGAATGGGCAGATTGGAAAAAAAATATTTCCTATTTCATTGTTCTTGTTGCATTCAACTTTAGCCACAAGGGAGCACTTTGAATCCACATTGCTCCCACCTCATTTCTTGCCCTTCCCTTTGTGATCATCCATTCCATGTTTTTAAAAGAAAATGTTTAATCAACTCGGTTCCTCTGGGAGGAAGTTGGTGTATCTGTTTACTGCAATTCACCCTTAAACTGAGGGAAATTCGGGCATCATCTGCTGGATTATAACATCTAAGATGATTAAAGGCCTGGAGGCGAAAACCTATGAAGAACAGCTGCAGGATTTCAGTTTGGCTAGTCTGGAAAAAAAGAATTAGGGGTGACATGATAGCAGTATTCCAGTATTTGAGGGGCTGCTCCAGAGAAGAAGGGGGTCCATTTATTCTCCAAAGCACCAGAGGGCAGGAAAAGAAACAATGATTGGAAACTAATCAAGGAGAGAAGCAACCTAGAATTAAGGAAAAAAACTTCGTAACGGTGAGGACAATTAACCAGTGGAACAGAAGCTGCCTTCAGAAGTTGTAGGTGCTCCATCACTGGAGGTTTTTAAGAAGAGACTGGACAGCCACTTGTCTGAGATGGTATAGGGTCTCCTGTTTGAGCAGGAGGCAGGACTAGAAGACCTCCAAGGTGCCTTCCAGCTCTATTCAGATTCTGATTCTGGATGGAAGGCAGAGATTTATACCTAGCTGAATGTCTGTGTCTCTCTGTGTATACATACACACACACACACACATATGTATATGTATATATGTATACATATATATGTGTGTATATATATATATATATATATATATATATATATATATATGTGTGTGTGTGTGTGTGTGTGTGTGTGTGTGTGTGTGTGTGTATATACGTGTGTATATATATGTGTGTGTGTGTGTGTATATGTGTGTATATATTTGTGTGTGTGTGTATGTATGTATGTATGTGTGTACGTATATTTCATTCCTCTTGGCTTCTAGGTGCTCACTGAGAAAGGATTTTTCGAAATGACCGTCAGAGCATGAACATTTCCTATGTTAGGAAATACGAGCAAAGGAGATGAGTTTCAGTTTTCAGAGTAGCAAGTACAGAACAGTTGAGTTAAGCCATGCCCAGGCTCCTTGCTGTCTCTTTCTTGCTCACACAGCAAATACTCTTTCAGTTTTCCTTCAATTCTCTCACACAACGACAGGACGCTAGCCAGATGAATACCGATGGATGCTGGTAAGCAGAGGCAGAATTTCCCCCCCCCCCTCCTTATTTTCCTCCCCAAAAACTAAGCCCAACCGCATAGTTTCGTAGCGGAGCACGGGTATCGAGCTACTTTCAAATAAATGTCTGGGGAGAAAATGGAAAAATGCCTGGAACTCCCTGTGATGGATCATCCCAGAACAGCAGCCCCCAGGGTCTGATTCCGTGGAGAGAGTTTTCCCCATGGACCGGACGGGACGTGGTTTCATGTGCTGCCTGCATCCCACAGATGGGGCTCCGCTTGGCTGCGCAGCCTGGTTTCTGGCATGCCGTGGACCGATCCCGGGCCACAAACTGGAGGGGCTGGGGACCCCCTGCCTTCAAGCAGTGTTTCTCAACCTCAGCCAAGTACAGACTTCCGCAGCCATGTTGGAGGAATATATGTTGTGATATATGTGCCTCCTTTGGCATGGTGCTGTCGTGGGACTTTTAAATGAGTTTAAAACCTTAACATAACCTATAATGGCTGTCTCTTTATGGGTTTAAAAATGGGGAGGTATACAGAGAGTCCTCAAGGGACGACCGCAATGGAGCCCAAATGCTATGTTGCTAAGTGAAACATTGGTTAAGTGGGCTTTGCCCCGTTTTAGGACTTTTCTTGCCACAGTTGCTAAGGGAATCATTGCATTTGTTAAGTGAGTAACATGTTTGTTAAGTGGATCTGGCTTCCCCCATTGCCTTTGCTTGTCAGAAGGTCACAAAAGGGGTTCACATGACCCCTTCTCTCCTTCCCTTCTCTCTCTTTCCCTTCTCTCTCTTTCCCTTCCTTCTTCCATCTCTCGCTCCTTTTTTCTCCTCTCTTTTTCTCTTTCCCTCCCTCCTCTCCCTTCCCTCTCTCTCCCCATTATCTTCTCTTCTCTCTCTTTCTTTCTATCCCTCCTTTCCCTCTCTCTCCCTCCTCTGTCTCCTTCTCTCTCTTTCTCTCCCTCCTCTCTCTCTCCCTTCCCTCTTCGCTCTCTTGCTCCTTTTTTCTCCTCTTCTCTTTTTCTCTTTCCCTCCCTCTCTCTCTCCCCCTTCCCTCTCTCCCCACTCTCCTTCTCTCTTTCCCTCCCTCCCCTCTCTCTCTCCCTTCCCTCTCTCTCCCCCTCATTCTCTTCTCTCTGTACTTCCTTTCTCCCTCTTTCTCTTCCCCCTCTCCCTCCTTCTTGTTTTCTTTTCTTCTCCCTCTTTCCCCTCCTTTTCTGTCTCCCTCCCTCCCTCTTCTCTCTTTCTCTTCTCTTCTCTCTCTCCCACTCCTTTTCTCTCTCCCTCTCCTCTCTCTTTCTCCTCTTCTGTTCTCTTCTGTCTCCCCCCTCCCTGCTTCTCTCTCTTTCCTTCTCTTCTGTTCTCTCTTCTCTCGCCCCCCCCCCCCCACAAAAAAATCATCTCCTTTCTCTTCTACTTTCTCTCTTGCTGTACCAGATGAAGCTGCTTGAAGGTGGGGTGGGTGAGAAGTCTTCACTCACCCTCTGGCCTTTGCTTGTGCAGAACAATCTTGGGTTCAAAAGATGTCACTCTATGGCAATGGGAAAAGTTGGGCGACCGAAGAGAAAGACTCAAAGAGGGTGAGGTCATGCTTTACTGGAGATGAATAAACTTCAGGCCTGTCACTGGGTTGACGTCCAACTCTTTATTTCTGCTCCCTGTAGCAGAAAGAATAGCAGCTGGAAACATCTGTAGGATCAAAATCCTCATGATTAGCATAATTGAGGCAGAATCCAGGTAGCGTGAATTGCCCGGATAACAGAACAATAGAATTGGAAGGGACCATGGAGGTCTTCTAGTCCAACCCCCACCCCACCCCCTCAATCAGGAGATCCTATACATTTCATTTCAGACAAATGGTTGTCCAATCTCTTCTAAGAAACCTCCAGTGATGGAGCAACCACAATTCCTGGAAATTTGATTTCTCTTTAGTTTAATTTTTTTTTGTTTTTCTCTTTTCTCTCCAGCCTTAGAAAACAGTCAAAGCCCAGCCAACCGTATGCTGACATTTACTTCAGAAAGAAGATGTGTCAAAGAAGGAAAACATAAAACACGTGTCTTCCTTCTTCCCTACCACCCATGAAAAACATTTCTGGAAGCCACGAAGAATATTTTAATAGCAGATTATGAACTTGGAATATTGCCACCAGTTTTGGTCACCATGATATAAAAAAGACGTTGAGACTCTGGAAAGAGTGCAGAGAAGAGCAACATGAATGATTATCAGGCTGGAGGCTACAACGTACGAAGAACAGTTACAGGAATTGGATATATCTAGTTTAATGAAAAGAAGGATTAGGCGTGTTATGATAGCAGTGTTCCAATATTTGATGGGCTCCTACAAAGAAGAGTGGGGTCAACTTATTTTCCAGGCAATTAAGCTAACCAAAGAGTGAAACAACCTAGAATTAAGGAGAAATTTCCCAACAGTGAAGAGCAATCAACCAATGGAAGAACTTGCCTTCAGAAGTTGTGGGTGCTCCATCACTGGAGGCTGTCCAAAAAAAGACTGCACAATCATTTATCTGAAAGAGTGCAGGGTCTCCTGCTGGAGCAGGGGTTGGACTAGAAGACCTCCAAGGACCCTTCCAACTCTAGCATTCGATGTAACATGGCAAGATTTGGCCACCAACTTCAACTTCTGTCCTTCAGAAACCACATTTTCTCTCTCACGTTGTGTCTGTGTACATACAGGCCAGTCAGAGCAAAACATTAGTCAGCCAAGACAACAAGTCAGAAGTTCAACTGCAGCCTCCCCCTAGCCAATTTAGCAATAGGAAAAAGAAACAGGCAATAAAAAGAAGAAATCTGAGCCAAATAAGCTCATTAACTGACAAGGATCTTGCCAAAAATGCAGCTATGGATCCCACCCACCCAACTGCAGTGCAGAATGGGAAGGGGTAAAACACATGGCTTGCAAACTTTCCCCAAGAGAAATATTTATTTAAACCCAACCCTGAAACACTGACACTTTGGCAAATACCTTTAAGGGCCAAAGAGGTTGCACCAAACTGAATTGAAACGGATTGCTCTAATAATTGAATGGATGGAAGGAGAGAGGAATAAGGAAGGAAGGTTCTTGGCCAAGGTTGGCTGAGGAATTCTGGGAGTTGAAGTCCACACACCTTAAAGTTGCCAAGGTTAAGAAACACCACTTTAACAGAGCAATTTGGAGAAACACAACAGGTTGTAAGGAATGAGCAACGTCTGCAGGGTATGAAAATCTGTGCCACAGACGGAGAAGATCTGCTTGAGATACCTAACAATGCGCTCCAGAGGGCAAACTTTTACTATACTTCTTATTCATCTGTGCCCTGTATTTTATGAAGAAAATCTCCCAGAGTGCTGGAGATGTTCTCTTTGCAACAAGAAGTGGCAAACCATAGAAAGGAATACAGATCAGGAGAAAAGCTGTACTCCCTTTTCACCTAAACTCTTCCTCAAAGAAGGGACAGATTAAGGAGAGCCTTCAAACATCTTAGAAATGCTCTTCTCTGCCCAGAAAAAACAAGACCACAGTTGACCGAATTAAAATTCCAGCAGCACAGAGAAACCCGTTTGAGCTGGCTGTGCAACCAGCCAACTTACTTTCCCAGTTCCTGGCTGAATGCAGAACCGTCATTCGGCTCCATCCCTTACTTCATCCCTCAGCAATGCCTTGCCACAATAAGGAAGATGTGTTGGCTGCGAGAAAGAGAGAGACTGGGAGGGTAGCAACTGGGAGGGGGGGTGTGAGAGCCTGTTTTTCCCAGGCTCATTGGAATTCATAAATTTAACGCGGGGTGCTGGGTGGAAGTCAGCAAACAAAAGAAAGAAAGCTGGCAAGCAAAGCCCGAAAGACTGGCTTACTGTAAGGAAGGACGTGAAGGCTTCAAAGTGATTAAGCCAGCGCTTGAGGTGCAAAGAAATTCATGTTTCGGAAGCTTTTGACGGAAGGAAAGAGGCTGGCCGGCCTCCAGATTTGTCAGATGGACAAAAGGAGAAGGGGTAAGCCAAGGAAAGATTTGGTTTCTCGGCCACACAGCTCTTCAGAGGACTGCATACCACAGCTCTCCGAAATTAGGGAGGGAGAACAACTCTGTGCTGCAAAAAACTCACTGACCACCAGAGGGCAGCAAGGAGGCACAGAAACCTTTGCTGCCCTCCAATGGCCTTGTAGAGTTCTGCAGGCCTGATTTACGTCAGCCTTTCTTATCTTTTGGGCAAAAAAGGTCATACAATTGGTTCGACTCACATGACAACTTCCTTGCTTTTCAATTGGAAATTCTGGTCCCAATAATAGTTGTAAATTGAAAATGACTTGTATACAAGTTAGGAATTCTTTCTACTTCCATTGCTGAATTGGTGAAAGGGGAGGTGGATCTATGAATGATGGGCATCTCTCCCCACCCCAGGACCTGCTCATGTGATTCAGGTTGCCAACTTTTTTTCCCCGTAGATCCTGGAGAAAGCAATTCTGTTGGGAACATGTCTATGAAGATTCTTAATCATCCAGGTCATGGTTTGCTTCTCATCCAAGAAGCAAAAGAGAGCTGAAGAAGCTTCTTGGATGAGAAGTCTTCCAAGAAAAACCAGAAAATTTCAGTTGCCTCTTGAAAAAAAGTACCTTTGGGATGGAAGAAGCTTCTTGGATGAGAAACGAAACATCTTCAAAGAAAATCTTGGAAAAAAGCATCTTTGGGGTACGTTGGGAAGAGTTAGCAGCAGTAAAAGGAAATCAGACCACCAAAGAACATAGTGGCTGGACACCATCAAAGTTGTCACCAAACAGAGCTCTGAACAACTCAAAAGAGTAGGGCTAGATCAGAAGATGTGGAGAGAACTGGCCCATAGAACCAAGAGTCGGACCCAATAGATAACATCATCAAATCCTGCCCTGTGGGTGCTATTGCATTAAGTGAAAAGGTTGATCTTCATCTTGCAGAGCATAAACTTTTCTCATTTTTTGAGGCTGTTTTCCCCTCCCTTCTTCCTTCCATCTTCCTTTCTTGTCCATCAACTTCTCTCTTTGTCTACCTTCTTTCCATGGGACTCAAATCCTGGAAAAGCAAACATCGATCAAAAACCTGTAAATACTTTTTAATGCATAATGATCCTGCCTTCTTAATGGTCTCCTTCATTCTTCTTGCAGCTAAGAAGCCGAGCACACCACTGTGAAAATTTGGCAGACCAGCCCCGAGGGGCAATGAAAGGAATGGAGGAGGAAGAGAAAGGGTCTCCCACTGATATTTCCAGCCCCATATGAAGATGGGCTTTGATGTCAGACAGGCTTAAAGACAGCCAGTGGGGAAGGGGGGTCTTTTTTTAGCTTGTGCCCCTCACCCTGTGACCCCTCTGACTTTTGCACTGTGACCTCTGGTGCTTTGAAGGCTGAGATGACGAGGGAACTGAAGGAAACCAAAGAAAAACAGACCTTCTTTGGCTGTTCTGTCCTGAAGCTGAATGCTATTGCTGGTGTGACTTCCCAGTGGAGATGAGATGGATCTGCAGACAACATAAGACAGCATAAAAAGACACCTGCAATACTGCATCCAGGTTCGGTCATCCCATTACGAGGGAAAGAGTAATGGAAAGAGTGAAGAGAACAGCAACAAAGAAGATTAGGTGCTAAAACATATCAAGAACGGCTGCAAGATTTGGGTATGTCTAGTCTAGTGAGAAGAAGTGACATGATAGCAGTGTTCTAATATCTAAGGGGCTGCCACAGAGAGGAGGAAGGGGGTCAAGCTATTCTCCAAGGCACCTGAAGGCCAGACAAGGAAGAATGGATGGAAACTGAACAAGGAGAGATTCAAGCTGGAAATAAGGAGGAATTTACTGACAGTGAGAACAATCAACCCACGGAACAGAAGTTGCCCTCAGAAGTTTGGAAACTTTCAAGAAGAGACTGGACTGCCATCTGTCAGAAATGCTGTAGGGTCTCCTTTTTGGCAGGACGAGGGCAGGACAATAAGCAATGGATGGGCAAGTAATCAAGGAGAGAAGCAACTTAGAATTAAGGAGAAATTTCCTACAATGAGAACAATTAATCAATGAAATAGCTTGCTGTCAAAAGTTGTGGATGCTCCATCACTGGGGGATTTTAAGAAGAGACTGGACAGTCACTTATCTGAGATGGTATAGGGTCTCCTGATTGAGCAGGGGGATGGACTAGAAGCCTCCGAGGTCCCTTCCAACTCTATTATTCTGTTAGAACAGCCCCAACTTTAGTATGCACCCCAGAAAACCCCTCTAAGACACTTATTACGATATACCTGTAGGTTCATTGGCCCTGTAATGCCTTAGATGTTCCACAAAGGAGACTGTTTACCTTGGCTCAAGGCATAGCTGATCTTCATCTCCAGCAGTTCCAGATGTGCTCAAGTCTGCCTCGTGAAGATTTGCAATGTTGGTGAGAAAGGCAGGCCCAGCCAAGCAGCCCCCACCTCATTCTGACCCGCCAGATTTATGAGTGTGGAAGGAGCAACAATGAAGGACTGGATTCCGGGTGGCCTTTCATTTCCAGCATCCTGTCTCAACCCTCTGAGCGTCCCACAGAAACCCTGTTTCTTTCTCCTAATTCTGGAGCCCTGATTGATGGAGGAAGCATCGTCAGCCCTCCAAATTTCTCCATTCTGCCTTTTTCCCCCCCTTTCCCTCTCCTCCTCCTCCTCCTTCTCTTTCTTCTCAGTTTTCTGGGGTCTGTGCTCCCACTCACAAGCCACGCTGGACCCTCGTCCTCCAAAAGCAGCAGAACTCAAATAAATCCCAAAGCACATGTCCATAGGGTGGAGGGCGGATGGAGAACAACGTACCTACTCCTTCTCTGCATCACTTTCTTGCTGAAAATCTTGTTCTTCTTTTAGACATTTCCACTCAGGGGACCAGCAAAGGTAAATCCTCACCAGGGGTGGGATTCAAATTTTTAACAACCAGTTCTGTGGGCATGGCTTAGGTGGTGGGCATGGCTTGGTGGTCATGTGATTGGATGGACATGGCTTGGTGGTCATGTTATTGGCTGGGTGTGGCCAACTCAATGTACTCACATCAAGGCACGCATCTTCTTGCCTGGCCTCTCATGACTGTGGGGATGCTGCAACAGTCGTAAGTGTGAAAAACAGTCATAAGTCACTTTTTTCAGTGCCATTGTAACTTTGAATGGTCCCTCCACACAAGCAAAGTACCAGCAAAGGAGGGGAAAAAAACTCCAGAGAAGTTCCTGAGACAGGAAGTCTAGTCCTGCCAAGAATGTAATAAGGGTTAACGGAGAGGCAGTTTCTGTAAGCAACACCAGAATGTTTCCTTCCTGCCTTCCTTACAGGATTAGCCCAGGAATTTATTCGAACAACCAGTTCTACCGAATAGGTACAAACTGGTAGAATCCCACCCTGATCCTCATGGCTGCTCTTTGCATTGTATTTATTTTGTTTTTGTTTTTTTAAATTGTTTGGATGGTTTTTTTAAAAAATGGTTTTGATTGTTTTATAATTTTGGAATTGTCAGCCGCCTGGAGTCATTTGGTTGAGTTGGGCAGCCATGGAAATAAAAAGAAACAAACAAACAAAGGTATTTGAAGGTTTTGATTTGATTTTGGTTTCTGGCTTGAATATGGACCGTTAAGGAACACAACTCATAAATTAATATTGATTTTTTTTCCTTCCTTCCTTCCTTCTTTCCTTCCTTCCTTCCTTTTTCTTTTTCTTTCACTCTCTCTTTCCTTCCTTCCTTCCTCTAGCTATGTGTCTGTATGTCTGTCTCTTTTTCATTCATTCATTCTTTCTTTCACTTTTTCTTTTTTCTTTCCTTTCTCATTGTCTTTCACATTTTTCTTTCTCTTTCTTTTTGTTCTCTTTTTGTTCTTTTCCTTTTCCTTTTTCTCTTTTTATTCATTCTCTTTCCCTTTCTTCCTCTTTTCTTTCTTTCCTTTCTCACTTTTCTTCCTTTCCTTTCCTCCTTTCACTTTCTTTTTTGTTCTCTTCTTCCTTTCTTTCTCGTTCATTTTTCTCTTTCTTTTTTCTTTCTTTTCACTGTCTTTCACTTTCTTCCTCCTTTCTTTCTTTCTTTCTTTCTTTCTTTCTTTCTTTCTTTCTTTCTTTCTTTCTTTCTTTCTTTCTTT
>BLBF01000067.1:2708414-2718475 GCA_015471245.1 Laticauda colubrina
AAAGAAAGAAAGAAAGAAAGAAAGAAAGAAAGAAAGAAAGAAAGAAACCAAGCCGGCTTCTGAGTGCAAATTTGCAGTAGCTCTGACCCTTGGTGTGGTTGGAAATCTATTTCTTGTCCCCAGCTGGGACGTGCACTCTGCCCATGCCCTGGAGCAACTTTCTCTCTCTGCCTTACAGGTAGTCCTTGACTTACAATAGTTCATTTAGTTCAAAAAAGCAACTTATGCCCATTTGAAAACTGGAAAAAAGTGACTTAGGACCATTTTTCACACTTAGAACTGTTGTAGCGTCCCTGAGGTCATGTGATTAAAACCCGGACCCTTGCCAATTGGTTCATATTTGCGACAGTTGCAGGGTCCTGGGTCAGGGGATCAACTTTTGTGACCTTCCAGCAAGCAAAGTCAATGAAGAAGCCAGATTCACTTCACAACTACAGTGCTTCACTGAACAGCTGGGACAGGAAAGGTCCTTAAAATGGGGCACAATTCACTGAGTAAATGTCTCGCTTAATGACAGAAATTTTGGGCTCAAATGTGGTTGTAAGTCGAGAACCACCTGTATTTTATTTCCAGACCATCCATCTTGTAATTGTGCTGAGTTTGATGGGCAGAGAACTACGTGCATTCTTGTAATTACATGGGGAAACCATATTCTCCTTAAGGCAAACAGCCCTGCAAAGTAGGACTGGCTGGGAGAGGTTTTAAGGAATGGCTCAGGGCAGTTGTGGGAATTCATATTTTTTTACCACCGGTTCTGTGGGGCGCAGTTTGGTGGGCGTGACATGGTGGGTGTGGCTTGGTGGGCATGGAAGGATACTGCAAAATCCCCATTCTCTCCTCACCCCACTAACCTGCTTTCCAGGTCCGTTCTCCTGTGCAGGGCAACCAAAGAAGACCCAGCCGATCAGCTAGGATTCAATGGGAGGCAAAGAATAGATGGGGACGGGGCCAGTCAGAGGTGGGATTGGCTAGTTCTCTGAACTACTCAAAATTTCCGCTAATGGTTCTCCAGAACTGGTCAGAACCAACTGAATACTCTGGTTCAGGGCTGTTTATTGTAGTAGTTTATACTGTGGCAGGATGAACAACGTAGCAAAGGTTTTGTTTGCATATCTTCCAAAGTCTTAACAATCTGCATTTTGGGGGGTGAAATCTGATTAAATATCCAAACTTCTTAATTTGCAAAAGAAAACATGTTTGGTGCAGTGGCTAAGCAAAATCTCTGTGTTTGTAAATTGGTAAGGAATTTAACTAAGATTTGAGAAGACATATTAATCCAAATCCATATGGAAAAGAGGAAAAAGAAGGTTTTTAGGACAACTAAAATGGCAATCTTAATATCTATTGAACTAGTGCTAAACCTGATTGAGTTCAGTGGAATTAATTTACAGAAAACATGGATCCAGAAGATGTTGAACAGGTGGCTGCTGAATTACAAGGCAAGAAAATAGATGGCTGGGATGTTTTGCAAATTGCAGCCGGCACTGGCTTGACAGCTTATGTCGTTTGGGCAGGAATTCTTATGCCCGGTTTCCGCAAGGTGCCCTTAAAACTACAGGTAAAACCCAATAACTGAATAAGGCTTTTAAAAGGGAGAATGGCACTGAGTTGTGCAGGCCAGGGAGAAAATGGGGATGGAGAGTGGAGACAGTTTGTTTTCTCCTCCATCCTCGACTTTTACATGTTGAGCCCTGGAGAGGATTTTTGAAGTCAAAACTTTTAAGATATGGCAGGAAAGTCTATGGATAATTATCCCTTTGCTGGAGATAATATGAGGAGAATGCAGCAAAAAGAGATAAATATATTATTTTACATATAACAACTGCAACCAGAATTGTGTATGCACAAAACTGGAAACATGATAATATCCTCTCCGAGGGGATAGTGATAAAAAGATCATCTTAGACTGCATGGAGATGGACAGGCTCCCACTAGAATTAAAAGATAGAGGTGAATTGGAATATTATTTGGTCTGGGACGCATGGTACAATTGGCTAGATAATAAAAGCAAATATGTTATTAATAAAAGCAAAGATATAATAACAATATTGTTATGTATATACAAGTACTTGCGATGTTGCAGCATTTTAAAGAGTACACGTGTTATAAACTGTTGAAAAATGTTCAATAAAAATAGTGCAAAAAAAAGGGGGGGGGGAGTCAATGGAGATTCTGAATCATCCAGGTCATGGTTTTCCCAAAGGTGCATTTTTTTTTTTCTGGAGGCAACTGGACTTTCTTGGTTTTTCTTTGAAAATGTTTCACTTTTCATCCAAGAAGCTCCTTCAGCTCTGACAGGATAGTGGGGAATGGAAGGTTTTATATTCCTTGCAGACTATTGGTCATTTGCATTCTTTTTAGAGAGTCAGTGAGACCACTTGGAGGTTTGTCTGTGTCCTCAGGGTCACCTGAGTAGTGCACATGGGTGTGGAGCATACTTGAAATTCCTTTTTCTTTTGAAGAGGTTTTGCTTCTCATCCAAGAAGCTCCTTCAGCTCTGACAGGATGGTGGAGAATAGAAGGATTTATATTCCTTTCAGACAGCTGGTCATTTGCATCCTTTTAGAGGGTCATTGAGGCCACTTGGAGGTTTGTCTGTGTTAATGGTGCAAATGGGTGTGGAGCCTTCTTGGAACTGCTGAAAGGACTGTGTTGTGGAGCTGTGCTTTCTGCAGGATGCTTTTGTGCCCTGTGTCCCTTCACTATTGAACGTAGGCTGTCGGGGATGAGTCTGTGTTGTCTCCATCTCAAACTAAACCATTTCTGTGTAAATCATCTTCAAAGAAAAACTAAAAAAAATCCAGTTGCCTGTTGAAAAGGTACCTCTGGGATAACCCATGGCTTGGGTAATGGAGAATCTCTGAATTCATTTACTCCAGGGTAGAATACCAATTTCTCTCTTCCTTCAGGTCCCCTACATCCCAGCAAGTGCTAAACAAATTGAGAACGTGATGCAGTTACTCAAAGGACGTTCTGGGAAGATCGTAGATCTGGGCTCCGGGGATGGCAGAATTGTAAGAAAATCTTGTTGCTTTGCTGTTCTTCTGTGAGCATTAAAATGGGACATGGGGAAGTCCTTTTTGGGGGGGTCATAAATAAAAGATATTTCGTTGCTCATGGGGAAACTTGTGAAGTCCTTCGGCCAGCCACTGGATTTCATACAGAGAGGAGCAGAGCATTGTAAGGGTGGTGATGACGCAAACAGAGCTCACCCCCGACACCCCGTGTTCAACAGTGAAGGGACTTACAACAGTTCATTTAGTGACCCTTCAAAGTTACAGCAGCTTTGAAAAGAGTCAATTATTGGCTGTTTTTCACATTTACAACCAGGGATGGGATTCAAAAATCCCAGCAACTGGTTTGCTGCCCAGTTGCTGGTGGGCCTGGCCTACCGGTATTTTCCCCTTGGGTACAGAGACCTCCCCCAGGCCTCTGGGAGGGCAAAAACAGCCTTCCCTGGCCTCTGGAGGCCCCCCGGAAGCCGGAAACAGGCCCATTTCCAGACTTCCAGTACTTCCAGAAGGTCCGTTTTTCCCCCTCCCAGATCCTGCACTTACCTGCATCAAAAATGGGCCACGTTGAGACTCCGGGGAGAGGTGAGTGAGTCCAACCGATCGATTCAAATACCGGTTTGGTAAACCAGATTCAAATTTAACAGCCGGTTCACTTGAACCGGTCCGAACCAGCTGAATCCCAAACATTTATGATCATTGCCGTATCCCCTTGGTCACCTGAACAAAATTTGGACACTTGGTAACTGACTCACGTTTATGATGGTTGCAGCGTCCCGGGGGCATGTCACCTGATCCCCTTTTGCGATCACCTTGATGAGCAAAGTCAATAGGGAAGCCAGATTCACTTAACGACTGTTACTAACTTCACCCCCGTGGTGATTCACTTAAGAACTGTGGCAAGAAAGATCGTAAAACGGGGCAAAACTCACCTCTAACCACCGTCTCACTGCGCGACACAGATTGTGGGCTCAATTGTGGTCATAAGTCAGGGACTAACTGTATTATGAGCTTGAGGGAGTGAGGGGTGGTTTTTATGGGGGGGGGGGTTTCTCTTGACAGGATTTTTGAGAGAGGGGTCTTTTTTCTTTTTTTAATTTTTAAGCATTTTAGTTTGATTTTTGCCTGAAAACAACAGGAAACCATGAGGCTGAAATTTTGGGAGTCTGAACAAAAGATGATACAGGGCCTAAAACAAAAAACGTGGACAAATTTGCTCACCTCTAACTTGACCAGGATATCTGGAGTCTGATCTGTTTTTTTCTATTTTCCTCATGACCTGTGATTTCCGGAAAAATCTCCCTTTGTTGATGATATTATACTGTACATTGTTGCTGTTGATGGTTTGATTTGTATATCTTAATATTTTTAGTTTTGTATCTTTTTTTCTTTTGTTAAACTGAAAGAAAAATGCCTTTTATTAGGTAATAATATTGAAGAGAGTTGGAAGTAACATTTTTTAATTCATTTACTTACTTAAAATGTGATTTTGTGCCATTTTAAAAACTTTTTCTATCGATCCTCGCCTTTTTGATTGCAATTTTGTGTTTTAAATTTTAATTAAAAAAAAAAAACTTATTTTGCTTGCTTTAAGATAGTTGCAGTCTGAGGAAGTTTAGTTTGCCTTGTTGCTCATTATCTTCCTTCATATTTTATTGTATTGTATATTTATATTTAATATTTTATTTTATTTTGCCACAGAAATGGCATGGCTTGAGAGCTATGTGTAGTATTTCAGTTATATTGATTTTTTTTCCTTCTGTGGGTTGGTTCTGTTGCTATGTCAAGAGGTATGTAACCTTTGGTGCTCTTTTGAGATCCTAAAATACGTCCAAACTCTGTTAAAATGGGAAGATGAAACCATTCAAAATTTGGAGGTTCACTTCTGGATATTTCCAATTAAATTAACTAGGAGATGGAGCTGTCTCTCTCTTTTCCCGAATCAATCAGAATAAAACCAGATTAAGATGGATTGTTTGATCTCCTGGAAAGCAGCTCCTTGTGTTTCTGATGGATACAAATCCAGGAAATAAACAAATTTGGTTTATTTATATTTGCAGATCCTAGAAGCTTACAAACAAGGCTTCAGGCCAGCTGTTGGCTATGAACTCAATCCATGGCTGTTGCGACTTTCCAGCTATCGTGCGTGGAAAGCTGGGTGTTACGGAAAAGTTTCTTACTACAAGGAAGACCTTTGGAAGGTGAGGAAAAAAAGGGAAAGATATTGGAATTTTGAGCATAATCCCAAAAGTGTTTTTTGTTTCAAGAGGCAGCTGGACTTTCTGGTTTTTCTTTGAAGACATTTCGCTTCTCATCCAAGAAGCTTCTTCAGCTCTGACAGGATGGTGGGGAAGGGAAGGATTTATATTCCTTGCTGACAGCTGGTCATTTGCATCCTTTTTAGATAGTTGTTGAGACCACTTGGAGGTTTATCTGTGTCCTCAGGGTCACCTGAACCATGCAAATTGTTTCTGCAGTCTGCAATATTTTTTCTCTGAAAATCCATTCCTATCCCCACGCCATTCAAAGGGTGTTCACCCCAAATTGCATAGCTAAAAGTCTGTAGAGATTCTCAGTCCTCCAGTTCATGGATGTCCCAAAGATGCTTTTTTCAGGAGGCAACTGGACTTTCTTGTTTTTTCACTTCTCATCCAAGAAGCTTCATCAGCTCTGACTGGATGGTGGATTGCATTCACACACAGTCTAAAAGAATGCAAATGACCAGTTGTCTGCAAGGGGTATAAATCCTTCCATTGCCCCACCATCCACTCAGATTTGAAGAAGCTTCTTGGATGAGATGCAAAACCTCTTCAAAAGAAAAAGGAATTCCAAGTAGGGTCCACACCCATTTGCACTACTCAGGTGACCCTGAGGACACCGAAAAAGCTCCAAGTGGCCTCAATGACTCTCTAAAAAATTGCAGATGATGACTTTTGCTGCTTCCCTTGCATGCAGCCAAAAACAGAAGACAGAAGCAGAAAGAAGCCCAGTGGCCAGGGCAGGCGCCTGGGGCAAGTGGGACAAGTTTCCCCCCTCCACCCTTTCCCCCTCCCCTTACTACCTCGTGTTATGTGCAGTGCAAGGGACACTTTGTATTCCCATGAGCCATGTGGGTGGCGCAGCCTTGTGTTCCCCCACAGCCTGGGTTAATTGCTTTGGGGGTGACATTTCTCTGCAGACCACCAACATTTTCTCGCGGACCACCAGTGGTTTCCGGGCCAGTCCAATGGTTGGCGACCACTACTATAAAGTATATCCTGGTCAATCTTTGCAGCAACTAAACCAGCCATTGTGCTACGTTGTGGTTTATTTGGCTTCTGCTTCTTACACTTGGCTGGGTTCAAACTCCTGAAGTTCTCCTTTGCAGATCAAAATCTCTTGGTTTCTACAACCCTCTGAGCCAAAGCCAAGCCAATATTATTTATGGCTTGTGAATGAAATGTGAAGATCCACCCAGTGAGCTGGACCAAGAAAGATTTTTCATTTTTGCTCCAGAATTTTTTAATTTAACTTTTAATTTAATTTTTAATTTAACTTTTTAACCCTGCCTTAAACATTGCACAGAAAGTAAAACTCCCCCCCCCCCCCAATTTATGTTTTGTTTTTTTAAGGTGAACTTATCAGATTGTCGGAATGTAACTGTGTTCCTGGCACCTAGTGTGGTATGTATCACATTTTCTCCAGGAGAGGTTTTTTTTCCTCCAAAATGCAGTATATATCCATGCAGATGGTAGTAGTGGGAGTGAATTGTTTGTGGCAACCATAAATATTATTACTGTCACTGATCAGTTTGAAAGCAAATTTTGCAACAAACTAGGAGAAACACAGTAAAACTTAAATATTACAAAATTGTTGTAGTGAAGTATAAGAAGAATCAGGGGTATATGATAGCTGTATTCCAGTATTTGAGGGGCTGCTGTAGAGAAGAAGGGGGTCCATTTGTTTTCCAAAGCACCTGAAAGCAGGACAAGAAAAAAGAGATGGAAACTAATCCAAGAGAGAAGCAACCTTGAATTAAGGAGAAACTTCCTAACAGGACAATTAACCAGTGGAACAGCTGGCCTTCAGATGTTGTGGGTGTTTAATCACTGGAGGTTTTTAAGAAGAGATTGGATAGCCACTTGTCTAAAATGGTATATGTTCTCCTGCTTGAGTAAAGGGATGGACTAGAAGACCTCCAAGGTCCCTTCCAGTTCATTCTATTCTGAATAAGTGGCGTGTAACAATACAAAACTTTGCCATTTTCAGTAGGAGAAAATCACATGGATTAGACAGTAATCACTGCAAATGAAATGGATCCAGACAGCTTGGATATCTGACTAGGTGGGGAGTTATTATTTTTATCTTAGAGTTATGTGAATTTTGATCACATGATTATGCGGACGCTACAATACAGGTAGTCCTTGACTTACAACCATTCAAAGTTACAATGGCACTGGGGAAAAAAAGTGACTTGTGAACATTTTTCACACTTTACGACCGTTGTAGCATTCCCCATGGTCACACCATCAAAATTCAGACGTTTGGCAACTGACACATATTTATGACGGTTGCAGGGTCCCAGGTTCAAGTGACCATCTTCTGAGACTTTCTGACCAGCAAAGTCAAGGGGGAAGCCAGGTTCACTTAACAAGCGTGTTCCTAACTGAACAAATGCTGTGATTAACAACTATAGCAAGAAATTGGTAAAATGAGGCAAAGCTCACTTAACAGCGGTCTCCCTTAGCAACACAATTGCAGTTGTAAGTGGAGAACCGCCTGTAGTCTGAAGCGCGAGTCGTGCGAGTCGCTTTGTTTCAGTGCCGTTGCAAAGTTTGAATGGCCGTAAGAGGAGGACTACCTGTAATAAGACCAATTCCTGTTTGAAAATCAGCAGGGTATTTTCACTGTTGCTCTTTCAAGGAAGAAACAGGCTGGCCTTTTTTAAAAAAACACACATACACACATAAATAAAATAAAGTCAAGTTCTTCTTTGAAAGGAGGAGAGACATCTGGATCTGCCAAGCGATAGCAGATTGGGGATAGTTATAAATAAACAAAAAATAAATGTATAAACTTTTAAGCAGAGCATCAGTGAACTCTCGTGAGGTTTAGCCTTTAGCCCTTGTAAAAGACGGATATGTTTGGTTTAATTCAGTAGAGGCACTAGGGCGCTTGGGGTATGAATGGCAGTCTCTTCCTGTGGGCTTCCTGAAGTCTCCCTTCTCAAAAGCCTGAGTCTTCTGTGTCCTGCTTTGTAGCCATCAAACGGTCTCTTCCGATTTTGCTTTGTGTGTTGTGTGAAGTCATCCCTGTGAATTTCTAAGTCATGCATTCTAGCATAGGGATATATGTGGAGCCAAGCATTAGGGCTATCCAACAGAACATGGGTAAGGCAAACCATGGTTTAGCACAGCAGAACATCATCATCTTTTAATGACCCCATAATCCCTTGCTGGGTGGAGTCTGGGCAACTGAATGGAACTGACCGGATGCCTTTCCTGTCGCCAATGCGGAGTTCATATCTCAGCAGATATGTTCTCATTGAGCCCAGAGAGAGAAATATCTGTCTCTACCGAGAGAGAATCGAACTCACAGCATCCTGATTGTGAGGTGAGAGCTCCACCTCTTGGCCACCGCACCACTGGTTTAGCACAGCATATGAGTTTGTTCATTTATTTACAGGATTTATATGGTGTCTTGTAAGCTCACCACAAGCCACAAAAATGAAGGTGGAAAATCCAAAGCCCCAAAGTTTAAAAGCAAACACTGACCAACCAATCTCAGTTCAAACTAGCCCAATTCTTGGGGGGGGGGGGGGGGGGGGAGGACCAGGTCTGTCAGAAGGCTAAAAGAGTAGGGATCTCTTAAGATCTCAGGTAGGAGGCATAACCTTTGAGTCCAGTGAAACAACAAGGGAATATTGGTAGCAAGTGAAAAATGATTCCATACGAACATGTCCCCTGTTGGATTAGATCCATCATGCCCAGCAGTCTTCTCACAGTGACCAACAAACTGCAGAAGGAAGCCTACTTGTCTCCTAGCATATGGTCTTCAGGGGCAGTTCTGCTGCCCTACAGGCTAACACCCAGTGATTCCATGAATCCATAAAACAAGCCAGCCCTTTCTTGAAGCCGGTCAAGTTGGTAGCCATGACTACATCTCCATTTCAAAGGTGATGCCATCTCCTTGAACTTCAGGCCACAAAAATACACAGCTGGTCTACCTTTTGGGTCCTTGGTACTCTCTGAGCTTGGTGGCTTTCTTGCAGATGTTTCATGACTCAATCAGGTCACATCGTTGGCACTAAGCCAAGCTCAAGAGAGCACTGAGGACCCCAGAGCTCAATACTCTCTTCTGTTGGTTTGTCTTTATTCCATGTTGACTAATAGATCCTATTAGGACACCTCTACTCTTCTTCTTCTTCCTAGTTGATGCTTCTGGAGAAGAAGCTACTGATGGAACTTCCAGAAGAAGCTCGGGTGGTAGCTGGGCGGTTTCCTCTCCCCAACTGGACCCACACTGACACAGCTGGGGAAGGTGTGAACCAAGCCTGGGCATACGATGTCCAGGTGGTCCGGCAACTGAAGAAGGACAAGTCACAAGGGAGTCCAGTGTGAGAACATGCCAATGTTCATCTTGGACATGCCAATTTCTCAACAACAACAACAAAAAATCCCATCTTTGCTGAGGTGTCCCTTTCCCCTTTGGGATGGGGTATCTCCATTTCTCCATCTGGTGACTCAGTAGTTAGAGTAGAGCTACTTCTGCTGCCTGGCAGCTGCCTGCAGTTTGGCAGTTTGAATCTCACTGGCTCAGGGTTGACTCAGCCTTCCATCCTTCCGAGGTGGGTAAAATGAGGACCCAGATTGTTGGGGGCAAGAGGCTGATTCTGTAAACCACTTAGAGGGGGCTTAAAAACACTGTGAAGCAATATATAAGTCTAAGTGCTGTTGCTCTTCCTTCCTCCCTCCTCCCTCCCTCCCACCTTTCATATTTCTTCCTTCCATCTATATTTCCTTTTTTCCTTCCTTCCTTCCTTCCTTCCTTCCTTCCTTCCTTCCTTCCTTC
>BLBF01000067.1:2718485-2732809 GCA_015471245.1 Laticauda colubrina
TTCCTTCCTTCCTTCCTTCCTTCCTTCCTTCCTTCCTTCCTTCCTTCCTTCCTTCCTTCCATCCATCCATCCATCCATCCATCCATCCATCCATGGTGTGTAGGGGTTAGAATGCAGTACTGCAGGCTACTTCTGCTGGCTGCCTGCAATTTGGCACTTCAGTCCTGACCGCCTCAAGGTTGACTCAGTCTTCCATCCTTCCAAGATGGCTAAAATGAGGACCCAGATTGTTGGGGGCAAGTGGCTGACTCTGTAAGAGAGAGCTGTAAAGCACTGTGAAGCGGCATATTAGTCTAAGGGCTATTGTTGCTGAATCAACAGCCTATTTAAGCTAGAGAGCGGTTGGTCTGTAGGAGGGAAAAGACCCCATTCTTCCTTCTTTCTCCTCCAACATTCAGCAGAAAGGGCAATTCTCTAGAATTTTTGCCCAAAGATTGGTCCACAAAATCATTCATTTGGGACCGAACTGCCTGTTTATTCTTCCAATTTGCAAACCGCAGTGATCTTTGCAGCATTTGTTTTTATTTTCTTTCTGTTTAATCTGAGCAGCATGTGAATCCTCAAATCCAATTGAATGGTGGGCTGGCAGAAGGAATATTGTAATGGCCCTCTAAATTGCACATAAGCATGGACGTATTCCTCCTTGAGTGATACATTGGTTAATTGGTTTGCTTGGAGATCCCTTGTGAAAGCAATCAAGTTTCATAGGCTTTATTAGGAACACCAGCAGTTGATGGGGAAGACTTGGAAGATGACAGGAAGAGAAGAGAATGCAGTTCTGTTTCTTAGACCTTATTTCTGAAGTCCAGGAGATGATGAAGACGACTCGGGCTATGTTGGGATGGAAGAGAATGCAATTCAGTGAGAAGCACAGTACAGGTAGCTCTTGATTTATGACTACAATTAAGCCCAAGATTTCTGTTGTTAGGTAAGACAGTTGTTAAGTGAATTTTGCCCCATTTTACCTTTCTTGCCACAGCTGTTTGTCAGGATTCTGGTAGTTATCCCCATTTAAATCATAAGTCTCGAGCTAAACTTTCAAAACTTCAAAAGGATTTATTGGGGGTTAATGTGTCTGGCACTGCCTGGATGTAGCCAACTCTGAGACACATCATTCATTGTCACCCTTGACCCTGGTTTCCCCCCACCCCACCCCCTGGGTGTATCATAATTCATATTCTCCAATGGGATACATCCATAGCCAAGAGTCATCAATCATACTCTCCAGTTAGAATTTTGCATGGCTGTCCTGCCCCTGGTGCAGACTGACTCCGAGGGAGAGGAGGAACAGCCGACAGGAAGTGGT
This sequence comes from Laticauda colubrina, assembly GCA_015471245.1. Classification (NCBI taxonomy): domain Eukaryota; kingdom Metazoa; phylum Chordata; class Lepidosauria; order Squamata; family Elapidae; genus Laticauda; species Laticauda colubrina. The sequence goes on from BLBF01000067.1 coordinate 2,719,792, forward strand.
AGTGTGGCTACGGAAGTTGTGGAGGCGGCTGGGGAAGGGCAGAAGCCGGCTGGGCAGTCAGAGGAGGACCCAGGCCCATCCCCTCTCCATCCTAGGGCACGCAGGGAGGAAAGGATAAGGGAGAGACATGGTCTACTTGGGAGGAGAGGGCTTTGATCCTCTTCATGGGTTGCAGCTGTGACAACTGAATAAGAGGACAGATTTGCATAAGGGCGAATGCTGGAAACAAAGCATGGAAATATCTCTAGTTTATGGTTCCTCTCTGAGTTTGGCATCCTTCCCAGTGTGTGTTATCTGTGGACATCTCCCAGCCCTTATCTTGTCTGGTTTGTGTTGCTTTTTCCCTTCTTCTTGTAACTGTTTGGTAGTTTTTTGTCTTTCGTCAAGGATATTCGGAGCTTGGAAGCAAAGTGAAGGAATAAAAGGGCTTTTACCTGTTTTCTGTGACTGTTTTGTATCCCACCCTGGGTCACCACAATGGCAGAAACTTCAGTCACCTAGTTACTATCTTTGAAAACATTTATGGAATGCAGTTTCGCTTTCCAAGCTGCTGCACTGCTGTCCCCTCCCTTTCTTTTGGCAACTCGAAAAAGACCATAGAGATATTTTATGAGATGACACTGGTAAGTGAATCACTGCAGTTGTTCAGTTAATCCCACGGTTGTTAATTGAATCTGGTTTCCCAATGAACATGGCTGGTGAGAAGGTCACAAAAGCGGATCACACATGACCCTGGGACACAGCAGCCATCATAAATATGAACCAGTTACCAAGCATCTGAATTTTGATGATGGGACAGTGGGGATGCGGCAACGGTCATAAGTGTGAAAAATCATCATAAGTCCCTTTTTTCAGAGTCATTGACATTTTGAACTGTCACTAAATGAACCGTCATAAGTTGTGGACCACGTGTATGGTCTTTGTGGGTATTCAAGAGCTCAGATCATGTTGGGTTGACTGTCCAAACAGTGAGGTTCAGATTCATGTCTCCCCAAATTACTTAGTGAACTACCTGGGCTGGTTGTTGTATCTTGAGGATAAAGTGAATGATGGTACTAAATACTTTTTTTAAAAAAAAAATGTTGCTATCATTGAATTGAGTTTTATTTAAATTGTACCCGTGTTACCCATCAAATACAATATTTACAAATGTCGAGCTGCGCTATTCAATACTGCCCATGCTACAATGTATGCTAGAAGAAAGCTAAACGGTCCATCTAAAAGGAAGAAGGAAACGAGGGGTGAAGTTAAGAAGAAAAAACTGAAAGAACAGTAATGCAGTAAAGTAACTGAAAATAAGTGAATTGAGACTAAAATCATGTTTATATAAATCACAACAGGCGGTTTTTAATCAACAAATCAAACATAGACCAAATGGAATCATATTTGATCTTCATGCTTCCCTACGAAGTCAAAATAAAGTGTAGACAGATTTTGTTTAACTTATACAAACTTATAGGATGTCCTTCCAAGAATACAAAATAATCTCTTAAGCATACACAGTGTATATATACATATATACAAAAGCTCTTCATAAACAGACAAATTCCGGAATTTTGAACAAAACATTCACATTTTTGAAGCTTAAATTTCACCCAGGAACCTCTATGGCTGCTGTGAAACACTTCAAGCTTTTTCCTTCCTCATACCTCTTGGGGATGAATGTGTACTAGATGTTGGGTCCAGTTGTTACTTGGGCCAAGAGTCCAGGCCTTTCGAGAACATCTTGAAAGGATTCTGATATTTTCCAAAGCACCAAAAGGGCAGAACAAGAAATAATAGATGGAAACTAATCAAGGAGAGAAGCAACCTGGAATTCAGGAGACACTCCCTAACAGTGAGGACAATTAACCAGTGGAGCAGAAACTGCCTTCAGATGTTGTGGGTGCTCCATTACTAATGGTTTTTAAGAAGTCTAGATAGTCACTTATCTGAAATGGTATAGGATCTTCTGCTTGATCAGGGGGCTGGACTAGAAGTCCTCCAAGGTCCCTTCCAGTTATATTCTGACAAGAAAACTACAATTCCTTGCTGAGGGTCCCTTGGGATATCAAAAGTACTGGAACCTCAGATGCTTCAGCACTCAATGCTTGTGATCCATTTGTTCCTAAGAGTTTGCGCATTCTCACAATCTCCTGCTTGTATCTGCAATGGAAGCACAGAAGAGATGATAGGTGCTGTTTTGGGTGCTGTACTTACTTCTGATAGAATCCAGGTTTCCAGCAGCTTCCAGTGTGAAAAATAAGTTGACAAAAGAGGGCAGGAGACGGGAAAGAAATAAACTCACCTGTCATGCCCCTGTCGGAATCTGAGTCGGAGGGGGAGGCTGAGCAGCTGACGGGGAGTGGGAATGTGGCTCCATTGGCTGTGGAAGAAACTGGGGAAGGGCAAAGTCTGGCTGGGCAGAGCAGGAGAGAGGTAGAGCAAGGCAGAGGGAATTCGGAGGAAGATCCAGGCCCACCCCCTCTTCATCCTAGGGCATGCAGGGAGGAATGGAGAAGGGAGCAATGTGAGTTGCATGGCTTATGGGGGAGCAAAGGGCCCTGATTCCCTGCATTAGCTGCAGCTGGGAACAGAGTGTTTAAAAAGGTAAACTGCACAGCAAACTGTTGAGAGCAAATCGTGAATTATCTGGTATTGTCGAGGCTTATCTGGATTTCTGGCATCTTCCTAATTGTGTGTGTTTTGCTGGCCTTTCAAGTTGCAATTCCTTCTCCTGCCCTGTCAAGTTAATTACTGCAGCATGATTTGTGTGGATTTTTATTTTCAGTTTGTATGTACTTTGTTTTCGGACTGAATTTCCTCCATTTAAAAACTAAAAAACTTGGGAGAGTTTTTTTCTCCAGCCGAAGGTAACCTGGACATTGGGGGCAAAATTGGAGGTATTAAAGGGACTCTTCTTACTGATGTGACTGTGTTGCCTTTGTGCCACGCCCTGGATCATCAGATCACCTGGGAGAGATTTAACCTGTGTCTTCCTTCAGACCGACAATATTATAGGCCCAAAGAAATGTTTTGCCTTTGGTCTCACCTCACCAGGTGTTTGTCCACGTATTCTTGCAGTTCAGCAACCTGCTCTTCTGCTACCATCGCCCTGGCCAGCAGCTGGCTTCTCTCCCTTTCCAGTTCCACCTGAAGTTGTGGGAGGGAAAGGAAGCAGAGAGCATGAAGGATGGCCAATAACTGAACGTCTGAAGAGGAGAACTCTTCGCTCTTCACAATAGAGTAGACTTGAATCCCCATTGTAAATACCAAACCTGCTTTTATTATAGAGTTACAGAATCTTGAACTTCTGAATGTGCCTCATCCCTCCTTGTTCTTATCCTAAAGAGTCACTTCAAGGAGGGATGGCTGGCAAATAAATTTAATAACTAGATAAAAAATGATTTAATAGAGAGAGGGAACTAGGGAGAGTAAAATCGGAGCACAGGTGGCACAGTGGTTAGAATGCAGTACTGCAGGTTACTTCTGCTGACTGCTGACTGCCTGCAATTTGGAAGTTCAAATTTCACCAGGCTCAAGATCCACTCAGCCTCCCATCCTTCCAAGGTGGGTAAAATGAGGACCCAGATCGTTGGGGAGAAGAGGCTGACTCTGTCAACCACTTAGAGAGTGCTGTAAAAGCACCGTAAAGCAGTATATAAGTAAGTGCTATTGCTATTTTCTCAAATTACTTTTCTGTTTCAGCACTCAAGACTTCTCTCATCTGACAGTTGCTTTGACAAGTGGCTCTTCCTCCCCTAAAGGTTATTCTCACAGTTTGTTCCAAGTACACAGGCGGTCTTGAAGGTAATATTATTATGTAGCAAACCGATGGGAAAACAACTCAGAGAATGAGAAATAAACTCATGATTGACTCTCTGGTATAAGAGGAAAAGAAGGGAAAACAGTGTCCAGCTTCCAAGATTACCCTTTAGTGATCCAAGTGGAAGAAAATTACAGAGACCTGCAAGATTGATGTCAGACAAGATAGATAAACTGACTCTATTGTAAATCTATATTAACAGAATATTTGTTTGAAAGTACTGGCCTGACTCTGCAGTGGTGGGATTCAAAATTTGTTATTACCGGTTCTGTGGGCGTGGCTTGGTGGGTATATCAGGGGAAGGATACTGTAAAGTCTCCATTCCCTCCCCACCCCACTAACCTGCTTTCCAGCTCTGTTCTCCTGTGCAGGGCAACCAAAGAAGACCTAGCTGATCAGCTGAGACTCAATGGGAGGCAGAGAATAGATGGGGTTGGCAGGGCCAGTCAGAGGTGGGATTGGCCGGTTCTCCGAACTACTCGGGATTTTCACTACTGGTTCTCCAGAACCTGCTGAATACCGCCTCTGCTCTTCTGCCCTTCATCTTCTTTACAGCCCAAGTAACTAAGGGAGGATCCCTTTTAAATCTTTTAACCCACCCACTATCCAGCTGTGGGCTATGTTGTCTCTTATCTGATTGTCCCCTATGCAGCATCTCTGTGACCATCTCCCAAGGTCTTTCTCGCATATCAATGTCACATCAACCAATAGGGGGACTTGGAAAATTGCGCCCCAAAGCCCTTTTGTTGATTGACATTGCCCCATTCTTGGAGAGTTTTACTTACTTGCGTAGAGTGGGTAAATTCCCGTAGTTGCTTCCTGAGTTGAGCCCAGCCTTCACCCTCCAGGAGATTAGGGACAGGGAGAGGCAGAGCACTGTGAATTAAAAAGAGGCATCGTTGTTATGCTGTTGGATAGGCAACCCTTTTGCCTTGATACTGAATTCACTCATTTCTCAAAATGTTAAGCCATTAACTAAACAAACAGATCAACAGATCTGGCAAGGGATCTTGTAGGTCATCTAGTCCAATCCTCCACCCAAGCTGGAGACCCTACACCATTTCTGACAGATGGCAGTCCAGTCTCTTCTTGAAAGCTTCCAGGGATGAAGCTCCCACAACTTCTGAGGGCAACTTCTGTTCCATTGATTGATTGTTCTTACCGTCAAAAATTTTCTCCTTATTTCCAGGTTGATTCTCTCCTTGTTCAGTTTGAGGCAGCCCCTCAAATGTTGGAACTCTGCTATCAGTCCACCATCTTTTAACATTCGCAAAGGTTATACCTGGTGTAGCTACTTGATTTGTAACTGACCTAGGTAAAGATGATGTTGAACAGCCAGGGTAAAGGGGCTGCGAGAATAACCTTGGGAGCCGAGAGGAAAAGCCAGAGCCCAGACAAAGGTCTGATGAATGAAATCTGAGTCAATTTAAGGACAATGAAAAGAGGAGGGAGAAGTTGTGATGGGGAGATGCCTACTAAGTTGGCTCTGCGATAGAATATCTGCTTTGCATGGCTCCCATGGCTGCGGTGGCCTAGAGGTGGAATTCTCACCTCGCAATCAGGAGGCTGAGTGTTCGATCCTAGGTTGAGGCAGATATTTCTCTCTGGGCTCAATGAGAATATATCTGCTGAACAAAAGTCCGCATTAGTGACAGGAAGGGCATCCAGCCAGTAAACACTCAGCTCCATTCAATTGCCCAGACTCCACCTCGCAAGGGATCATGGGGTCATTAAAAGAGGATGATAATGATGATGCCTGGGTTCCACATTCAAGCTTGGATGTCTCCAAAACCACAACCTTCTCCCTGAAGATGTGTGGTAACCAGGATCTCTTATAATCCTTATGCACTGGATTTCAACTGCCTGCTGTCTGGAGTGATGGGAGCTTTAGTGCCAGTGACCTTGGAAATGAGGGAGGAGGGAGGGAGGAAGGAAGACTAGAAAAGAAGGGAGAGAAGGTGGGAGAGATGGTGGTAAGGGAAGGAAGGGAGGGATGAAGAAGGAAAGGGGAAGAAGAAGGGATGAAGAGGAAGTGATGAAGAAGGGAAGGGAAGGAGATGGGGACTGGGACAGGAAGGGATGAAGAAAGGAAGAGGAAGGGAAGGAGGGAAAGAGGGAAGGGGAACAGGAAGGGAAGGGGAAGAGGAAGGAATGAAGAAAGGAAAAGGGATGAAGGAGGGAAGGGGAAGAGGAAGGGATGAAGAAGGGAAGGAAGGAAAGGTCAATATCAAGCTGATGTGTTCATTGCTTTCCTCCTGCCTAAGGCCACCTCACCAATTCTGTTGGCAACCCCAAATTTATCCCCAAATTTATTCCACGGTTAAGCCAGTATCTCTGGGCACCTGCATAACTGGACAGAATCATTCCTGTCAAACAGACAACAAATGGTCAAAATTAGTAGCGTGCTATCAAATTCTATACCTGTCAACAGTGGTGTCCCCCAAGACAGTGTTTTAGGACCAACTCTCTTCATACTCTACATAAATGACCTCTGATCACATTAAGAGCAACTGTGTTCTCTCTCTTTGCTAATGATGTAAAGCTATTCAACACTACAGTCAATCCTGCTACCCTTCAAAAAGACCTCGACTATGTATCAGAATGGTCAATCAAATGGCAACTTCAAATCTTAACAAATAAATGCTCTGTCTTACATATTGGCAAAAAAAATCAGAAAATAAAATGCAAGCTAAATAGTCAAGACCTTGTTGATGATCCAAGCTCTGTAAAGGACCTTGGAGTACTCACCTCTAATCTAAGTGCTAGAGCCCACTGTAACTACATAGCCAAAAAGGCATTAAGAGTTGTTAACTTAATCCTAAGTAGCTTCTTCTCTGGTAATATCACACTACTAACTAGAGCGTACAAAGCATTTGCTAGACCCATACTTGAATACAGCTCATCAGCCTGGAACCCATATCATGTATTTGATATTAACACAATTGAAAAAGTCCAGAAATATTTCACAAGAAGAGTTCTTCGCTCCTCTACTCATTGCAGAATATCTTATGCCACCAGACTTGAAATTCTAGAACTAGAAAACCTAGAATAATGCCGCCTCTGGTCCAATCTAAATATAGTATATAAAATCATACGTTGCAATGTCCTACCTGCAGATGAATACTAACAATACAAGAGCACATAATAGATACAAACTCAAGGTTAACCGCGCCAAACCTGACTGCAGGAAATACGACTTCAGCAACAGAGTGATCAATGTCTGGAATCCTCTACCTGACTCTGTGGTTTCTTCCCCAAACCCCAAAAACTTTAACCTGAGACTGTCTACTGTTGACCTCACCCCTTTCCTAGGAGGCCTGTAGGGGACGTGCATAAGCGCACCAGTGTGCCTACCGTCCCTGTTCTATTGTTGCTTTTATTTTTCTTATAAGTATCTATCTCATGTATTCAAAACTGTGTTTATTCTTATGACTGTATCTTGTAAGCGATTGACAAATAAATACTAAAAAAAAATACAAAAAACCCCATCCTCCTGGTTTCTGCACAAGAAAAGCCTTTTCTGAGGGGGGAAAAAATGGAGGTGAGAAATGCTGGGAAGGAGGGCCCCTCCATCTTGACCTTCGCCCATCTTTTATGTTTCCATCCTGGAGGGGTACGGGGTGGTTTTGTCCTTCAGGGAGCCAAATCCCCTCACTCCACTTGTGGGGTGTTGCGGATCGGTGATCTAATCGTGGGGAATATGCGAGCGAGCCGTGGGAAAGTTCGGCAGAGTTGGTCCGAGTCCCACATAAGTAAAATATAGGTCACTTTTGATGTTTGGAGAATTCTTGACTGTAATAAAAGAATGGAATGAACCGAGGAATGCATTGTGCTCCCATTTACATGTGTGGGGGGAAGGGAAACAGATTTGGGATATCCAGAGCTCCTTCTGGAGGGTATGTCCATTGTCGCCGGGAATTCTCCACCTCCTTTTTCCTCCCTCTCTTTCAGCAATTTAAAAGAAAGAGCGACATTTTTAACAGCCAGGTCTGGCTTGGAAATGCTGTTTATAAAGGCAAATAAATCGGTGTTGTTTGCACCAATCAGCCATGAGGTGGTTTTTTTTTTTTTTTAAATTGTTTTAGTTGGCATTTATTGTTAGCCCTCTCAAACAACCCTTTTTTTTGCATGGGGGCAGATAAGGCAAAATAAAAGCATTAATAATGTACAAGCCTGAGGCCTCCCCTCCCCTTTTGCTGTTCGGCCTGTGCCGTTTTTTGTGAATGTGAGAAGCACTTTTGTTTCCCCGGCATTTTAATGATGTAGACGGGCTTAATTGTGAATGCTTCCATTGAAAATGCTTCACGCTCTCTGCTTTAGGAAAGAAGATAGATAGATAAATAGATACATACTTAAAGGCAGGGCACCTACTTACTCTTGCATGAGCTGTGTTTCTATATGTGAGTTTTAAAGGGATTTTTGTGGGAGGGGGGCTTTGGATCTGCCTCCTTTTTGCAAAACGTGATAAATTATGCAAATATACAGTTACAATAAACCTTGGTTCACAGTTAAATTTAAGCAGCTATGTCATTCCAAAGAGGAAGCGGACAGAAAAGGTGACAATGCTATACAGTCAGGCCAGAAATGTATTAAAAGGAGAGATCAGAGCAGAAAACTCTTAAAAACATCACTGGCTCCAGCAAATCTTCATCCCTTAAAAGGCCTGGTCCCACTGGCTGACAGACGCAAAACGTATGCATAAAGGACACAGCGGACAAGCAAAATTTTGGGGGTGGCTCCATCCGTTGTCATCCGCTCCAAAAAGTGGCAAAAATTTGCAAAAACAGAATGGAAAAGAACGGACGGGGGTAGTATGTAGCGGGGATGTTAAACGGATGTTCACAGGAAGCCTAGCGGATGACAGAGGATGGAAGCGGATGACACCTCCGAAGGGGTTCCGGGGGAGAATTGTGAAGCGGACACATAGCGGATGAAGCGGATGCATCACGTACGCCTAAAGGAAAGAAAGGGGATGCCACGCGGATGTATATCGGATGCAAACCGTTCACTGCGCATCCTTTCTATTTCCGTGCTACTAACGCTGTGTAGACGTTCCGTGTACCTTTTGTTTCCTCCCTCTTTCCGTTTTCAGCTACAGCGGATGTGAGTTGAGGGGATGCCCAGAGGATGCAGAGAGGATACAGCGGACGTTTAACGGATGATAAACGGACATAGAACGTTTGTTGCTCGTATGTCGCGGATTTTCATCGTACACGGCGGAAAGTTCATCCGTTCACAAAGTTTTGTGCAGCTCAAAACTTCTTGGGCAGATGAAATCACAGTGGACGGATGCTCGACGGACAGAGCATATGAAACACGTATGCAATGAGTACACAACGGATGCATAGCATTTTCCAACGGATGGCAAGCTTTTTTTTACGTTTTACATCCTCTTTGCATCTGTAAGTGCAGTGGGACAGGTTATATATCTTATGATTCTTGACTCTTGACGAATGTATCTTTGATGTATACCTAGACCATTTGCACTAAAGACAAATCACCCTTGGCCAATAAAAGAATTCTATTCTCTTCTATTCTCAACAAAGATTCTATTCTATTCTCATTAAATTCTATTCCATTCCATCCTCAATAAAGATTTTATTCCATATTCTATTCTATTCTATTCCATATTCTATTCTATTCCATATTCTATTCTATTCATATTGTGGAACGTCTTCAGAGTTGAGGAAAGCAGAGTTGAGTGCAGAGAAGAGCAACCAGGATGATGAGGGGACTGGAGGCTAAAACATACGATGAATGGTTGCAGGAACTGGGCTTGGCTAGTCTAGGGAAGAGAAGGACCAGGGGAGACATGATAGCAGCCTTCCAGTATTTGAGGGGCTGCCACAGAGAGGAGGAGGGGGTCAAACTATTCTCCAAGGCACCTGAAGGCCAGGCAAGGAATGGATGGAAACTGATCCAGGAGAGATTCCACCTGGAAATAAGGAGGAATTTCTTTACAGTGAGAACCATCAACCAATAGAACAGAAATTGCCCTCAGAAGTTGTGGGAGCTTCATCACTGGAAGCTTTCAAGAAGAGACTGGACTGCCATCTGTCAGAAATGGTGTAGGATCTCCTGCTTAGGCGGGGGGTTGGACTAGATGACCTACAAGGTCTTTTCCAACTCTGTTAATCTGAGCTGCATAACCATGGGGCAGGCTGCCACCATTGGAACCTCCTCTCCCCCGCTGCCTCCTCGACTTACAACAGATCATTTAGTGATCATTGGAAATTATAGCGGCACAGTAAAATGTGACTTCTGAACATTTTTCACACTTACGACCGTTGCAGCATCCCCATGGTCAGGTGATCAGAATTCAGATTTCTGGCAACTGACTCGTATTTATGATGGTTGCAGTATCCTGGGGTCATGGGATCCCCTTTTGTGACCTTCTGACAAGCAAAGTCAATGGGGAAGCCAGATTCACTTAACAACCGGTTGTCAGCTTAACTACTGCAGGGGTTTGCTTAACAACTGGCAAGCAAGGTTATAAAATGGGGCAGAGTTCACTAAACAACTGTCCTGCTTGGCAACAGGAACTTGGGCTATATTGAGGTCGTAAGTCAAGAACTACCTGTATTACTTTTCCTTAATGATAGCTTTGCTGTTTGGTTTTTCAGTTATGTCCTTTCTCTCTGGCTTTTGGCTATAATAAAGATTTGAATTCATGTAAATCCTACAGAGACAGAGACGAAGACGTACTCACTGAGAAGCTGTTCCAGAGATCATTTTTTCACTTAGTTTTACCTAAAGCAACAGAAACAGTGGAAAAAACAATGAATTTGTGATTAGACAGATGCCTGCCTTTATTTTTGAACAATTTAAGAGGCACGTATGATCTCCCCTGCTGTTTTGCTCAAAATAACCTGTGAGGCAGTGGTGGGATTCATTTCTTTTTACTTCTTGTTCTGTGAGCGTGGCTTGGTGGGTGTGGCAGGGAAAGATTACTGCAAAATCCCCCTTCCCTCCCCACCCCACTAACCTGCTTTCCAGCTCTGTTCTCCTGTGCAGGGCAACCAAAGAAGACCCAGCCAATCAGCTGGGATTTGGGGGGGAGGGCGTAGAATAGATGGGGGCGGGGCCAGTCAGAGGTGGCATTGGCCGGTTCTCCAAATGACTCAAAATTTCTGCTCCCGGTTCTCTAGAACTGGTCCGAACCTGTTGAATACCGCCTCTGCTGTGAGGTGAGTTGGGTTCAGACTGAGAGAGAGGGGAACTGCCCCCAAAGTCATCAACTGGCTTTCATGTCTTAAGATGGAACGCAAATTCCCAGTCGCCCAGCTTCTAGTCCAGCGAATTCACCATTATGCCAACTTGGACTGCTTCAGAATTGGGCCAAAACACATTGGAAAGACTTTTTGCAAGAATGATGATGAGTTCAACCATGGTTTGTTGAATCAACTCTGATTAGTGAGGTCCACCCAACACACCAAGTCATAAAACATAGCTTGCAAACTTAAGTTGGATGAAGTCATATACCCAAGGGTTTTTTTTTTTCTCTTCCTCCTTTGGAGCAGATTAAATCTAAGCCCATTGGGGTTAAATCTAAGTCCATTCTTATTAATGAAAAGGCCATCAGAGAAAAGATCCATTTTTGACTATGGAATACTGATTCCAAGCCTTCTCCTCCAGGGAAAAATACTTGTGACTATGAGTCCCCCAAATTCTCAGAACCAAAATGCTCTTTTTTTTTTTCAGGACCACCCAAAGTTGTGCTAGGCAATGCTTTAGATCTGATTCTGACAATTGTAGAAGAGTACAAGTACGGGGTGATCCATTAAAGCAGCCATGTGAACTTAGAAACAGACATGGGTGTTTTAATGAGTTGTCACTTTTGTCCAACACAACGTAACTTTTGACTCAAAGCGCAGAGCACAACTTTAAAAGAGGTTGGCAGCAGATGACCCCCTATAGTTGACCTTGGCTGAGGTCAGAAAGTGATGTAAAACTAAATCTGGTTGGTATTTGGCTAGAAGATCTTCAGGAAGTCCCAAGGCAGTGGACCAGATTGAAAAGTTGAAAAGAGAAGGCAAAGGAAACCAGAAGATAGCTTCTCTACTCTTGCCCAAGAAGACACCATGGTTATGTCTTAAGTTGAATAAACTCAGAAAAGACTTTTTAAAATAAAAAACCTGCCACCTGTTCCAGTTATGTCTTCAAAGAGGTCTTAATTTTCAATAAGAGAAGAAATAATCATGGGGCCAGCTTTCTTGATTTAATTTTGGAAGTGGTAGTGGGGAGATCTATAAATAGTTATAAGTATGGTGATAGAGTCAAACTCCTACAGAACATGACAGGTGGTGTATGATATTTAAAATTGCATTTCAAAACCTTTAGATATAGGTTACCTCTGAACAACAGGTGTGGAAGGATAACAGTGTGCATGACTTAAAGCTTCATATTCTTTTTTGTAAAGAGTTCCAGCTGATCCTGTTGGAAACTGCTGCTCTGATCCAGCAAGTCTTATCTTGAATTTATGTCTGACATGAAATGAAGAGAGTTGGGAAACTTGCTGGAAACCTCTTTCAGGGTGGTGTGTGTGATGGACCAGGCTTGCAATGATAAGCAAAAGCTGGATGTCCTTCCTAGATCTGAAATGCCTGAGGTGCCTTCTAAGAGACCAAGCTAAGACTTTAAGAGTGGTATCAACTAAGATTATTAAAGACCTGGAGATTGAAACATATGAAGAACAGTTGCAGGATTTGGGTTTGGCTAGACTAGAGAAAAGAAGGACTAGGAGGGACATGAATGATAGTGGTATTCCAGTATTTGAGGGGTTGCCACAAAGAAGAGTGGGTCAAACTATTTTCCAAATCACCAGAAGGCTAGAAGAAGACAAGAAACAATGGATGGAAATATATCAAGGAGAGAAGCAACCCGGAACTAAGAGGAAACTTTCTGACAGTGAGGACAATTAACCCGTGGAACAGCTTGCCACCAGAAGTTGTGGCTGCTTCATCACTGGAGGCTTTTAAGAAGAGATTATACAGTCACTTGTCTGGAATGGTACAGGCCAGGACCTCTTGCTTGGGCAAGGATTGGACTACTAGAAAACCTCCGAGGTCCCTTCCAGCTCTATCCTGAATTATTCCTTTATTTTTTTCCTGCCCATTCCTAAAGTTGAATGTATTAGAATGGAATGGGAAGGGAAGGGAAGGGAAGGGAAGAGAAGAGAAGAGAAGAGAAGAGAAGAGAAGAGAAGAGAAGAGA
>BLBF01000067.1:2734556-2745263 GCA_015471245.1 Laticauda colubrina
CTAAGGCAGGACTAGATCTCACCATCTCCTGGTGATTGGTCCAAGGTCACTCAGCTGGCTTTCTTGCCGAAGATGGGACTAGAACTCCCAGTCTCCTAGTGATTGACCCAAAGGCACCTAGTTTGACTTTCATGCCTTAAGGCAGGACTAGAACTCCCAGTCTCTGAACATTGGCTTGAAGTCACCCAGCCAGCTTTCATGCTTAAGATGGGACTAGAACTCACAATCTCCTGGTTTCTAAGCCAGCACCTTAACTTCCACATCAAACTGATTGACAATTCTCACCACCCTCCCTGCAGTCTAATTTGTGCCTTGGTAGTTTGGCTTTCAAAATGTGATCAACAGGTGCAACATGAGATAAGTTACCTACTTATTCCATGGCACCCAAATGTGGGCTGATTTTCTTTTTTGACTCTGGCAATGTTTGGGTTGCTCTTGATTTGGATTGCTTTAATGGGGTGAAGCAAGTTAAGAGAGGCATCTGGAACCGCCCACCAATGAGAAATGCTCACCGTCAGATCTGTGATGTACTGAACAAGGCGCGAACGATATTCCTCATTCAACTCTTTGAGTTGTAACTGTAGCCTGCAATTCTCAGACTCAACCTCCTGAAGATGGCCTTGGGAGGACAGCAATATCTGTCGCCCCAGGAGAGAAAAATATACAAAGAATATTTGACTTGACTTACGACCAAAATTGGAACTTGCTTTAAGGAAATGGAGACTGGTGGTACCTCCACATTCCCAAACCTTTGAATCACATTACACCTTTGAATCTGGAATGCTGGGATATTCTTTGTTAGATGGATAAAGTAAGAAAGGAGGTGCCAGGATTCCAGCAGTTACTCCAATTAAATCATGAGCCTGGAACCACACTCCCAAAACTAAAAAGGATTTATTTGAAGGTAACATTCTACGTCCAGCTCTAACCTGGGCATAGCTGACTCTGAGATAGCGTAATTCACTATCATCCTTGACCTTGCTTTTCCCCTCACCCCTCTGGGTATATCATCCAACAAAAAACGTCCATAGCCAAGAGTCATCAATCATGCTCTCCAATTAAATTGTTGCCTGGCAGAAGCTTCAGACATCTAATCAGTCTCTGAAGACAATATGAATGAAATGTACTTTCAATTCCACACTGCTGCCTACTCTTTGAAACTCCCTTCTTTCTGTTGACAGCTATAAAAGGTGTATATACAAAATGTTTTATGAGTTGACAGGAGGGATGAAAAATAATAAAACAATAAAAGAGAGTTTGGAAGAAGGAATGGAATGGAGTGTCTTGAGAAAAGAGCTAGGGGGACCAACTGCAACATATATATTTTTAGCAGCTTGTCTCAGCTAAAACCCACTGATGGGTTTGTTTTTTCTTCAAGGTCTGACATATTTTTTTAAAGAGCAACAAAAGCTTGACAGCTATCAATCTGAGCGCTCTAACAACAGACAATGTGAAGAAAGGCTCCTGCGTAGAATTAGGTCCATTTGTTTGCTGTAGAGCAAGGGAAATCTGCAAACTTGGTAACTTGAAAACTTGTGGACTTCCGCTCACAGAATTCCACAGTCAACATGGGAGTTGAAGTCCACAAATCTTCAGATTACCAGTTTTGGAGACCCCTGCTCTGGAGCTATTATAAGGTTTTTTTTTTTTTTTACAGATTAACAGAGATGGAAGGCACCTTGTAGATCATCTAGTCCACCCCGCTGCCCAAGCAGGAGACCCTACACCATTTCTGACAAGTGGCAATCCAATCTCTTCTTGAAAGCCTCCAGTGATGAAGCTCCCACAACTTCTGAAGGCAACTTCTATTCCATTTTTCTCACTGTCAGAAAAATTCTTATTTCCAGGTTGAACCTCTCCTTGTTCAGTTCACCCATTATTCCTTGGTTCCTTCCTTCACCCATACATCCCATTATTCCTTCCTTCACCCATACACCCTTGTTCACCCATTATTCCTTGTCTGGCCTTTGGGTGCTTTGGAAAATAGCTTGACCCCCTTCCTCTCTTGGTGCAGCCCCTCAAATATTGGAAGACTGCTATTCTGTCTCCCCTGGTCCTTCTCTTCACTAGACTAGCCAGGCCCAGTTGAAAGCCACTGGTGAACCTGTAATTCTAGTAATGGATGATGAAGCCAATTTCTCTTTCTTTCCTCCTTTGAGGCAGTCCAGAGAAAAAACACAACCTTGAGTACTAGTGCTATCTTTACGGTTCCACTAACAGAATCTTGCAAGTCTGAAAGTACCCCTCGCTTCCTTCACTTTTACTCTCGGGAAAACTAGGGAAGATCCCTCCTGAAACATCCTCCACATTCTGCTTCCTTCTCTGGGATGAGATAACTTTCACATGCTGGTTTTCCAGTCTCTGACTTCTCCTCCTGTCTCCCAAGGCCATTCCCACATACCATTACCCATCCCTTTGCATACAAAGCAGGACCGACTGATTCTCACCGCTGACTCTTCTGCCAGTTTATGCTGTGTGTGCCGGATTGCTTTCTTGGCCTCCTGCAGTTCCTTGCCCATAGTGATCCTGGAGACACCAAAAACAATATAAATATTGCACTTTGTCCTTTATTGTTGGTGAGCTGCTCTTCATGGACCAGGAGCTCTGTTTAATGCTTTTAGGTAGATACGGGGATAGAACAATTATGGAAAATTCATGAGGCCTTCCTTTTCTGGCACTTTCTGTTATTTGGGCAGGAATATATTTTTTTGTGTCAAGCTTATTTTATTCTTAAACTGAAACAGTGATGTAGTTCATTCCTCCAAAGGTTTGGTGTCTAGGAAGTTCCAGGTAGTGCTAAATTATGAACTCAGGGTCATATGAAGTCCTGAGTACACAGGTGCTAAACTCTTGTCCCAGAGGTGCACTTTTCAAAAGGCAACTGGACTTTCTTTGTTTTTCCTTGAAGCCATTTCACTTCTCATCCAAGAAGCTTTCTCCTTTCTCCTTCCATCCTCCACCTTTCAGTCAGAACTGAAGAAACTTCTTGGGCATGAACCGAAATGTCATCAAGGAAAAACAAAATCCAGTTTCCTTTTGAAAAAGCACCTCTGGGACATGTCTATGACTCCATAGACATGTGCTACTTAAGGAGGTCCACATCTGGTTCAGTCTGGTTCCTTCTTGTTTCTTGTGCAGTATGTTTTAGTAATAGCAATACCACTTAGACTTATAAACCACCGCAGTGCTTTATGGCCCTCTCTAAGGGGTTTACAGGGTCAGCCTATTGTCCCTGAGAGTCTGGGTCCTCATTTTATGATGGAAGGATGAGTTAACCTTGAGCCGCTCATAATTGAACACCTGAAGTGAGCAGTGATTTAGCCTGAAATATTGCATTCTAACTACTGCACCATCACAGCTCTTTTTAACCAGATCAATGGATGGATGGGCAGAAATTATGTAGATGGCTGCCGTTCACATGAAAATGTGAACATGTTCCTTCATTTTGCAAGTCGTTGGAATAGAGATGTCCAACGATCATGACTCAAAACCAATCTTCTCTGCTTTGAAGCCCACATTGGGAGCCTGCAGTCAGGAATAGATCTCCAAATCATGCAGCCAACTTATGAGCTTTCTTTACCCTGCTGATCATATCTCCAGCTTTCGATATCCAGGACAGTTTGGCAGGAAAAGCATAGTAGCTGCAATATTTGAGAGATGGACTTCCTGGAAGATCAGTTGTCCAACCTCAATCCATAACTCCAGGAGAAAGGTGGAATAACCTCTCTCACTTCCACCTCTATGGCTGCTCTCCGTGGTCCTGAATTCAAATCCTCTTGCTTGGTTTCCCTTGTAATGCTGACTTTTTATGGCCTTTTGATCCTCCTCCTCCTCCTCTATCACCACCACCTCCTCCTCCTCCTTGAGTTGGGTGAATCATATATTTTCCTGCTTTTCTTCAGAAACCAAGCCAAATTTTGGGACAGAAAGAGAAGGCGCCTTAGATAGGCTAAAATAATCCAGAGCAAAGAAAATTCCTTCAGCTACAGGTTTGATTTGATACATAAGAACTTTCCAATTCTTGAATTTCTTAAAATGCTTTTAAATGCTGTTGTCCAGTATCTGTAAAAGGATGAAGGAGAAATGTATGACACAGTGTAAGTGTTCCAGGTTTCTACTTTGGACAACAGTTTCCCCTGTTTCTTAATGAAAACAATAGGACAGCTAAAATGTTAGAACCCCATAAAAATTTGTAAATCACAGACTCAGTTGGTTTAGTAGGACTAAAGAGAGGAGAGATCTTACTCACATTCTCTCCTCCAATTTCTGTTGCTGGGAATTGTACATTTCTCTCATTTTTTCCATCTCTTCAGTGATGTGACCTTGGTTTCCAAGTAACTGTTGAATGGGAAAATAATCATTCAGACAGAGCTATGCCTCATTATCCCTCTTCATCCTGAATATTTTCAATCTGATTAATTTAGATTATAAACTCCATAATTTGGGGAATGAAGTGGGCCTTCGACTCACACTTTTCTCCAATTTTTGATGTTCCTGTTCTGAAGCCACCACCACATCTTTGGGCTAAAAGAAATGAAGCATGCATTGGAGCAGTTAATACGTGGAATCAGTACAGGACCTCCCTACAATCCAATTGAAGAATATTATTACTGTCACTCATCCATTTGGAAAACAAATTCCGGAACAAAATAGGAGAAACACAGTAAAACTTAATTATTACAAAATTAATGTAGTGAAGTATAAGAAGAATTAGAGGGTGACATGATAGCAGTATTCCAGTATTTGCAGGACGGCCACAAAGAAGAGGGGGTCAAGCTATTCTCCAAAGCACCTGAAGGCAGGACAAGAAACAATGGATGGAAACTAATCAAGGAGAGAAGCAACCTAGAACTAAGGAGAAATTTCTTAACAGGGAGGGCAGTTAACCTGTTGGATAGCTTGCCTCCAGAAATCATGGGTACTCCATCACTGGATGTTTTCAAAAAGAAACTAGAGTTACTAAACAATCAATTATTTGAAATAGTATACGTTCTCCTGCTTGAGCAGGGGGTTGGACTTGAAGACCTCCAAGGTCCCTTCCACCTCTATCTGTATATTTTAAAGCAAAATACCACTGATACCTCACAAAATCTCCAGAACTCTAAAACCTACAAACTTGAAACCTGGCACATATGTTCCTTTTTGGCTTTAAGGTGCTCACTAAGAAAGGATTTTTTGAAATGATCATCAGAGCATGAGTATTCCCTATATTATTATTATTAACACACTTTGATGCTAAGGAATTCTGCTCTACCTCCCCACCTGAAAAGAAATCTGTTCCAAATGCAAAACACAAGCAGAGGAGTTTCAGTTCAGTTTTAGTTTCACAGCATCAAGCAGCTTTCGTCCAGAACAGTTGAGCCAAGCCACGCCCAGGATCCTTTCTGGCTCCTTCTTGCTCATACAGCAAATACTCTTTCAGTTTCCAAAGAGCCCTCAACTCTCTCACAAACTGACGGGAAGCTAGCCGGGTGAATACCAATGGATGCTGATGGGAAGAGGCAGAATTCCTCCCCCCTTATTTTCCTCCCCCCAAAACTAAGCCCAACCACATAGTTTCGTAGCGAAGCACGGGTATCAAGCTGCTGTAGTTCTATTCTAAAATTATTGGCTTGGGATTGGGCTACCCAAGGGATAGTCGAGGATTACCTGAATTGTTTTAATTGTTTTATATTTTTAACTGTTGAGGTGGGCAGCTATGCAGATCAAGTCAATAAATAGCACACTTGCTTCGCAGCAAAGAGAGGCAGAAAGACTGCAGATACCTTGACTTTGTGGGCAGAGAGGCGATGGACCAAGGCTCGCACCCGCTTCACTTCAGCAGGTGGATTTTCTGCTTCGGACTGGGACTCCGTGCTCTTGGTTTGGAGGTGGTGTGGATGCTCCTGCTTGGACTTAACCAAGTTAAGTAACTCCCTGCTCAGTTCTTCATTCTTAGAGACCTAATAAATGAGAGAGTGGATGAATGCAGTGATCCCACCCGTTCATCCACTCACCCCAAATAGTTGCAACTTCACAAGATCGCGGGATCTTGGAGAGTTCACTGTTCTTGTGTGAGATCATGTAGGATCTTAGGGATGAGTCGACTGAAATCTTGCAAGGATTGATTGTTCCATAAGATGTTGCTCCCTGTTTTTAATGCCCACTGGAAATGCTGCCAACTCCAGAACCACTTGCTCTTATGGCATTAAAAAAAAAACACACCATGATCGTTCCAGCATTTATATGAAGACAATTTGCATTCAAGTGGTCTTTGAATCTAAATCTTCAGCTTTGGACATTGAGCTCGGCTTGTCACCGAGCCTCAGATCCTAATTACAACACTTCCACCACTGACCCCTTGATTTCTTCCTCCCCAGTTTGATAGTTGCTCTGATGGAATGTACTGAGCCAGATTCCCAGGAGGAAGGTTGTGAATTGTAGAGGAGTAAGAGACAACTCAGTTCAGATAATTTGTGTGAGAGAAAGAGGTTGAAGACAGCTCCTCCCTAATTGTTTCCAGAGGACATGATTGATGTATAGGGGTATAGTCTGCTTCAATTCGGCAAGATTCTGTCTATGGGTGAGGAACAATAAAGAAATCTAATTGGAAGAAACACTAATTTTGGGAGTTTGATCTTCCCTTCCCAACCCTCCCTTGCCCTTCCCTCCTTCCTCTTCTCCTTCCTCCTTCCCTTCCTTCCGGAGGTGGTATTCACTTCTGGAGAACTGGTATCAGAAATTTTGAGTAGTTCGGAGAACCGGCAAAGCCTGATTGGAGATTTTACAGTATCCTTCCTCTGCCATGCCCACCAAGCCACACCCACAGAACCAATAGTAAAAAAAAAAATTGAATCCCACCACTCTTTCCTTCCTTCCTTCCTTCCTTCCCATCTGGATTCCCAGGAAGAAAGGAGTTGATTCCAGAGGAGTAAGATACAACTCAATTCTGACAGTTTGTATGAAAGGGTGAAGACAAGCTCCTTCCTGATACTCGTAACTCTCAGAGTATATCCTTTATGCAGGTGCTGGCTTGCTTCAGTTTGGCAAGACTCTGTCTATAGGTGAAGAACAATAACCTGCTTGGAAGAAACATTACATGTCTTTCTTGGTTTTTGGAACCTAATAGTTGCCTAGTGTCTGAAGCAGGTGAAGGATTATTCATGAGCAGCTCATACCTCCTTTTCGTGCTCCTTGTCCAAGACAAGGTAGTTGCTCTTCAAAGCAAGGTACTCATTCCCCAACTCCTTGTGGTCATTCTCCAAGGTGTGCAGGCATTCCTGCAAAGCATCCCGTTCCCCAGTGGTCCTCTCATCATGGAGCTCAATCTCCAGAATACGATTCTCCAAGTCCAAGATCTGGGGGAGTAAATCCAGAGAGAGAAAAATGCAGGTCAGAAATAAGCATGGATCAAGAATGGTAACAGGAAAGTAGAACACACCTTAAATCCACACTTCCCATTATGCAACTGGATCAGAGGTAGTATTCAGCTGGTTCTGACCAGTTCTGGAGAACCGGTAGTGGAAATTTTGAGTAGTTCGGAGAACCGGCAAATCCCACCTCTGACTGGGTCCATCTCCATCTATTCTCTGCCTCCCATCGAGTCCCAGCTGATCAGCTGGGTCTTTTTTGGTTGTCCCGCACAGGAGAACGGAGCTGGAAAGCAGATTAGTAGGGTGGGGAGGGAATAGGATTTTGCAGTATCCTTCCCCTGCCATGCCTGCCAAGCCACACCCACCAAGCCAAGCCACACCCACCAAGCCAAGCCACACCCACGGAACTGGTAGTAAAAAAAATTGAATCCCACCACTGAACTGGATCATGGAGGGAGAAATGTGTTAGTGGACACAGAGGTCAGCTGTGACACAAAATATGAAGGGGAAAAAAATCAACTACCAGTTTATAAAGGTGCAATAATTAAATCACCTATGAAAGATGACATACCAGATTCTTCAGTTCAAAGTTCTCAGCTTCATGTTGTTCTCTCTTTTTATTCGTTTCAATTTGGAAATCGACAAAGTCTTTGGAAATCTATGGAAACAGACACATCAAGCTTACTTTGTACCCCTGGGAATAAAAAGCAGCAAGAATTCATCCCCTACATTTCCTTTTAATGACCCCATAATCCCTTGTGGGGTGGAATCTGGGCAACTGAACGAAGCAGAATGTTTGCTGGCCGGATGCCTTTCTTGTCACCAGTGCAGAGTTTTGTTCAGCAGATATTCATTCTCAGTGTTCCCAGAGAGAAAAAATATCTGCTTCTACCTTGGATCGAACTCACAGTCTTGATTGTGAGGCAAGAGCTCCACCTCTAGGCCACTGCGCCAGTCAAATTTGTCCCCTACATACCCCCTTAAAACCAGAAGTAGGTGGTCCTAGAAACTGTTGAATGTGACCTTCTGCACGAGGGACATTTTTAGTATTTCCACAAAAAATTGGCCACCCTTGCAGAGCTGATGTCAACAGAGCAGCAAATTTGTCCCCCTGTTACCTTGAGCTTCTCCTCTTCACTGCGAATCAGCCTGGAGGACAGGTCCGCCTTGGAGATAGCCAATTGTCCCAGCTTCTCCTGCAATTCTCCCACTTTGCCATAGAGCCTTTCATTTCGATCTTGCAGCTGAACCTGAGTGAGGGAAGAGGGAGATTCTGTGCTCCTGGAGAAGACTTTCATTCTGGCAAACTTTCAGAGTAAGAAGAATGAGAGTGCCCTAAAATGCTCCCAAGAATTGGCACTTTCAGGTGAACTTCAGGTCCTGAATGGCTATTTTATTTTATTATTTTATTTATTTATTTTGTGAAGCATGTATTAATTCACAAATACAAGTATAAACATGATTATTAATACATGAAGTGGGTAAAAGTAAAAAGAAACAATAGGACAGGGACGGTAGGCACATTGGTGCGCTTATGCACGCCCCCTACGGACCTCTTACGAAAAGGGTGAGGTCAATAGTAGACAGTCTAAGGTTAAAGATTTTGGGGTTTGGAGAAGAAACCACAGAGTCAGGTAGAGTATTCCAGACATTGACCCCTCTGTGGCTGAAGTTGTATTTCCTGCAATTAAGTTTAGTGCGGTTTACCTTGAGTTTGTATCTATTGTGTGCTCTTGTATTGTTATGGTTGAAGCTGAAGTATTCATTGACAGGTAGGGCATTGCAATATAATTTTATATACTATACTTAGATTGGACTGAAGGCAGTGTAATTCTAGGTTGTCTAGGTCTAGAATTTCAAGTCTGGTGGCATAAGGTATTCTGCAACGAGTAGAGGAGTGGAGAATTTTTGTTATGAAATATTTCTGGACTTTCTCAACTGTATTAATTTCAGATATGTCATGTGGGTTTCAGACTGATGAGCTGTATTCAAGTATTGGTCTAGCAAATGTTTTGTATGTAAAAAGAAAGAGTTGTGTTAGCGAGGTCCTAGATCTGGCCAAAATTGCACTGAAAGAGGGAGGAGGACAAGATCTTGAGAAGGAGAAGAATGCAATCTAAAAGTTGATTGATATAAAGCAACAGAAAAAGGAGAGGAAGATGAAGGAAAAATTAAAGGAGAAAATGCTATGCTTGCTTTCAGAATTGCAGGAGTTTTTTGAAGGTAAAGGGGAGCCAGTTTGGTGTAGGGGTTCAAGTCATCGGGTTAGAAACTGTGTGACCATGAATTCTAGTCCCCCTTAGGCCTGAAGGCAGCTGGGCCAGTCACTCTCTCTCAGCCCTAGGTAGGAAGGAAGACAAACCATTTCTGAAAAACCTTGCTGGGGAAACCAGAAGGATTGGTCCAGGCCATCTCCGACACAACTGAAAAATTTAAAGCCACAGGGGATACCACAATAATATCAATGAGTGGATTTTCCTTCTGGGTTTTGGGAAGGGATGTCATCTCTGTTCTTCCTGATACATTTTTAAATTATAGCACATCATATAAATTATAAGGTGCATGATACATTCTTCATATTTCTTACTTCACAATGGCACCCAATAGCCCTGCAAATTTTCAACAATTGTGCTGTGAAATTCAGAAGCTGATATGGAGGAAACATATGAACATGGAAAAGAAGTTTGAACATGGCAAGTGGATTATCTCTGGTTTGGGATTAGGGAGAAAATACAGCCAAGGGAGAGGGAGAGATATGATAAATGATAGGTAGGTAGGTAGGTAGATACCATAAGATAGATAATCTAGAGCTAGATAGATGAGAGAGAGAGATGATAAATGATATGTAGAGAGAGTAGATAGATAGATAGAGAGAGATAATCTAGAGAGAGAGATGATAAATGATATATAGAGTAGATAGATAAATAGGTGATAGATACATAAATACATAGAGATAGAAGATAGATAGATAGATAGATAGATAGATAGATAGATAGATAGATAGATAGATAGATAGATAGATAGATAGAAGATAGATAGATACGGATGGATGGATGGATAGATGGATAGATACCACAAAATAGATAATCTAGAGAGAGAGAGATGAGAGAGAGAGATAATCTAGAGAGAGAGAGATATATGATAAATGATATATAGAGTAGATAAATAGATAGGTGATAGATAGATACATAAATACATGGAGATAGATGATAAATAGATAGATACCATAAGATGGATAATCTGGAGAAAGAGAGAGAGAGAGAGAGAGAGAGAGGATCAATGATATATAGAGTAGAGAAATAAGTAGAAGATAGATAGATAGATAGATAGATAGATAGATAGATAGATAGATAGA
>BLBF01000067.1:2754934-2765100 GCA_015471245.1 Laticauda colubrina
TGTATTGTATTGTATTGTATTGTATTGTATTGTATTGTATTGTATTGCATTGTATTGTATTGCATTGCATTGCATTGCATTGCATTGCATTGCATTGCATTGTACTCTACTCTACTCTACTCTACTCTACTCTACTCTACTCTACTCTACTCTACTCTACTCTATTCCACTCCATCTTTTCTTTTCTAGTCTAGTCTAGTCTAGTCTAGTCTAGTCTAGTCTATTCTGAGATTTACTGGCTGGTTCAAAGACACTCATGTTCCAGGGCTAAAAAGGAATTGAATGAGAGTTCTCTGACAGTTTTCCCATTTGCAACATCCCTGTAAAGCAAAAAAGCTTTATTCTGTTTATTTATTTACATGTTTGTTCATTTCCCTACTTTATCTGCAAATAACTCAAGGCTGGGAACACACTCAACATTCCTTCCTCCTCTTATTTCCCCCACAACAACAACCTTGTGAGGTGGGTTGGACTGAGAGACAGCAGGACTGGCCCAAAGTAACCCAGCTGGCTCTTATGGCAAAGGCAGGACTTGAACTCACAGCCTTTTGCTTCCTGGCCTGATAGCTTGATCGTTCACATTCTGAAAGCATTAGAAACAAGAACAGATAAATCTTTCTTTAAAGTACTATAATAGGCAGCTTTAAAAATCCAGATGTTGCAGAATTTGCAAAAATGGATATTTTAGATGTTTTCCAAATGCACAGTCTTAACAACTTTTGCAACAAGCCATTTTTCCTTATACAGGTAGTCCTGAACTTACAACAGTTCATTTAGTGACCAAAGTCACAAAAAAGGGACATGACCATTTTTCGCACTCACAACCATTGTCCCCAGGGTCACGCGATACAAATTCAGACAAGTGGTGAGTGACTCATATTTAAGGGGGTTGCTGTGTCCCAAGGTCTTGTGATCCTCATTTATGACAAAGTCAATTGTAAAACCAGTTTCATTTAACCGCCGTATTCCTAAATTAGCAATTGTAATGATTCACTTAACAAGGGTGGCAAGAAAAGACATAAAAACGAGCAAAACTCACAAATGCTTCACTTAGCCACCTACATTTTGGGGTCAACTGTGGTTGTATCAGTAAGTCAAGGACTATCTGTGCATTGTTTCCAAGCATCTCTAATTCTCTAATTTTTTAAAAAAAGAAAGAACATCTATCTGATTGGTAAGGGTGGACACTAACTTGGTGGCATGTAATCTGTCCATCCCTCAAGGTAAAGGCTCAGCTTAGAATTTAGGCTTAGAATAACGTTATTGTCACTTTGAATGTGCACTAATCGGCGTATGATAAAATGAAATTTCATTTCATGAAGCTTTCGAAGTGTCAACACCTCCAATATACACTACATTGGCTGCATACCCGTGCTTTGCTATGCAACTATGTTTAGCTTTTGGGGAGGAAAATAAGGGGAAAAAAATCTGTCTCTGCCTACCAGCATCCATCGGTATTCATCTGTCTAGCGTCTTGTCAGTGTGTGTGAGAGAGTTGAGGGCTGTTTGGAAACAGAAACAATATTTGCTGTGTGATTAAGAAGAAGACAGCAAGGAGCTTGGGCATAGTTTAGTTCAACTGTTCTGTACTAAAGCTACTAAACTGAACTTCCTCTCCTCTGCTTGTATTTTGCATTTGAAACAGATTTCTTTTCAGGTGGGGAGGCACAGTAGAACTCCTTAGCATCAGAGCGTGTTAATAATAATATAGGAAATCCTAATGCTCTGATGGTCCTTTCGAAAAATCCTTTCTTAGCGAGTACCTAGAAGCCAAGAAGAACATACATGCCAAATTTCAAGTTTGTAGGCTTTACGGTTCTGGAGATTTTGTGATGATGCATGACTGGTATTTTGCTTTTGATAGATAGATAGATAGATAGATAGATAGATAGATAGATAGATAGATAGATAGATAGATAGATAGATAGATAGATAGATGACAAAAATAAATAAATACAAAATTATGCATATAAAACACAAGTTTATGCATATAAGATACAAAATTATGCAGCTCCTTGAGAAGTCCATAATGCTGGGGAAAGTGGAGGAAAGGAGAAGGAGAACCAGCAGCAAGGAGAAGGGATCCATTGACAATGGTGATGGCTACACGGTTAGAAAGAAGGCAGATCTACACAGATCTACACAGATCTACGCAGATCTACACAGAAGGCAGATCATCCTGGAGAAGATTTGGCTGGTGCCTTAGAGTTGACACTGATTTCATAGCATCTGAGGCGTGACGGCTCAGCCGATAAACACCCTGAGTGTGTCAGCTGGAAAGCTGACAGCTGGGGTTTGAGACCCAAGCGCCGTGTGGTGGGTGAGTTCCCATTACTTGCTCCCACTTGTCTGAAAGCATGCAAATCATTGCAGAATACCTTATGCCACCAGACTCGAAATTCTAGACCTAGAAAACCTTGAATTACGCCGTCTTCGGTCTGATCTAAGTATGGTATATAAAATCATACATTGCAGTGTCCTACCTGTCAATGAATACTTCAGCTTCAACCATAACAATACAAGAGCAAACAATAGATACAAACTCAAGGTAAACCGCACCAAACTCGATTGCAGGAAATACAACTTCAGCAACAGAGTGGTCAAAGTCTGGAATATTCTACCCCAAAAACTTTAACCTTCCCCAAACCCCAAAAACAGTCTAAGGTTAGACTGTCTGCTATTGACCTCACCCTTTTCGTAAGAGGTCTGTAGGGGGAGTGCATAAGTGCACCAATGTGCCTACAGTCCCTGTCCTATTGTTTCTTTTTATTTTTTTTTAATTTTTTCTTATATGTATCCATGTATTCACAACTATGTTTTTACTTATACCTATTATCTTGTAAGCAATTGACAAATAAATAAATAAATAAATAAAATAAACAAATAAAAATACGAATAGATTAATAGATACCCTTTGGGGTAAGAGGGTTCCATGCATCTCAACATATAGTCCTGCTGGCCATCTGACCACAGAAATGCTTTCGAACAATGCCTGGCTAGCAGAAACAAGCGCTGGTCCCTAGAGTCGGACACCACTAGACAAGGGAAAACTTGATAGCAGCTAATCAGTCATAATCAGTTATAAACAAGGATTATCCTGATCTCAGTAGGTTGCACTCTATGTTTTGGAGAAGAACAGAAGTCATGGAAAGAGAATCTCTGATAATGAAGAAGTGATCCAAATTCAGATGCTTGGCAACTGGCATGTACTTATGATGGTTGCAGCGTCCCAGGATCACCCTTTTGCGGCTTTCTGACAAGCAAAGTCAGTGGGGAAGTCAGAACTGCTTGAGAACCCTGTAACCAACTTAACAACTTCAGTGATTCATTTCACAACTTTGGCAAAGAGAAGTCGTAGAATGGGGCAAAACTCACATAACAGCTGTCTCGCTCAGCAAGAGAAGTGTGGGGCTCCCTTGCAGTCATTAAGTCGGAGTACTGCCTGTATCTTTAAAAAAAAAACAACAACAGATGATCTACACCACTAGATTGAAGAAGAGATCCTAAGATTCCTGATCTACCCTGTGCCTTGAAAGATCAGCCTTGCTGGTTTGTGCACCACGGAACCAGAAGCAGCCTTGGTGACGTCACGGGAGCATATTGGAAGAGCAACAACTGCCTTATCAGCTGCTGCTCGGATCTGTTTGTCGAGTCTGCAAATATAGCTGCGGGAGAGGCAGGAGGGCTGCCAGAGGCAATGTTTGGAGAAGGCAAAGTACTCCCACACGGGGCTGGGTTTTTGCACGTCATTTGTTCAAAGGGCACCAGCGAAAGAAACCCGGACGCACTTCTTAAAGAGTGAGGGGACCAGACCTTCTGTCCCTTTTGTGCAAAGCAGTGGGTTTGAAAAACGGGCTCCTTTTTGCCAATCTTGTGGGGCAGCAACCTTCTGGAGCATTGGTCGGCCTCTAAACTTTCCAGCTTAGTGGATGTGATGGGCAGGCACTTGCGCTCATGTGCAAAGCTCCACTTGTGTGAATGGTGGGCGCTCCAGTGGAAGACGCTTGTGTGCTCACACACGCTACCCCATTTTTCCCACAGCCCGGTTTGGAACAGGTTGCAGCCCGTGGGTTGGGGACCCCACAGTGATGGGCTGCAACTGGTTTAGCAACCAGTTCTGTGAGCACATGCAGCATTCAAAATACAGCAATTTGGGTCCAGTTATCTCCCAACATCTCTTGGTTTTGCTCTTGTTTGGCAAAGGTTGATGAAAGTTGATGAATTCATGTCCATCTATATTTTTGTATATATTAAGTTGAAATTAAATAATGAAAGAAATGTGTAACCGGAGTGGAATTGTAAAGTCTATATGTAGAAAGAGGATAAGGATATCTAAAAGATGTCTTTATTGATATTATGATGTATAAAGCTTTATTTTATGTTTTTAAATCTTAAAAACTAAATAAAATTTTCTAAAGCTAAAAGAAAAAAAGGAAATTGATATCCAAAAGTTCAGATATAAAGTTTTTTTTAATTTTTTCTCCCAACGATCAGCTGTTCTGATGATCAGCTGTTCCAGGATCCCCCTTGCTGTTTTTCTGCTTCACCCAGGAGGCTTTCCTGAGGCTCAGGAGGCCAAAAAATGGAGCACGGAGGGGATGCTGTGTGGGCCCCCCAGCGCTCCGTTTTATTCCTTCCTGGGCCTCAGGAAAGCCTTCTGGGAGCAGAAATGGCTCCCCAGGAGGCTTCCCTGAGGCCCTGGGAGACAAAAAATAATGGAGCATGGTCAGGGGTGGGATTCAAATTTTTTAACAACCACTTCTGTGGGCATAGTTTCGTTGGTGGGCATGACTTGGTGGTCATGTGATTGGGAGGACATGGTTTGGTGGTCATGTTATTGGCTGGGTGTGGCCAGCTCAATATCACTCACATCAAGGCACGCATCTCCTCGCCTGGCCTCTCATGACTGTGGGGATGCTGCAACATTCATAAGTGTGGAAAATGGTCATAAGTCACTTTTTTCAGTGCCACTGTAACTTTGAATGGTCACTCCACACAAGCAAAGTACCAGCAAAGGAAGGGAAAAAAACTCCAGAGAAGTTCCAGAAACAGGAAGTCTCGTCCTGCCAAGAATGTAATAAGGGTTAGTGGAGAGGCACTTTCTGTAAGCAACACCAGAATGTTTCCTTCCTGCCTTCCTTACAGGATTAGGCCAGTAATTTCTTCTAACAACCATTCTCCAAACTGCTTAGAATGTTAACAGCCAGTTCTAGCGAATAGGTGCAAACTGGTAGAATCCCACCCCTGTGAATGGGGGGAGGGGGGTTTGCTGCACATACACACAAAAAGCCACGCCCACCCAGGAACATGGCCATGCCTACCAAGCTACTCTCACCTAGCCATGTCCACAGAACCGGTAGTAAAAATATATGGCAGATGAAAAGTACAGGCAGTCCTTGACTTATGACAATTGAGCCCCAAATTTCTGTTGGTGAGTTTTGCTCCATTTTACAACTTTCTTGCCACCACTGTGAAGTGAACCACTCCAGTGGTTGAGTTAGAAACACTTGTTAAATGAATCTGGTTGATTTTGCTGGTCCGAAGGTTACAAAAAATGTTCATATGACCCCCCCAAGACAATCATCACAAATACGAGTCAGTTGCCAAGCACCTGAATTTTGATCCCCCGAGCATAAAGATGCTGCAACGATCATAAGTGTGAACAATGGTCATGTCACTTTTTTCAGACTTATTGTAACTGTGAATGGTCACCAAATGAACAGTTGTAAGTCAAGGACTACCTGTACTTAAAATGACAGGGCCTGGAGCATCTCTCTCTCTCTCCATCCTATAACACAAAGAACAGAAACCATGTCCGAAAATCTTGCCCAAATTGTCGAGACTTTTCTAGGCAGGGGCCAGGAGTTAACACTGATTCAGTTGTTGCTGATGTTCAATTGCCAAGTTGTGTCTCACTTTTCATGACTCCATGGACATAGCACACCATGCCTCCCTATCCTCCATTGCCTCCTGAGTCTGCCCAAACCCATGTATTCATTGCATCAGTGACATTATCTAACTCATCCTCTGCCTTCATCTTTCCCAACACCAGGGTCTTCTCCAAGGAGTCCTCTCTTCTCATTATGTAGTCAAAGTACCTTTTTTTAATGTATACATTTTCCTTTAACATATGTAAGTGCTTAGTAGTCAGTGTATTGTCTGAGTCCATTTACAAATATATAGTAATAGCAGTAGTAGCATCCTTTACTCAGTGGTGGGATTCAACTTTTTTTTACTACTGATTCTATGGGCATGGCTTGGTGGGCGTGGCAGGGGATTGCAAAATCCCCATTCCCTCCCCACCCCACTAACCTGCTTTCCAGCTCTGTTCTCCTGTGCAGGGCAACAAAAGAAGACCCAGCCAACCAGCTGGGACTTGGGAGGTGGAGAATAGATGGGGCAGGGCCAGTCAGAGGTAGGATTTACTGGTTCTCTGAACTATTAAACATTTCCACTACCGGTTCTCTAGAACCGGTCAGAACTGGCTGAAAACCATCTCTGCCTTTACTTAAAAATAGTGACATTCTTCCAATTTCTTATTTCTGCCTTTGTTGTCTAACGATTGGTAAAACAAGTCCGAAGTTAAACAGTATTTCATCTTGTCTACTTTGTCTTCTTTGCTATAGTCAAAGT
Source organism: Laticauda colubrina (assembly GCA_015471245.1). NCBI lineage: Eukaryota > Metazoa > Chordata > Lepidosauria > Squamata > Elapidae > Laticauda > Laticauda colubrina. The sequence goes on from BLBF01000067.1 coordinate 2,761,568, forward strand.
ACTTAAACTTCAGTGTCTATCCTCCAAAGGACAGTCAGGATTGAATTCCTTTAGGATCGGCTGATTGCTGTCCAAGGGACTCCCAACACCACAATTTGAAAGCATCCATTCTTCTCCCCTCAGATTTCCTTGTGCCCCAATAGGGCAGCCTCAAATAAGTAAATAAAATTTTAAAAATGGACAACACGTTTTAACCTCCGTTCCCCATCTCAGAGTTGCATGCACTTGTTACGGCCTTGGGGTTTTTTTTTTACAACACTGGTGAATACAAGCATGTAGAAAGCTACAACCTGTTGTTCCGCCTAATGGGCAGAAAATAGCTAAGTGCTTGTGAGGTTAATGGCCGTGTAATATTGGAGCTCGTTTGGAGTGATAACATATTGGAGTTATTGATTTTTCTGGTCTGGAGGCTGAGAAGAAGAGGCCAAGTTCACATTTAGGGTGCAGATAGAAGTCCCTCATTCCACCCACTCCTGATTGCTATTTTTGGGTGCCTGAGATAAAGCCACGCCAAAGATGGCTTAAAAGATGGACAATGAGAAAAATCAAAGGAGAAAGTCAGCTACTTGGACAGGAACATACATAAGTCGTCCAGGTTACTCTGTGAGGTACAGATACAGATTAACAGAGTTGGAAGGGACCTTGTAGGTCATCCAATCCCTTGCCCAAGCAAAAGACCCTACACCATTTCTGACAGATGGCAGTCCAGTCTCTTCTTGAAAGCCTCCAGTGATGAACCTCCCACAACTTCCAAAGGCAACTTCTGTTCCATTGGTTGATTGCTCTTACTGTCAGAACATTTCTCTTTGTTTCCAGGTTGAATCTCTCCTTGTTCAGTTGCCTGGCCTTCAGGGGCTTTGGAAAATAGCTTGACCCCACTCCTTTGTGGCAGACCCTCAAATACTGGAATACTTCTGTGAGGTGGAAGCAGATAAAAAATCCACCAAAAGATTCATTGATCCAAGGAAAACAAGGTTTTATTCACGTGTCTGCAGAGACGGGTTCCCTCAGGCATTGAAGGAACCCAGAGCAAAATTCAGGCAGCATTTTTATCCCCTCGTACGAGGGCTTGGCTCACATTCTTTCTGTTTTCAAATTGACACATATATTTCGAAGGTTCCTACTGGCTCCCTATCTAGCAAAAGTAGTTACACGGTTTCTGACATCGCAGCACTTTATTACAGTTCCCCACTGTTCTAGCCTTATCTTGTTTTTTTTCTCTTGTGCACAAACTGGAACACTTTCTTATTTAGCAGAGCTACTGAGTTTGAGACACACTTCCTTATTCAATTCAATGGGCCATCCAACATGACTTCGGTTCTGCTCACACTTCTGTCATTTCTCCCCTGGTGCTTCTTTTCATCAAATTAGATTACCCAATTCCTACAACCGTTCTTCATATTTTATCCTCCAGCCCCCTAATCATCCTGGTTGCTCTTCTCTGCACTCTTTCTAGAATCTCGACATCTTTTGTGACATTATTCAAGCCATCATACTCTCTAGCACAATTACATGCTTAAATCACATAACTGCATGGACCGAGATAAAAAAATATACAGTTTGTTAAAACTATAGCTGGATCTAAATTTGTGACTCCATTTCCTACATTCAAAAATTAGTGGCAAAAGATCTCCTTCCATAAATCTGGGTTAGGAATTTGAGACTCTCTCATCCATTTCAACATTTCACAATTTCAGCCTCTTGACCACCCATGGCAGCTTCTATCATCCCCAGCCAGTTGGGCCCATAGTTCCAGGTTCATCTTAGTTAAAAAGGTGCTGATCTGGAAAAACTGTGGGTTAGAGAAGGCTAATCTTAGATTTTTGTAAACTGAGAATGATTTTCCACAACCCCCAGCAGGGACTTTGGATAGTTTGCAGAAAGTTTATGCTGTAATAAGTGTAATTTGTCCTCACTGACGGCTAAATGAGGCTTGATGCTTCGTAAATGCTTAGTGACCTCTGCTGCCTAAGATCAGAGCTACACATTGTAAGATACGGGTTTAGGAGATCCTATCAGGAGTCCAGCAAGCAGAAATTTATCGGCAGTCCCTGACTTACGATCACAATTGAGCCCATCCAAATTTTGGATGGCTAAGTGAGACATTTGCTAAGTGAGTTTTGCTAAGGTGACCAACTTTTTTACAACGAGAAGAAGGACACAAATAAATTGAAGAAAAAAAATACAGCCACATGCGCATGGTGCACTCTTGTGCATGGCACACTCTCTCAAAACAATTCTCCTGTGTGGAGCGCATGCGTCTCATAATCACATCTCACCACACTGTACCGAGCCTTGATGAATTGTCATGTCAAATTCCAAAACGTCACATCACACACAACAGATTGGATCGGCATCGATCAAATATGGAGATTTACAGATTAATCTTCAAATATCAAAAAGGAGGACATGTCGGAGGACATGTTTCGAGAGAGGACAGAACTTACAAAAGGACGACTGTCCTCCCTAAAGGAGGACGGTTGGTCACCTCAGTTTTGCCCCATTTTACAACCTTTCTTTCCAGAGTTGTTCAGTGAATTGCTAGTTTGTTAAGTTTAGTAACACGGTTGCTAAATGAATCTGGCTTCCGCATTCATTTTGCTTGTCAGAAGGTTGCAAAAGGCCCTGACCCCAAGACATCGCAACCGTCATAAATGTGAGTCACTTGCCAACATCTGAATTTTGATCGAGAGATCGTGAGGATGCTGCAATGGTCATAAGTGTAAAAAATGGTCATAAGTCGCTTTTTTTCAGTGCCGTTGTAACTTCAAACAGTCACTAAATGAAATGTTCTGTAGTCAAGGTCTACTTGTATTAGTGCAACTCACCTCCTTGGGTGGGCTGCCATTTCCTTTGCTATCAAAAAGAGAATAAAAATCTTATCTTTTTATGCTTCTTCCAGCAAATTTTACCCTTGTTGCATGAAATCATGAAATCAGCCAAGAAGCTGAGTGGACTGCCATTTGTCAGAAATGGTGCAGGGTCTCCTGCTTGGGTGTGGAGGTTGGACTAGATGACCTATAAGGTCCCTTCCAATTCTGATTATCTGTTACCTGGTTGCATTCCTACCGCACAATTCTGGCCAAGTCACCATAACCTAACTATGGTTTGTGTGTTTATTATGATTTATGAAGTCGGCCACCCCTGCCTGCCTTCATTAAACCATACTAAGCCTCCCATTTTTCTCCAAATTTAAAGACGTGTGAACTCCCATTCCACAATTCCCCGGGCCTGCGTATGATGGAGCAGGGCCGGAAACTACAACTCCCGAAAGCCTCTGCCAAGTAAGGCCGCCATCTTGCCTCCAGGCGAGCCATTGCTCTCCGGGGAGCGGAAGCGGTCCGGCGTGATGACGTCACCGACGCCTCCGTCTCCCATCTTCCTGCTCCTTTTCTCTCGCGTCCTCTCTGCCGCTCCTCCCTCTTTCCCCCCAAACTTCCCGCCGTGCTTTGCGACGGCAGGCGACGCCAGGACGTTAAGAGGCCGCTCGCACCCGGGGCTGCTTGCGACGGGCCTCCCTCCCTCTCTCTCTC
>BLBF01000067.1:2765200-2791679 GCA_015471245.1 Laticauda colubrina
CTCTCTCTCTCTCTCTCTCTCTCTCTCTCTCTCTCCCCCCCGCCCTCTCGCCGTTTCCAAGGAGACGCGAGGCCCTCCGCCGCCATGTCGGCCCAGGCCCAGATGCGAGCGCTGCTCGACCAGCTGATGGGCACGGCCCGGGACGGTGAGTTGGGGCGGGCGAGACGGGGGCCTGCAGGAAGGAAAGAAGGAAGGAGAGCAAAGAAGGAAGGCCGCGCCCTCCGGGCCCGGCGTGGACGCTTTCGAGGCCTGGACGAGGCGACCCGCCGCCGCCGCCTCCCCTCCTTTTTCGTCGCCCTTCGCTTCGTATTCGCCCCTCATAACGCCCCCCGTTCCTGTCCCCCTTTGCTGGGGGTCCCTGCTTGGCCCGACGGGGTGTTTCCACCCCTTGACAGGGACGCCATTGCTTCTGTATGCGGCCCCCCACCCCTATCTATATCCCCCCCACCCCAAATAACGCTGTTGATTATGGGCTTCCACTGAGGGTGACTCCCCGAAGGCCTTAGGGGCTGGGGGAAGGCTGTGTGGAGGAGGATCAGCGCCCAGGAATTTTCCTTTAAAAAAAATTAGAAAAGATTTTTTTTTTTTTTTTAATTTTAATTTTGGGGCTGGGGGGGGACTTTGTAATTTCACAGATTACCTGGCTGGAGCCCTTGGATTGGTTTCTGCCTGAGGGAAGGGGAAAAAAACCCCACTCAGCCTAAAATGCCAGCCTTGGGGGTTTGATGTAAGTCAAAGAAATAAATTACAAATCCAAGCGATTTAAACTGAAGATTTAAACAAATGGGGAGGGGGGGAGGAAAAGCCACCCAGTGTCACCCTTAAAGGACAGATGGGTGGTAAAAAAAAAAACGTAACCGGTCCACCCATCCATCAATCAATAAAAGCCCCTGGTTGCTGCAGGGGAATTTGAATTTGTCCCTTGAAAAGAGGAGGGTCCCCTTCTGCTTGATTTGAGGCAGTGTAGACAGTCCTCGACTTACGGCCAACAATTGTGTACAACATTTCCGTTGCTAAGCAAGACAGTTAAATAAGGGTCTGCCCCATATTACGACCATTCTTGCCACGGTCATTAAGTGAATCACTGAAGTTAACCACTGAACACAAGGCTGTTCAGTGAATCTTTCAATTTCATTGTACACGTGTTGTGCATTGAAGATGTACCTTTTGATTTGATTTGAATCTGGCTTTCTTCATTGACATTGCTTGTCTGAAGGTTGCAAAAGGGGGATGCTGTGACCCAGGGGACATGGCAACCGTCCTAAATATGAGCCAGTTGCCAAGCATCCAAATTTTTGATCATGAGACCGTGGGGATGCTGCTACAGTCGTAAGTGTGAGAAATGTGCCATTGTGACTTTGAACAGTCACGAAACAAATTAGATGTAAGTCGAGGACTGCCTGTACTTCAGAACAGTGAAATGTTGGAGGAGCAGGAAAGCTGCTGTTTCGATGCTCTTCTGATGTGCTTTCCAACAGGCATTGTGAGAACAACAAAATACCCAGAAATGGACTTTAGCCTTTGGCAAAAGTTCTTGTTTGGGTTACGCAGGCCATCTTTAGCAAAAGGAAACTAAATATGAGAGCAAAACAAAGCCAGCTTTTGAATGGCAAACCAGTCAGGGCGGTTTGGTAGAGCAGCAGCCTGGCCAGCGTTGGTGGCGTTGGTCCTAGTAACATGGGTGGCAAAATGGTTTTCAGCTCAGCTCCTGGTGACAGGTGCTCAAGCAGGATAGACAAGTCCCCGACACCTGCGTCATCCCCATCTTCTTGCTACCCGAGTCCAGCTACCTGCTCAAGCAGGTGGGGTTCTTGATGTAACACCTGATGCCTGGAAACATCTGCTCACTGATATAAAACATTGGTACAGATGGTATGAAGGGGACAATCAGGCTTTGGAAATAACATGGGATTTGGTGTATGCTGTGCATTTATAGGGTTTTCTGGAAAGCATTGGCAGGGAATACATATACGAACACCGATTTTTTATAACTTGGACAGTTGACACTGCCTATAAGACATGAGGCTTTACACCCCAGATGCGTCGGCTAGAACTCTGCATCATGAGTTGAAAGCCCGACTTTTCTGGTTTTACGTGGTGTGGCTTTTCTTTTGTAGACTTGCCTGTAGACGTAAGGCTTCATGTGTAAAAAAAACAAACATGAAGGTAGGCCTGTTCTGCATGGAAACAGGGTCTTAGTATGTGTCCCAGAAATATATACATATATATATATATATATATTTCCCTTGAAAAGCTGTGCATTCCTGACAAAGTTGGTATCTGCTTCCCTACTGAAAATCAGCCACTGAAAGTCTGGCACCTTTGCAAAACCCTGCAGATAACTTTTTGCACTTGGTTTCGTAAATGAATAAAGTGCTCGTTCTTTCTGTGTAATTTGAGTTGTTTTTTTTTAATTGCTTCCCATATTTTTATTTCATACAAACTGAACAATTGTGGCCCCTCTATTTTATTTATAAAGGTTCAGTGTATCTTTGCCTGCCTACATCAATCTGCAAGGGAGTTGCAGAAAAGCCTCATGTTCATCGAGCCGTGAGTCACAACCAATTTTTAAAGCTGTTATAACAAAAAAAAGTGTTTGCTGATTTTTTTCGCAAGTAACTTTAAAAGTATAGTTTAGAAAAGAAGGAAAGAGAGAGAGAGAAAAAAAACATTTTTAGTAGACACAACCGGATGCTTGCAAATCCTGATCTATAGTCATACACAGACTAGCTTTTTAAAGAACAATTGTCACATACCATTACCACTTTGCCTTTACTTTTTATGTATCATTCCCCTGACTTCCTTACTGCAGGTTTGGGCAAGAAAACTTTTCCTTTAAAACTTTTCAACAGCGGGCATAAAATTCTGCAGCTGAGGTCTTGAAGAATGCAGATGGGTATTGTATGTGTTGGAGCTCGCAGTGTGTATCAACTAATATTTTTTTTTTTTTTGCTTGATTTAAATGGCTCCCAAGTGAGGGTGGGAAAAGGGAGGCATAAGACAATTATCACTTTTTAGAGAAAAGTCTGGTAGCCTTTAGACATTCAATGTGTGTTAATACGTATGAATCATCAGTATTTAATAGACACTTGATTCATAAATGGCTACCTAGTAAAATTTCTGGGTGTGATTCACGGCCTTCAGCTAGAATGGGTTTTGGTTTTCTAAGCCTTTGTTTTCTCCGTAGAAAAGATCTTCCGTGGTCTGGACCCAGATTGTGTGTGGGTTTTTTATGTAAATATCGTGACTTGTGGATGTAATTATGGTCAGCACCGTATTTAGTAAGTGGTGCACATGATATGAAATGCTGCGCATAGTTTGATTCTCAGCTGTGAAAGTAAGACCAAAAAAAATCTATAACTTTTTAACGCTTTTATTAATTTTCCGATCCGTTCTGGGGTTCGTGAATGATTTTTATCTGCATTAATGAGGTGAAATGTACTGCAATTTACCCTGCTTCGTCGACATGTAACAATATTTCATATTTATAATGGAAAATGAATTTCAGGAGATGAAACCAGACAAAGGGTGAAGTTTACAGACGAACGGGTCTGCAAGAGCCATCTTCTGGACTGTTGTCCTCATGATATTTTAGCAGGGACGGTAAGTCCTCTTTCTCATGGCCCCCGCCTTGGTCACTCTTTTATGTCAGCGTTCCTCAGCCTGCTCCCTTCGCTATATTGAATTGCCACTCCCCAGATTTCCCAGTAGTTGTGGCTAGTGGCCACGATGGATAAAGGCATGGAGAGTCCTCGGCTCATGACCACAATTGAGCCCAAAATTTCTGTTGCTAGGTGAGACAGTTAAGTGAGTTTGTTCCCATTTTATGACTTTTCTTGATACAGTTAAGTGAAACTGGTTTCTCCATTAAGTTTACTTGTCAGAAGGATTGCAAAAAGGGATCACATGACCCCGGGACATTGCAGATGTCATAAAATATGAACCAGTTTCCAAGTGTCCGAATTTTGATCACATGACCATGCAAATGCTGCAACAGTCATAAGTGTGAAAAATGGTCATGTCACTTTTTTTCAGTGCTTGTAACCTTGAATGGTCATTAAACAGAAAAAAAGTATAGATGTCACACTGCAAGCTCTGATGCCTGAGAAATACGAACTTTTAAACATTTTCAACTTAAACTTTCATACTTTGAAGTACTAACTTTAAAACGTTTTAAGTTATTTGTTACAAAGGTAATCAAATGTGATGTGACAATATTAAAACATTTTTAAAAGGCAATAAAAGTATAATGAGGCCATCACAATTTGAGGAAATGTAAAAAAATAATTTGTTGTTGCTGCTGATAGAGGAAGAAGTGGCCATTTAAGAAGCAGGAGGATCTCAAATCATACCATATCAAGTGAGCTGCAACCCACAAGAGAAATGCAGCTCTTTGTAATATGATGCTGTTTGTTTGGGTCACATGGAGCTTTGGGATCATTTTCAAAAGTGGTTTTGTGTGTGTATGTGTTTGTTCCAATATTCTAATTAAATGACCTAAAGTGAGAAGTATACATCTGAGAAGAACTCTATAAAATTGTGTTCTATAATCCTGTGTTAAGTTGAAATTACAGTTCCCTAGTTTGTGTACTTTTCATCAGTATTGAGGTTTTTCAATATGGCTATTTTGTAGCAAAATAACCATTTTGTAGCAAAATACCCATACCCAAAGTATGCTTTAGATTATGAAACAAATTGAACAGCTGGTTATAATTGATTCATTTGCTAATCACTAGTGGTTGCATCTTTTGAATGTGGTGATACACTGGATTTTCAGATGATATTGTCTCCTTTTTTTTTTTCCTTCTTCAATAGCGTATGGACCTTGGAGAGTGTACAAAGATTCATGATTTGGCCCTGAGAGCAGATTACGAGATTGCCAGTAAAGAGAGGGACCTGTTCTTTGAACTGGATGTAAGTGCTTTCCATTTTGATAATAATAAACAGACACAAGAACAGGCAGCCCTTTGATGTCTCTGTTATGTAGTATTATTGCAGTAGGCTGTGGCTGTTAGATTATTACTTGTTACTTTACTGTAATGAGATGAATAAAAAAGGCAGTCATTTATGACTAAATTATGCTAGGAAGCTTCAAGGGCTTTTCTACAGAGTAAAGATAGTGCAAATTATTCTGTGCTTGTTGCAGGCTCATCCTTTTCAGTCTGACACAGATCTAACAGGTTACCTTCTAGCATACATCAGAATGTGTATTGATAACTAGAAGTATTTTTGTTCTGTGTGAATCGGCTATAGATTGACCCCTTCTTCCCAGAAGAATGGAGACTGTTAATTCAGTAGTTCATCCTGCTCAGCTGAGCCCCTTCAAATTCCAAATACTGTACTATGATTTAAAAACTTGGTTGTCTGTGTCAACTTTGGAGAGAGTCTGAATCCTTTATGCTTTAAAAGCTAAATTTTTACCTAAGTGTATTCACCTTTCTTTTGTCGCTGGATTCTATTAATCTGGAAATCTCCAAACATGGCAACTTTTAAGACTTGTGGACTTCAACTCCCAGAATTCTCCAGCCAGCATAGCTACTGATTGGAGAATTCTAGGAGTTGAAGTCCACAAGCCTTCATCCCTTGATTTTTATCACTGAAATAAGGGTGTGTAAAGAATGGCTTTCTAATATTAGCACTGTCTGTTTCTGTACAATCAGGCGATGGACCACTTGGAATCTTTCATTGCTGAGTGTGATCGAAGAACAGAACTGGCTAAAAAACGACTTGCAGAAACCCAGGAAGAAATCAGCGCTGAAGTGGCTGCCAAGGTATTTCTGTGGTGCAGTTGTGCTTTTGGTGAAATGGCGAGACTCTTGAAATTCAGTCTTGTAACGAGCTGTTGTATCAGCCTTCTTCTGATATACAATGATCTATACAATTGATTGGGCAAAACCCATTTAGGTGGTCTTAGGGTGGTTGTTTCAGTTGGCAATCTAGGCTTAACATCTATATGAAAACCTCTGAGATAACTAAGAGCTGGAAATATCACATGTTGTAAGCATGAAGTCCCTCTTCAAGCCCCTTTGAAATTCCTTTAGAAATATAGAAACTAGATTTAAAGGTCAATTAAAGAGCATAGCTGCATGTTCAGTATTTACATTGGGGGATAACATTAGTTTATCCAAGAGATTGTGTGAAGAATTGCTCTTATCTGTTCTATTCATGCTTCACATGCTAAATAAAGAAAGCAAGCTTTTACATTATATAATAATGGTTTCACTTGCTAGTTTTACTTTTGTCTCATGGCTTTCTGCCAGTGCTAAAATTCATTACAAAACTAAAGATGCATTGGTTGAACCAGAAGACTAAAAAAGAACATAGTTTCTCTTAAACTATTCAAAAAATAGAACTACTTCCACGTGAGATGCTTGATTTGCCTTGAGTCCTTCAAAGTTGCAGTCGGATAAAGTTCTTTAATATGACAGAAGAGGAAAATTATTATTAACCCCAATCGGGTGTGATGCTATGAATCACACTGAAGATAAATTAGTTGGATTTTTGTTCAACTTAAACTAAAAATTTGTTTGATATGATTTTATGTCCTTGATCTTCCTATTATTTTGATATGGATCCTCTGGCATGGCATTCCAGGTTTGGGAATGGCACTGAGTCCTAAACTGGCGATATAGTCCTCCTTGGATAATTAAAAAAAAATCCACTTGCTTGATAAGGTGCTTTTTCAGGAGGCAACTGGACTTCCTTGTTTTTTCTTTTGAAGACGTTTCGCTTCTAATCCAAGAAGCTTCTTCACCTCTGACTGGATGGTGAGGAATGGAAGGATTTATATTCCTTGCAGACAGCTGGTCATTTGCATCCTTTTTAGAGAGTCCTTGAGGCCACTTGGAGGTTTATCTGTGTCCTCAGGGTCACCTGAGTGGTTCTGCTGGTTCCTGTAGTCCTCAGTTTTTCCTTTGGAAATCCATTACTTGATTAGTTATTGCTTTTTATTGTTTTATATTGATTTTTTAATCTATGTAAGCTACCTGGAATCACTGAGAGTGAGTCACATAACATTTTCTTCAATCAAATAAATGACCCCAAACCCATGTCTGTTCTTTAGGCAGAGAAAGTACATGAACTCAACGAAGACATTGGGAAGCTTCTGGCTAAAGCTGAGCAGTTAGGAGCTGAAGGGAATGTGGATGAATCCCAGAAGATCCTGATGGAAGTGGACAAAGTCCGTGCAAAGAAGAAAGAAGCGGAGGTTTGTTCTTTCTGAACTGAATATGCAGATTTACTGCTTTGTTTAGCCCAAGGAAGTTTAGGATATAATTAGCCAAGCAAAACAGGTTTATTATCTCAGCTGAAAAATGGAGAAGGAAATTGTAACATTTATCTTCTCTTTGACTAACACAGCTTCCTAGATTAGAGGAGTGTTGCTAGTATTTGTGATGTGCTGCAAGGTAATGAGTCATTGGCTAAGGTGAGAGATGGGTGTTTTAATTTTAACCTCTTTCTGATCTTCGGTAGGAGGAATACCGTAATTCTATGCCTGCATCCAGTTTCCAGCAACAGAAGCTGCGTGTTTGTGAGGTGTGTTCCGCATACCTCGGTCTCCATGACAACGACCGCCGTCTTGCTGATCACTTTGGGGGCAAATTGCATTTGGGCTTCATTCAGATCCGTGAGAAATTGGACCAGTTGCGGGTAAGGGCTGTGGTTACTCAGGGATAAAGTACTCTTGTAGGAAAAGAACCTTCAAATTACTGGAGAGTTTGACATTTGGGTAGACACCATGTTGGTAAATCAGCGTTTGAGCTTTCTCTTGTTCTTTAAAACCTACAATGGGTGACTAGCCCATGTCAGACAATCCTCTAGAATAGGGAGAGTTTTATGTACACATGATTAAGTTCACAGGTGTGTACCTTGATTTTGCTAAATAAAATTCTTAATACTGTAACGTATGTGTGAAATGACCTCATTGATGTGAGATGTTTTATTTTGTTCCATGGTTGTCATCAAGTAAACAGTCCTGTGTGAGTCAGACCTATTAATTAGAATTAACTAATTTGACCCTCCTGTTTAATTGTTGGCTTCGTCTGTGGGATAAATCCATAGGTTGAAACCAGAAACTTGACATTATCAACAGGGAAGTCTATTATTCTTCTAAATAAACACTTCTAGTACTTCTCATTTTTGAGGGGTGACTTAAGGTACTGTACAGTGGAGCCTGGGCTTGCGACCGTAATCAGTTTCCAGGCTCTGGTCGCGACCCGATTTGGTCGTGTCCAGAAGCACGACCGACTGCACATGTGTATAGTTAAAAAAAATGGCAGTGAAGGGGAAATCGGCACAGAAAGGAAATGTTTCCATACCAATTTTTTTGCCACCCGATTTTTGAATCCTGACCTGATTCAAAAATCGGGTGGATTTCTTTTTCGCTACCTGACTTGGTTATGAACAGGAGCATTCGCGACCCAAAGTTCCACTGTATATAAAACCAATACTTTATCAGCAAATAAACTTGTAAAATCTGAGTATGGGTTCTGTCACTGCTTTGCCTCCAGTTTTGTATTGTGCAAGCTGCATGTGAGAAGCATTGTGTTCTTTCCTGGTAAAGAAATTAAAGACTGATCAGGGTTACATTAACGTTGGTATCAGAATACTAGTCTCTAGAAGAAGAGGATGCTGATCATTTCGTATTCTGAGTTTTCTTGGTGCCTCAAAAACTGAGTTGCTGATAGGATCATTTTCTTCATGCTTGAGTATTTGGTATTTTGGCAAATTATTCCTACTCCCGCTACTCTCTGCCTTGATACATTGCCTGTTTCAAATTAATCTCTGCAACTCTCTCCTAATTTGCTTATTGGTTGTTGGGTAAAGATGTTAGTCCTGAAATTGTTGATGAGAACATTATCTCACTTATTGAGGTTTGTGGACCCAATATATTAGAAATATATCAGGATATACTAACATCGCAATGTACTGAGATAATGATGTTTATTCAGAGAGTAATCTTAAATGGTTTTTACATACTAACTATTTTTAAGAAGTCGGATACTTTTTCTAATTTTTGCTGCTGCTTTTAAGTTTAACGGGTCACTTATTGTTTGGGGACAGAGGATGATGTCACCAACTGTCTTTGAATGAGTCCTCCTTATTCTTTGCGGGAATCCTTTTGATATATTGATATATTGTCGCTCACATTTGACAACGTTTCTTGTCTCACTCTAGAAAACTGTAGCTGAAAAACAGGAGAAGAGGAATCAGGACCGGTTGAGAAGGAGAGAAGAAAGAGAGCGAGAAGAACGTGTGGGACAACGGTGAGGAATTGCAGAGGAGAAGCCTGTGGCTTCATGACACAGTGGCAAAAGGGACTTCTGCTCTGCGAAGAGCTTAAAGAAATAACACAGTAGAAACTGGCCTATGTTTGGTCTCCAGGCAGTACAGACATTGGAGCCCTTGTGCCTTCTCTAAATCATTAAAATTTGGAAATAGAAGGAAGAAGTGGAAGAGGAAGGAAGGAAAGAAAAGTTCTAATATCTGTCCAAAGTAGAATAAGAGGACTGCTTGACAGAAGATGAAAAGTGTTAATTAAACATCTCTTTCGCCACTATTTAGAATTTACTTTTATCATCCTTTGCCAAATTCATTCTCAACTTTTTCAGCGTATTACCTTCTGGGGTCTTAAAAGTGTATGATGGTTTTTAAAGCAAAGAATCCTGTTACATCAGAACAGGCTTATAACTGTGCTTGCATATTGTCTCCAGCTTTTTTTAAAAAAAATGCTGTTCCTTTTTTTCTAGATCTGGATCAAGAAATCGAGATCGCAGAAGGTAAGAGAGCTTGTATGTGTGAAAGAAGGGTACATGTGAGTATATACCCACAGGGGATGGTCCTGCATTTCAGATGAGTCCTTGATAGCTTTTGGCAGCTGTCCACTTGCAGCTTTTCTCCAGACACAAAACAGAAATGTCCCCCCAATAGTAAAATATCTGGAGGCATATCAGTAAGCAATTGCAATACTATTTTGCAAAGTTTTACTTGTAACCTCAGTTTTTGGACATAATGACTCATATGTACATTCCAATGATTCTCTTGTAGAAGTCTCTGTATAATTGTGGTTCACAGGCATAAAGTCATCCAGAAGTACTGTAAGCCAGAGCTAAAAGGGCATGGGGTAAAAAAACTAAGTCCTTCCTTTCTGCCATTAATTTATGTGGACTCTAATCTGAAAGTCGTTTAAATCATTGCTTAATAAAAATCCAACTCTTAAAGAGGCGATTTATTTATTTAATTTGTAAATTGCTGAATACCATAAGAGAATAAAAGGGAAAGAATAAAATGTAATTTTTCTGTGAACTTAAGATCCTTAAGGATAGATTTTCATCCATATCAAAACACTCTTGATACTCATCGTTTATTGGTTCTTGGAGGTGGGATGAGCACCAAAAATAATGAGTACCAAACATTTTTTTTCTCATAAGGAATAATACAGTGTGTCACAAGGCAGCCAACACTGTCAAGATCTAGCTTTTGTGTTGAGTATCAAACGATGAGTAGCAGGACAAAATTTTCATGTCAAAATGTGTTGAGTACCAAATCCAATGCGTTTCAAAGCAGTTGAGTGCCAAGGTACCACTGTACTAGGTACTTTGGTGCTCAAGGTACAACATTGGTGTAGTGTGATAAAATACAGTCAAGCACCTGTTATCTCCTTAGAGGGAAAGTCAGGGATAAATAATACGTGTACTGTATGTGAAAAGAAACAGGTCATCCAGTCACTCTTAATGGAGAACTCTTTGATGTGGCTGGACTGACTTTTTTTTTCAATCTTCCCGCTGCAGATCACGATCCCGAGAGCGGAGGCGACGACGTTCCCGCTCCCTTTCCCGTGAGAAGCGTAAATCCCGTTCCAAGTCTCGGGAACGTGAGAGGCACCGGCGCCACCGCAGCCGTTCCCGAAGTCACAGTCGGGGTCACCGACGTGGATCCAGAGACAGGAGCTCTAAGCATAAGTATGGCCAGCATTTCTCACTGCCATTTTGCGGGGATGGCTTGTTTTGCTTGGAGTTTAGCCAGAGGAAACACATTATAGCTGAAAGAAAAGCAGCATACATTTAGAAATAAAGATGCCAGTTTCTAAGGCCCCCAGGGATTATGTTGGGTTAAAAAGTGTGGTTGCCATGATGCAAAGAATCAGGGAAGGACGAGCTCTCATTTTTCTCCTTTGTGAATAGAATAGAACAGAATATGCAGAAATTTCATCCATTTCAAAGACCGCAAGCTCCAGCAGCCATTTTGAATTCTTTTGCCAGACCTACAAATTCTGTTTACCCCAATGTAAGGGAAGACTTCTCTCCTTTTTCAAACCACTTTTGCTTCTGTTAAAGGCATTCTGCTCACTTAGGGAATAACTGACATATTGCTATCAGGAAGGTGTTTGTTAGCATTTCTAAAAATGTTCAGAGAGGCATATACATGGATGCACAAAAGTGGCCCAAACTGGCAGTCTTTTAATACAGAACGTAACTAATGATTTGATACCAAGTTTAATCCAAATTAGGAACAAAAATATGATATTGAGAATGGATTGAGTTTCTAGTTTACACCTAATAATTCCATTTAATACTTCCCATTCTATCTCTTATAGAAGGAAAAGGTCAAGAGAAGTAATTTATGTCCCCACATACAAGTTAACCACACTTCTTTGAAAATCTTATTACCTAATGATAAAGTGGATTTGTAACCTCACCCATTAGAAGAGTGAGTGAAAATGGAGTATTTATCCCTTTTCTTTGCACAGAAAAGAGGATTGAAAACTAGGGATATTATAACATGTGTGGAAATAGTTAACTGGTGGTTGAGATACTAAATTCATTTTTTAAATCTGTCTTAAACATGAACAATAAAGAAAAGAAGTTTGGACAATTAGGAAATGAGGAAGACCCTGTAATTACTATTACTCTAAAGAGCAGGTAAGGGAAGACTTCAGAAAACTCGAATGTACTATAGCTCATAAAGTGGCCCCAAGGGGCAAAAATTGCATGGAGAATATTTTCTGGAAAAATGGGAAATGCCAGAAACCAGGAGAGAAAATAATAGATTGAAAAAACTCCTTGATTCTTTTTAAAAAAATCATCTGCTGCAATTGTTTAAAAATTCAGCATCTTCGAAAGAAACAGTATCTGGCAGGTGCAAAAGTACATATAAGAGGCGGTGCTAGATAAATAAATCATAATATTTATGGATGTGGAACTGTTCCCGTCCTTTTGTTGCTTTTGCAATGGAGATGTAAGTCAATTTTTGCATTCCAGAATCCTGAAAGCTTTAGTCAAGGGCTGGAGTTGTTTGGAGGGAGGGGGATCTGTATTTTAACTTCATGGAGCAAGGTTACACCCAAGTCTAAAAGATTCCTTCTCAGATAAAGCTTTTGGGGCAAAACTTTGGGAGCAGAATACCTTTGTTTTCAGCTCTTAGGTCCATAGCAGCTTCAATGTAACGAGCCACTGGAATAATTAAAAAGACGTGATAATTCTGTATCCTGTAAGGTCATCTCCTTTAGATACTTCCATATCATGTTCTTTTATTGACCCCATAATCCCTTGCAGGATGGAGTCTGGGCAACTGAATGGAGCTGAGTGTTTACTGGCCGGGTGCCCTTCCTGTTGCCAATGTGGAGTTTTATTCAGATATTTTCTCATTGTGCCCAGAGAGAGAAATATCTGCCTCTACCAAGGGTCGAACTTATTGTGAAGCAAGAGCTCCACCGCTAGGCCACCACACCACTTTAGATACCTTCAAATGCTAGCTAGAAACGATGAGGTTTATCCTAATTCATTTGGAGACCCATCCTGCTAGGGAAGAGTCATTGATGGTCTTGAATTAAGACTATCGCCCTGTAGTCCCAAAGGAACAATTGCCATTTTAAGTAGTCCTCGATTTAACAACCATTTGAAGTTACAACGGCACTCAAAAGAGTGACTCCTCCGATTGTCACAGCCTCCTCACAATCCTGTGATCCAAATTGGTTCCCCTGGAAACCAGCATGCATTTCTAAAGATGGCAGGATCCTGGGAACTTGTGACCGTATCAGCCAGTTTCTGACAAGCGGAGTCAATGGGGGAAGTTGGATTTGCTTAACCCCGCAATTCACTTAGCAACTGCAGTGAGCCATTTAAAAACCGTGGCAGAGAAAGTTGTAATATTGGGCACGGCTCACTGAACAGCCACCTTGCTTAGCAATGGAAATTCCAGCTCCAGTTGTCGCAAGTCAAGGACTACTTGTAGCTTCATACCTTGTGTCCTCTTCCCACCTTTTAACAGTGGACAGATGGCATATTCCAACTGCATGTGATAAACCAGGGTTGAGAGAAAAGGGAGATTGCTGACTTGGGTGAGGATAATGGAATCAATCCAGGTTTATAGACCAAGACTGTAATAATCAGGCCGGCGTTGAAGTCGGCTAGCACTAGCACTTAGCAAGTTCACAGATGCTGAAGAAGGAATCTTAACTACCTTCAGAATTCCTGACTCTTATTTTTCTTCCTGTTTTTTTTTTTCTTCTCCCTCCTCTGTTTGAGCACTAACATCATTGTTTGTGCTTTTCTCTGGGTGGCAGTATGGATTGGACTCAGAAGGAGAGGGCAAGTGACTTTATTATCGTAAGGGGAGAGAGGTTGGGCCATTCATAAAACTGGCTTGCCTAGCGATTCCTTGACCGAGCCAACCTTGGAGAGCTCCTTTGGTAAGCTGGGTTTTAGGGTCAAGAGGGGAAGCCGTTGAAGAACACTGTCTGGTACTTGTCTATGGAGATTCTCAGTCATCCAGGTCATAGTTGCCTCAACGGTGTCTATTTTGGACTTCAAAAGGCAACTGGAAGAAGAAGTAATTTTGTTTCTCGTCCAAAAAGCTTTATCAGTTGAACGGATGAAGCTTCTTGGATGAGAAGCGAAACAACTTCTTCCTTAAAATACAGTCCAGTTGCCTTTTGAAGACAAAAAAAAGCCACCTTTGAGACAGTGACTGGTACAGATTGAAAGGAAATGGAATGTAAGATGTGTAGCAAAGAACAAGTTACAGTATGGTTGGGTACTAACCAGAGAAGTGGAAGAATGGGTATGTAGAATATCATAAAATTCCTCTGTATTTGATGTGATACAGAGTAGGCCTGGGGGGGGGGGGAATCTCCTTGGTGCTAATGTCACCATCAAATCTTAGGATATGAATGCATTAAAACAAGATTGAATTGTGTTTAGTTCTGCAAGGCTGGCTGGGAATCCCAGCAGTCACAGAAGCAAATTTATTAATGACCAGTCTCACTTTGGAAACAATTATGACGCTTCGTTCTGTTCAGATTCTAAGGCTTTTCTCATGCTTATCCTTATTGCCAGTTTTTATTTCCTGGACATGAATGGTTCCTTGATAAAAGCCATAAAGATTTATGTCTTACTTTTCAGTGAACGTTTTAAGGAATTTGCTTTTGACTCCATCCATTGCTACAAAGTTGGAGGAATGGGATTAATTTATATCCCAATAAATCAAGGCCACCACCCTCTGAATGGCATTCCTGTCTAGGAGAATGTCATCATTTAAGAATTGACGTCCTCTTAAATCTGGATTTTGAAGCATTCTGCTGATGCACCAAAATTGGCTATGTGTGGAGAACCTGAATTATATTTGGAGAGTTCTTATGTGATTCACCTATTGTTTTGTGTTGCTTGGCCATTCCTTTGGGGAAGATGTGCTACATTTCAAACAGAACCAGCCTTTGAATTCTTATATCTTTTGAGACCAATTTAGATAGTGCTGACTGAGGATTCATCACCCCTTCCTGCCTGTCCACAGAAATGTGATTTTCTTTCCCCCCCTCAACTAGCCAGGTCCAGAAAGGAGAATTGACAGAGAAATCTACAGCTCCTTCTCTTGGCCGCCTTTGGTGTATGTTTAGATTGAACTGCATTGCGTTTGTAGTGGATCCTTTATGACGTTGCTCGCTTTGTACTTCAGATCCTCTAGGGATCGGTCTTCAAGAGAGAAATCACGGGACCGGGAGAAGAAAGAGAAGAGCTCATCTGAACGGCGGCACGAGAGCACCAATGGCAAATCTCGCTCCAAGAGGTCGGAGGAGAGAGAAGCCGGCGAGATCTGAATTCCCTTCTTGTCCTGTAAATAGTCCAGAGAAGCATTCTACACAGCCCAAATCTCTCATTTATATTAATGGAAGACAGCACATCCTTTTGTAGTTCTGAATTTCTATCGTTTCCGCAGCTAGCAATGACAGTTCCCTGCCATTGACCAAAACTTTGTTTTTTTTAAGCCTAAACAGAACCAGCAGCCAGGGTTCCACCCACATTAATACTTTAAGCAGAACTCAGCCGCTGGGAGGTAATCCTATCAGAAGGATTGCAATCTGCTTTTAAGAAAGAAAAGGGAAAAAGTACCCTCACCTGCTCACTTTACAGCATCACTTGCATTTCTGTTGCAAATTTAAGTTTATACCCAAATTGAAAGAACCTCAGAAATGGTGGTGCCCTTGGCCTCTCTTCTAAACCCCTTTAATTTGGGGATTTCCACCCCTGTATTTGAGACATTCAACCCTCTGTTAACAAGTCAACAATTTAATTGACATGCACCCTGGTTGTAATTTAGGGACAATTCTCTCAATTGGATAGGGTTTGGTTTTGGGTTATTGTATCTCTGTAGTCTGGTGAAGTTAACACAGCATTCTAATTTAAATGAACGTTAACTGGATTATTTTGCCCAGTGCTCTGCTCTTTGGTGTAATTTTTGAACAGCTTGCCTATTTTTCAGCCTACTTGCTTTCTGAATTTGGTTCACATGTCCTAATTTGTCACTTAACAAAGAGAGTCATCAAGACTCGCTGGGCAGGTGATTTCGCCCAGAAATGTATTGGATTGGTGAACAAATTGTGTAGTGCTGCACTGAGGAGCTGCACTTTGCTTGATAAATGTAAGCATTGGTTGGAAAAAATCTGGGATAATGGACCATAATCTGCTATTGCTCTGCTCTGCTTGAGAGTTACAACACTTGAATTTTGACAAATGACCACCGCAAGCAGGTAAAAGTTAAACATAGTCACCCCCACGTCTGGTGAACTGGGAGAAACTTTTGTTCCATTTCTGTATATCCTCCCCTTCGCCCCCTTTTTGGCTTCATCCCCCAAAATTGCAGGGATTAAAGGGATTCTTCTAACCCTAAGGCACAATTTAGAGTTGTCTTTCCTCTTCTGCTATGGCTGGTGCTTTTTTCTGATGACACGCATGGATCTTCTTCATGTGTAGTATATTGATTGATTGGATAGAGGAAGCAGCCACAAGAGAGGCATTTACTGCGCAGAGTGGACTCCACCTCTGGTGAAAGAGTCTCCCAGAGCCACAGAAATGCCATGGGACAGATCTTTCCCGGGAATGTTTAATTATTAAAATATATCCCTCCTCCCACCTTGAAAGGTTGATGGGTCCAGGGAAAGAAAGCGGCCAGGCAAATCACATTAAATGTACAAAGCATATCAGGTTTCTTCGGTATTTTAGCAGTTTGATCCTAACAGCACTCCCCCCCCCCCCCCCAAGTTTTCCCTGCCCCTCATGTCCCTCCCCATGTCTTTTGAGGAGTTTTGGTCTAAGTAACAAAAATGTAATTCAAGTGCTGTTGTCCTGCCAGTCTGATTCACATTAAAAGCTTACCTTTGTGGCTTGGAGTGATCTATTTGAGGGTGGTACCGATGTTGTCTTGGAAAAACAAAAGCCCTAACAACATTAGCACAGAGTAAGAGAAATGTGCTGAAACATGGTCTGGGGCCATACAATGAGTATCTCTAGCCTAGAGATGCTCTCTGTATTTACACATTCCTGAATTGTGAACATTCGGTAGAAGGCTGAGTCAGTATCTCTGTTGTATTATAACAAGGTCAAAATGGGCTGTTGGTCTGCAGTACCTCATAGCTTCATAGAACATCTGTGTCGGGGCTGCCATCCTCGGTGACTTTAAGACCCCTGGACTTCAACTCCCAGAATTCCCCAGCCAGCCAGCATTGTCACTTCACAAGGAGAGTCATCCAAGACTCGCTGGGCAGGTGATTCCCCCCAGAAATGGATTGGTGAACAAATTGTGTAGTGCTGCACTTAGCAGCATGGCTGGCTGGGGAATTCTGGAAGTTGAAGCCCACATCTTTTCAAGTCACCAAGTTTGGAGATCCCTGATCTATATAAAAAAGTCTTGAGAGTTGGAAGTAGGTTGGAAGGAGAAAGCTACCACTTTAGCTGAAAAATGTAAAAATTCCAGTTACCTGATTTTTGCCTACACATGTAACATAAGCTTTATATGCTTTTTTGTTTGTTTGGAGGATGAATTAATCATTTCACTTCAATTAGATTGGCATCCTGGCATGTTAGTTTCCATTAAATTCTGTTTGAAGAGAAATCCTTTTGTTTGTATTGTTGCTCATCGTGGGCCTTGCCCAGGTCTGCTAACTTCATGCTGGTAGCTCTTGATATTTTGCCCCAATGATCTTACGGGTCCATCCTTCATATTTACAATCAGGCTCCTGAAAATAACCAGTGCTCCGAATTGATTATGTCATGGGGCTATAATCCTCTTGTTTAGTGCAAGAACCTGTATTCAACATTCCAGGCAGGATTGCTTCCTCCTTTTCCTTCCCTTCCCACTTCTTTTATCTTCCTTTCCTTTCCCTTTCTTTGCCTTCTCTTCTCTTTTTTCTTTTGTTTTCTTCGAGAAGGGGACCCAACCCAACCCTTGCTTTGGAAGTAGCTCATTATTGGTTTCACTCCCACTCTTTATAGAGATGATACAAAAATAGTAGCTTTTGTTGTTGGAAAACCCTTGTATTTTTGATAACTTTATCCAGGATTGCTTTTGTTTGGCTTATATTTTCACAGTTTCTCCCCATAATCAGTTTAGTTGGTTGGAGCAGTAGCGAAGAAGAGAAAGAGGTACTTTATTAAAAGAAGAAGAAGTAAGGTATAGAGGGGATCCAGGTAGTTCATTAACATTTCTAAAGGCCTGGCAGGATTGCGTATGAACATCTTTTCTTTTTTTAAAATTGTATAAATTCCAGCATTGAGGATTTGCAGTTATGGAAACAGCACACATTCTGGAGCTCAAATGAGTTTATAATCTTTTAAGCTCAACTTTTTACATTCAGCTATTGTGCATTTTATTCATGTTCTGGCCAACTGTGTAAAGCCAATAGCAGATGTTCTATCAGTAGTGCCTGTAAGGGAAGACAGATAAGATCTAGAATTGATCCTGTTTCTTAACAGTCTGACTGACGGAGTAGTCACAAGTGGGCTTTCAACCTTCCAGCTGTATTTTGGGTTCATGTGTTACCAATTCTCTGCTATATAACTGATTCCCTGACAAGTCTGAGGAGTGATTAAAACCTTGTTGGGACCGCCATGATGATTTGTCTATTCATGCTACCACTACTTTGTTGGATCTTAATTCATACTTGTAGGACTGCTTGGAAGCTGCTCTCCTTCTCTACTGACCCTCTGCCCAGGACAGGTTCAGGAGATGGGTTGAGATCATTCTACAAAGAGAAGGAACTCCAGTGACTCCCTTGACAAAATGAGTCATATTCCTTCTAAGTGTCAAACCAAAGTATCAAACCTTCCACTCACTGCAGCAACAAAAATTGCGCTCTGGTGTTCCAGCAGGTGGCATTCAATCCTCTATAATATCTTCCAAATGGAAAGTGGCATTCTCAGTCTTAACATGCCTTATCATAGCCCTATATATGGCCTGCTGTGTCTTACTACATAATAAATATATTAGAAAAGATATTAACGTAAGATTGTTCTGATCAGTCGAGATACGGAGACAGATAACATGTTACCTTCACACTAGTATTCGCTTTTCAATAGTTTCTTGGATAGACCATGGTTGGCTGGAGTCAACCTGACAAGCCAAGCTAATTGTGACGAGTGTCAAATGTCCCGTTATATTAATGGCAAACAGCTAAAATCTGTAGAATTTAGTTTATTCATGGCCTTATTCATACAGTCACTGGGAGGGGGGAATAACGCGCGTGTGTGTGTGTGTATGTCCTTAATTGGCTAAATAAAAATCTCATTTCTTCAGAAAAGGTTGGATAAGAACCTACTTGAATAATTCTTACCAAGGCAGATATAATTGATGGAATAAATACATGTATAACCTCCACTTCTCAGTATAAATAAGTCTTGGGTGGTTTATGAAACAAGATGATCAAGCAAAAATGGAAACACAAGCCATAAACTTACAAACTTCACCATAGTTGTAAATGGGCCCATGTTCAGTTGTAAAATGAACCAGGACTCCTAAAAACAGATTTGGGTGGGGTGGGTTTACATTGCTACCTGATACATCCCTGAAAAATGCATTAAAACAAGCATGCAGGATTTATACACGTCCATCAATTCATAAATGGCCTCGTAGGAAAACAGCACATGAATCCTCAAGCTATTTTAGCACCTATTCTGAGAAATTTCTATGCAGTGAGTGGAAGGTAGACCTCATACAGATTCAAAATGGGACTCAACAGATTTGTAGCTGCGTTGAGTTCCGGTTTGCAAGGCTTCGGTGGCGGCAGGAATCCACGATTGTACGTGGTTTCTACTGCGCTCACCGCTGGAGTGTCCCCAATCCAGTTGGATTTGGGGGCTATAGTTACCCCGTAGAGGTAACTGAAGATAGGGGAGATCCAGCAGGGGTGTGGGGGAATCGCAACCCCCCCTTCCTCAGCTGACTGAACTCCCTTTTCCGAAAGTGGTGGAGAGGCGGTCAGCAATGGCCGCCACAAAGAAGCTTTCATCCGGATAAGAATGTGCAGGAGGAAGCTGAGAAAGTGAAAGTTTTTGGCTAACTGGGATAATAAGTAACATTTAAATACCCTGGAATTTAAGCTTCATTAAAGATACATCGTACCCGATGAAGATGGAAAAAGCGGCAAATGAAAGTAAAAAGGGAAAGTTTGTTTTTTCTCACTCTCCTTCCTTACGGTGATAGTAAATGAATGGAGAAATCGGAAAAACCTGTTTTGGCATCAGCAGGTAATCTTGAAAACTAAAGCCAAGGGGACGACAAGGACAATTGAGGGGAAAAAAAAGAACACTTTTTTGCTAAAGTGGGAAGGGAGAGGAAAAGAATAAATATTAAGATTTTATTGGAGAAGGCTGCTTGGAATTTATAAGAACAGAGCTAAACTGTAACAAGACTTCTAAAAGATATATTTTAATTGGAGCTTTGTAACTGAACTATAACCCAAGGAAGAGAAAGTATAAAAAGAAGAAAGTGCTAAATGAAACAGTCTGTGTATATTTGGATTGCTTGGTGACTTTGGGACTTTTGGAAATCATTATTTGAAAGACTAAAAACATTTGGGTTGGATAAAAAAACTTTTTACAATGGCACTACTTGATGAACTGAAAATTGAATTAAAAAAGCTAAAAGAAGAGGAACAAGAAGGGAAGGGCTCTTCTGGATCTGTTTTCCATTTTTTAGAAATGGTGATTTTTACTTACCAGAAACTACAAGAACAAGAAGACTGAGATGAAGAAGAAGCCATCTTTAATGAACAAACAACATTAGCTGGAGAAGAAAAGGGAAAGAGGGGAAAGAGAATGGAGAATTTAAGACTTAAAAAAACAACCAAAAAAGGGAAAAATAAGATTAAAAATTGAGACAATGTTAGAAAGCAACAGAAAAGAGGAATACAGAAGAGGGGGAGATTAAGAAGGTGGAGATTAAGAGACAAGGGGGTAAAACGGCAGGATTGGAGAAGAAAGGAAGGGAAAAAGGTAAGAGAAGATACAAAGGTTTAAAACAAGATATAAACAAACAAGATTTATTCAAATAGTAAAAATATGATTAAAAAAGAGATTCTGCAAAAGTACATAAGATTGTATTGTATTTATATTTGAAATAATATTAGAAAACTGGATTTAATAGAGCTTAATTTGCTATGGATTATTGTTTTAATTATATTATAAACTTAATACTCTTTTTTATTTTATAATATAGTATGCAGCTTTAGAATGTACTAAGCAGAATCAGAATGAAAAGTATTTAATATTTTAAGTGTTAAATTTAGGGGAAAGATTTAAAGGCGTCATACTTCGGTGATTACAGGAGAAATTTTGTGTTAATGAGAAAAGATAATAGAACATTGAAATAGAACAGACAGAAGATATACGCATAATGATTTAAATCGAGATGAAATAAAATAGAATTAAGAGTGAAAAGAGGAGAGAAGCTATATAGAAAATGTTGAATGGTAAATAAGATATGAAATAGGATAAAAAGGGCATGAATTCAAATTTATGTCTGTACAAAAAGATGTAAACCAGGAAGCCGCTTTCCAAAAAGAAGTTTTATGTTTTTATGTTTTGTTTTTGTATGTTTGTTTATTGAAAATCAATTAAAAAAAAATTATTTTTTTAAAGATTTGTAGCTGCATTAAAACAAAGCTTGCCTCAGTTTAAAACTCTTAAATTTTAACTTGTTTTGTCACTTGAGGATAATCCCTTGTATCCTTGAAGTGTTATGGGTGAAAACTTCCTATTTTATTTGTATAAAATAATGTAATGCCTCTTCAACTATCTTGTAAAAGGCTCTTATGTTGTAATTAAATAATTGGGTATTTCTCTGCTTACCCTTGGAATTAGATTTTCCAATCTGCATATTGAATAGTTAATTAGTTGATGCTTCTTTTGAGTCTCAAAGCCAGAAGATTTTAATTTGAACTGACATTCTTTCATTGACTGGATTCAGACATCTTGCTGAGCCAAACTCTGCTTCATTTGGCTTTGATTTCATGTAGTACATGAGCACTGTCCCTGTGGTTGTGTAAACCATGGTTTATATAGCATGGCATATCGTGTGAGCCCAGCAAACTAGTCTGTTCAATAACGCAGCCTTTTTCAAAATGAGATTTTGAACCTCCAAAGGGGTGGATGGAGTCCTTTCTGAACAAGCCTACCACTTTGATGGAAAAATCTGCAAAATATGAAGCATTGCAGTGGTTCTAGAAGTCTACAAAGCCTGAATATATTTTTTTCTTTAAAGAAAAAAAGTCCCTGCACATTTTACTCCTCTGGTTATTGCCAACTCTTGGGAGCAGTGTTTATCTCTATTTCAAGGCCATTGAGCTAGCACTGTCTGTGGACATTTTTGTGATCATGTGGCCAGGATAACATCACAAAGTGCTGTTACCTTCCCACTAAAGTGGTACCTATTTATCTACTTACATTTGCATGCTTTGGAATTGCTAGGTTGAAAAGAGCTGAGATAAGGACTGGAGCTCACCCTGTCACATGGCACTTGGATCTCAAACTTGGGTTGCTGGCTTTCCAATCTTAATCACTGAGCCACTGCACACACACCCCAACCCCCTAAAAAGGCAAACTTAAACCCTATTATTTTTGATTTGGTTCAAAGCAAAAGTTACACTCTACCACTTCGTTCCAGAATTAGAGGATAACGAACACAATACGATTTTGCAAGCAGCATTTTAAGAACGTCTTAACACAAGTGAGTTGAGGCAAATGCTTTCTGAACAGAACCCAGATTTTCTGTTATGCAAACATAACCAGCTCCTCCTTCCCATAAGAAACACAGACTTATGTTTTATTTACAGTACTTCTCTGCTGAAGTGGTTCTGTGACACGCAAGGTTTTATTTCATTGGACACCTAGTTTGAAATTTAATAAAAAGATGGCCCCACCGCACCCCATGAAATCATTAAAAATTTCAGAGATTGGAAACATAGCTAAAGAGCAGTGTCTCTCAACTAAAGCAGCTGGATTTCAACTTCCAGAATTCTGCTCCAGAAAACTCCCACCTGCTATTGAATTGCTAAGGAGGAGTGCGGGTTTCTTTAATAGCTTGATCTCGTGGGCAAGCATGTACTAAAAGCTATGGCCCTTTCCTGGAATGAAACCACAATTTCATAGAGGTCAGGATCCATAACATCAAGAGATCTAAAAGGATCCAGAAAAGCAAATGAAGATCTGCTTTCTGAAGAGGTTGCTCTTAGTCATGACCAACACAGAAACTAATTTCCTCAATCTCATCTACTCATCTACCCACTAAATTCAGTTAAGTTTGTGTTCCCTAGAGCTGATCCTCAGAATAAAATCTATACAGCTATTACTGTAGGTTTTTCTTTTTCAAAAGAATTCTGGATCCATCCCTGTAAATCCACCATTGAAGAAAGTCAACATGATAACTTCAGTGAAAAGATGCAGAAATCAAAGCAGAAGGAGCTGGAATAGTTTTTTAAGTCCAATATGATATGATAACATTTAAAAGCAGCCCAGAAAAAACACCCCTCCCAATTCACTGGAGTAGAAAAGGGGCGTAAGGTCCACACCAACAGAAAGATTGTGTTCATACAGCCAACTCAATAAAAGTAGTCTTCCCGTAGACCTGGTTTCCTGATCTGGTCCTTCCAGTTGGACTAACAACTGCTTTCTCTTATAAGAAGAAACCCCCACACTCTTGGTTTACTCCATGGTTTTTTTACCAGGCCTCCACACTGACCAGCTAAATCTCAAGTATCTCATGTATTCAAAACTATATACTTATACCTATTATCTTGTAAGCGATTGACAAATCAAAGTAAATAAATAAAATAAACAAAAAAGTTTATGAGTTGACACAGAACACTCCTGACTTTACAGATATCACATCTAGCGTGTAAAGTTTTCTGACCGGCAGCAATTGGTTACCTGATTGGAGACCTTGTCAATGACACTTTATTTCTCCTAAGCTCAAGAATAATCAAATTGGGCAGCTGATTTGATGTATTCCGGTCCCACCACCATCCCTGCTTTGTTATAGATGTGACATGTCATAAAATGTCCCTGCCTCCCCCTTCTTCTTTGAATGTGGTTTTCTGCATCCTGTCTACAGGCTGATTTGATGTCAGAGCTCTCCTGCCACAAGTCTGTAGCCATCTGAGCAAAGTGACAAGGAGATGGAAGATAGCTGACCTAGCTGGCTGGCTGGCTGGCTGGCTGGCTGGCTGGATATAACTTTAATGGATTAATATAGAGATAATCTTGGAGAGAGGGAAGGAAGGGAGTATGTATGAGAGAAGAAAAGGAAGGAAGGAAAGAGAAAGAGAAAAAAAGAAAGAAAAAGAAGAGAGAAAGGGACCTAGGTTGAATGAACAACCATTTTCAGAGTACACAATATTCAACACAATTTGACTTCAAACACATTGCTTTTTAATGCTCAGCATCACACTTGAATTGAATGAAGTTTGTCAGTTCAACTGAGGACCAGGCATGCTGCAATCCTTTAACTCCCCCCCTTTTTTTTGCAAATATGAATGCACTCTGACTGCTGAAAACTGAAGAAGCCATTTCTTGCCATTTTAAAACAGGAAGGTGGTGGAAACTAGCATAAGGTCTAAAATCAACTTACCACAATAATTAAAAAAAAAAATCAAATAAACTACTTCACCCATTTGGGAGATGTAACTTTATCTACTCTAACCAAAGATTGACCCCCTGGTTCAGTCCAGAATTATTTGGTTAAAATGGTGGCCATGTACAGTTGCAGAATAAATAAATAAAATTTCTAGCATTCCAGTCGCTGGGTATTGAAACACTAGCACATCTGGAGAATGCCAAGAAAAGGAAGCCAATCAAATACCCAATGTCTACGTAATATCTGTTTGTCCAAAGCACGCCTGATGATTACCATAGAACAGGAAAACAGAGATCAAATTGGGGTAGACAAAGCATGTAAGCTGAACTTCGATAGACAATATCTTGTTAGTAACATCTGGATCCAGTCCAATTATGCATCATCAGCAAACTGGTTGGCTTTCTGTGTTTGAACCTGGGGTCACTGATTCCTAAAAAGTTGTGAATTTTAAAATAACCAGCTAGCCATCAATTAATTAGATGAACCAGAATGGAATCAGGTAGTTTTCAGCCCATGGAGACGAATGTTTCCTTGCTCCAAAACAGTGGTCGACAACCAGTGGGCGGTGGCACGTTGGTGGTCCACGAGAAAATTTTGGTGGGCCGCAGAGAAATCTCACCCCCAGAGCACCCCCCCAAAGCAATTAATCCAGGCTGCACAGAAACACAAGGCTGCACTGCCCACCTGGCCCGTGGGAACCCTCCCCGCCCACTCCCTTACTTGGCAAACTTGCCTGCTTAATTGCTATTTTTCCTTTTTCCGACCATCAGCTGGGAGATTTAGATTAGATAGGAAGCAGGAAATTTCTTGCTTTCTAGCTAGTCTTTAGATCTTTGGCTCTGCCTACAAAATGAATTATGCACTGCACTGATGTTACATAGTTGGGTAATGAAACATCTTCAAGAAAACCACCAAGCTCAGAGAGCATCAAGGTTCCCCAGAGTTCAGCCTTGAGTTACAAATATTCTCTCCTATTGGCACTGGGATATAAATAGAGAGGAAACCCCACTCCCTCTAGCACTGATGAGGCTACCTTGGTAGGTAATGAAATGTCTGCAAGAAAACCACCAATCCCGGAGAGCACTGGGGACCTCACCGTTCAACCCTGAGCTATAGATATTCTCTGCTATTGGAATCATAAGCTTGAATTGATTGGATGGAGTCCAAGCTAGTTGATTTTTCACATTGAAAGGGAGGTGGTTTCTCCTCCTCCTCCTCCTCCTCCTCCTCCTCCTCCTCCTCCTCCTCCTCCTCCTCCTCCTCCTCCTCCTCCTCCTCCTCCTCCTCCTCCTCTTTTTCTCCTTCTCCTCCTTCTTTCCTCCCTTTCTTCCTTCATCCTTCTTACTTCCTCCTTCTCCTCAACTCCTCCCATTCCCTTCTAGCAGTGTTGAGGTTCCCTAGTTAGCACCAAAGACGCCATATTATTATTATTATTATTATTATTGTTGTTGTTGTTGTTGTTGTTGTTGTTGTTGTTGTTATTAAATGTTGTTATTGTTATACACACAAATGACAGTATACACAGCAAACAAGATAACCATGCTGGGTTTCATATCACAAATCACTAGTCGAACATTTCCCAAGTGTTTAGGACTATGTGATATATCGGCGGATTATGTGAGCAGATCCCAATAAGGTGGCCTTCTGCAGCTGATCAATGGTGATCTTGTCAGCACCAATTGTTTTTAAGTGCTTGCCTAGGTCTTTAGGCACAGCACCCAGTGTGCCCAGTATCACTGGAACCACTTGCCCTGGTTTATGCCAGAGTCTTTGCAGTTCGATTCTCAAGTCCTGATATCTGGTGACTTTTTCAAGTTGTTTCTCGTCGATTCTGCTTTCACCAGGTATGGCAATGTTGACGGTCCACACTTTTTTCTTCTCCACAATCGTGATATCTGGGGTGTTGTGTTCCAAAACTTTGTCAGTCTGTATTCAGAAGTCCCATGGTAGTTTTGCATGTTCATTTTCAACCACTTTCTCAGGCTTATGATCCCACCAGTTCTTTGCTACAGACAGATGGTAGTTGTGACACAAATAATAATAATAATAATAATAATAATAATAATAATAATAATAATAA
>BLBF01000067.1:2791689-2834648 GCA_015471245.1 Laticauda colubrina
AATAATAATAATAATAATAATAATAATAATAATAATAATAATAATAATAACAACAACAACAACAACAACAACAACAACAACTATTATTCCTTCTCCTCTTCTTCCTTCTCTTCTTCTTCTCCTCCTCCTCCTTTTCCTCTCCACAAACCCTACCTTCTACTATCACTGATGATGCTACCTAGTTGGGTCATAAAACATTTGCAAGAAAACCAAGCTCAGTTATCACCAAGAACCCCATGGTCCTCCTCCTCCTCCTCCTCCTCCTCCTTTCCTTCCTCCCTTCTTCCTCCTTCCTCCTCCTCCTTTTTGCCGCAGTCTGGTAGCATCAACCAAGCTGCTGTGGTTCGCTCTCTGTCACGTTGCTCCTTGGTGGCTACCTCACTGCACCAGGTTGCCTTGTAGCCTATGCAGCAAACAGGAAGGAAGATCAAATTAGACCCCACAGCACAGGAAGAGGTGAATAGTGAAACTCTGAACCAAAAAAAAAAAAAAAATCATTAAAAAAGATAATGCAACGTTACTGGAACCATGTCGGCAATTCAGTGACAAGAAAAAGCTGTCGTTTGCAACACAAATTATCCTCATCGCAATTTTATTCTTGGACTGAGGGCATCCCAAAAGACACTTGGATCTACCTTTTATCTTAAAAACTCTCAGTGGTTGGAAACCATGGGATCCAGACAGGACCTCTTTGTTCAAAACTTAGAAACAAGGACACCTATTCAAAAGTGAAGTGCTCAAAAACCAGAAGTGTGGCTTTCAATAAGCTGGAAGTTGGATTTAAAATGAAAGTTTCAAGGAGCCCCGAAGGAACTTCAAGAAACGTAAGTATTCCTCGTAGAACCCCTGAATTTTTATTAATTTTTTCCTCTTCCTGATGGCATATCTTCCCCTGTTCATTCTGTAATTTGGTGATTCAACTTTTTTTCTCTGTTTCCTCAGTTTATAGGCTAACCATCTTCCCTGTTTATTGGCATTCTCGAAGAAGTTTTGTTTTGTCTTTGTTAGTTGTTGTGGTAGTTCTTCTTTCTCAAGTAGCTGTGTTTGATTAGGTCCATTTGCTGTTTTAAATTTCTTTTTTTGTGGTTCTTCCTGGAGTTCTGTTTCCAATCTTTTAAACTCTCCTTCTAGGGTTCTCTGCTGTTGCTTTTTTTCTTAAAAAAATTTTTTTTGCCATGTATGCTATGGCCACCTCTCCCCCCCCCCCCCCCCCCGTAAGCCTTTGCTGTGTCCCAGAGAATTTGTAGGGATGTGTCTTCTTTCTTATTTTCTTTGAAAAAGAAGTCCAGTTTCCATTTTAGATCTATAGTCATCCTCTTTTAGAATTGATCTTTGCAGGGTCCATCTTAGAGTTTTATTTCATCCTTTCTAGCTAAATCTCATATGATTGTGTAACCGTTCAAAGTTACAATGGCACTGAAAAAAAGTGGACTTATGACCATTTTGCACATTTATGATGTTGCAGCATCCTCATGGTCAGGCGATCAAAATGCAGACGCTTGGCTCATATTTACGATGGATGCAATTTTGCGACCTTCTGACAAGCTAAGTCATTGGAGAAGCCAGATTCATTTAACAACCACATTACTAACTTACCAACTGCAATGATTTGCTTAACAACGGTAGCCAGAATGGTGGTAAAATGAGGCAAAATTCACCTAACAAGTGTCTCACTTCACAACGCAAATTATGGGCTCGCTTGTGGTCGTAGTCTGTATTTTGGGGGTAGGAGCGGGGTTTAAAAAGAACAGGAGAAAGCAAAAACTATTTCAAATTTCTCTGCCGATAAGAGAGCCAAAAGTCACAAGATGGGCAAGCTATTCCTGACAACAGGGTAGCCAAGATTTGGCCTGTTCCTTCAAAACGTAAGATGGTTGTGTGTCTTCTCAAAGCAGTAGATAGCATGATAGCATCTTGTGGCAGCTGATGTGGAGATGTATACATGGGATGTGCAACCAGTGAGGAATAGTTTTGTTCAGTTTTAAATTTAGTACAACAGCAAAGGAAATGATGTTTTCAGGAAACATTTGGAGCTTTAATTCCGAATCACAACAATCAAATCCTGGGGAAGCTTCACAAAATGGAGAGCGAGAATCATTAATGGTATTTATGATACAAAATGCAAATTCATGTTTTTGTTTTGGAGTCCTGTCCTGCCACCATTTGGGTTGCCTGGCAGAACTTTTCAGTGGAGGAGTTTTATTTATATATATATATTTCCTGAAGTGAGGGGACTATTTGAATCCTTTTGCAGATGTAGCTATGTGAGTTTTCTTTTTCTCCTTAATATGAAATTTTTTCCTACACATTCAGCCGTTCTTCAAGACAATAGTAAAGCATACACAGGTGCAGAAAAGAGGGACATTGAAACAAAGTGAAAAAAGAAAAACAATACAATATAATCATTTTCAACAGCTCATTTTTCTTTTTTCTTTCATTGTCCCAAGCCACTAATGACCAAAACATTTTGCTTTTTTTGAAATATTAAATATTGTTGTCCCAAAGGGGCTTTTTTCAAGAGGCAGCAGGACTTTCTTGTTTTTCTTTGACCAAGAAGCTTCTTCAGCTCTGACTGGTTGGTGGAGAATGGAAGGATTTATACTCCTTGCGGACAGCTGATCATTTGCATCCTTTTAGAGGGTTGTTGAGATCACTTGGAGGTTGATCTGTGTCCTCAGGGTCATCTGAGTAGTGCAAATGGATGTGAAGTCTTCTTGGAACATGGTGCCAGGTATATTCAGTGATCCATCAATGTAGGGAGTAGGAGAACATTGTTTTCCATGTGGCTTTTTCCTTGCTAATCCTGTTCACCAACAAGGCTTCTCATCAGCTGAGCTCTGAAACGTAAGTCTAGGTGAAGGGAAATGGCCCAAAAAGTATCATTTACTGGAGATGATAAATGTGAGTTTAGGAGACAGGGAAGGAATGAAGAGTGGAAATTGGTGTGAAACAATGGGAGATGATTAGAAAAGCAAGTAAGGACGCTGGAGGAAAAAATGAAAGCCCTGTTCCAGCCAATTCTGCTCAGTGGTGCCTTTTGACAATTTATTGTTCAATAGTATGACGATGATAAAAAGTTTAACTTCAAAACATAGGTGTCCCACAATTGAGCAGAGCAATGAGAATGTTGCATCAGCAATTGCTGAGCTCCAGGTTTCTGGACAAGGGTGTTTTAGTATGAAGATCCACAATCCTGAGTATTTCTCCATCTCACGAGTAAGGCTCAGAGGTAGTTGACATACATACTCTTGTCTTTGTTCCCTTTGTTCCCTTGATTTCTTTGTTCCCTTGTTTCCTTTGTTCCCTTGATCAAGTCCTTTTCTTCTTCCAGTGTTTTAACTTCTTCCCATAAGGCACCAGCCAGGTGGTAAATTTGGGTGCTGCTATTAGGACCATAGGGACGCGGTGGCTCAGTGGCCAAGACGCTGAGCTTGTCGATCAGAAAGGTTGACAGTTTGGTGGCTCGAATCCCTAGTGCCGCGTAATGGAGTGAGTTCCCATTACTTGTCCCAGCTTCTGCCAGCCTAGCAGTTGGAAAACTTGTAAATGCAAGTAGAAAAATAGGGACTCCTTTGATGGGAAGGGAACAGCATTCTGTGAGCATTTAGTCATGCCACGACATGACCACGGAGATGTCTTTGGACAGCACTTGGCTCTTCTTTGGCTTTGTAATGGAGATGAGCATCACCCTCAGAGCCAAAAAAGAATAGCACAGATGTGCGAGGGGAACCTTCACATTTCCCTTTTATTAGGACCAGAGAAGAACATATAACAATCGAAATAAAGAGAAGAAATAGTGATATAACTGAAGAGATTGAAAACAACAACTTTTCATCTCCTGCCTTAGCAAAAATCTTTTTTTTGCCTCCTTCAGAATCATGGATAAGGACTTTTGCAATAAGACCTTCCACGTGATGCATCAAGTAGAGGGTTGTGAAGGGTGAACATGGTGGAATTTGTCCACTACATGCAGTCAACACCCTATTGCAGCTAATGATCCCAGCAAACCTCTGATGGATGGTGAGTAGATACTCTTACTAGGGGACACATTCTCACTCTATTTTATTATGGTTGTCTGCACAGTCAGCCAGGAGTTTAAGCTTAATTTGGCATTTTTGCCCACCTGTTAAGTTCTTCCAAAAAGACCTGGAATAAGCAGATGTTGTTTGACGGTGTTAAGGTTATCCTCGCAGGACGTAAGTTGTTCCAGATAAAGCTGCCTTTTGCAACTGACTAACAGGATTTTGTCAACTGCAAAAAACAGCTTGGAATAGCTTACATCTTGTGACTCTGTCTCCTCCTTTTTCTTTTTCTTTTTCTTTTTCTTTTTCTTTTTCTTTTTCTTTTTCTTTTTCTTCTTCTTCTTCTTCTTCTTCTTCTTCTTCTTCTTCTTCTTCTTCTTTTTCTCCTCCTCCTCTTCTTCTTCTTCCTCTTTTTTCTCTTCCTCCTCCTTCTTCTTCCTCCCCCCCCCATCCTCCTCCTTCGTTGAGGGTTAAAAAAAATACTTTTGTATCTTGACAGTTTTGTAGAGTTTGTCCTGCTAGTCTTTAACCTCAAGATGAAAACAACTTTTAGCAAAAAAAAACCAAAAACCTTACTCCGTGGATCACATTTCTTTCAAGATGCTTCAACCACTCCTGGCCTTGCATGGATATTGCTTTAGAGTTCTTCCCCATATGGGAGATTCTAAATATATAAAGAAGATATAACTTGAACTTCCATTTCCCATTGAAGCCAACACTGACTGATAGAATTGTCTGCAGTCCCTTCAGTTCAGAGTTTTGGAGGGGATTACCAGTATACCTTTCAAAGCCTTAAACACCAAGCAACTTACTTTGTAGCTTTTAGTGCTGAGCCTCATGCTGTTTGATTCATGAAAAAGAAGGAATGTATTTAGAAGAGAGCCCTCCACTTCAGCCTTAATGAACTATAGGGAAGGTCTTGCTTGCCATCTGTGGCCTATTAGACAAATGCCCCAATTCCTGATATGATATTCCTGAATCTCTGGTTGCTCGGTCATTCTCTTCCTTTTTTCTTCACAGAACCAATGGTCCAAAGGCACATTGAAGGTCTTCAGACCTGGTGTGGTGCTAACCCAGAACTCATACCTTTGGAGAGGTTGACCGATGTCCTCCTCGTGGAAGGGCTGAGCGATCTCCAGCAGAAGCAACACGATTTCATACAGATTGAAACCACCAATGGCTTAAGGAACATCTCCAAAAAGATCCCCTTGGAGAAGCTCTTCCTGCCTCTCTCCAAGTTCAACAGACCTCCACGGGTCTTAGTGACAATTGGTGTGGCAGGAATCGGCAAGAGCACCTTGGTCAAATTCTTTGTCCACGCTTGGGCAAAGAGGGAGATAAGCAAAAATTTCATGTTTGTGTTGCCTCTCACCTTTCGGGAACTGAATGCTTATGAAAAACTCTCAGCTGAGAAGCTGGTCAGGTTGGCAGCCCCCCATTTAATGGACTTGAGCCTTCTTCCCATGAGCAGTGCCAGAACCCTTCTGATCCTGGATGGACTAGATGAATTCAAGACACTTCTAGATTTTTCCAACGCAACGGTTTGCATAGACCCCCAGAAGGAAACCCAAGTGGACAACCTAATCACCAACATCATCAGAGGCCACCTGTTGCCAAAGGTGTCCATCTGGATTACTTCCCGACCAACAGCAACCACCCAAATCCCAGGGGGTCTTGTGGACCGATTGACCGAAGTACAAGGTTTTGGAGATACAGAAATCAAAAACTATTTAGACCACATGTTCAGTGAAAACCAAAGCTTAGCAGACGGTGTAATGCAACATCTCAAGAACAACAGGTCCTTGTATGCTCTCTGCACTGTGCCAGCATTTTGCTGCATCTGCGGCTCGTCGATGGGCTATTTTCTAACGAGGGCTGATCACCCTCCTGAAACTTCAGCGGTCCCGAAGACTTTGTCGGAAATCTATTCCTATTACTTTAAAATATTGCTGTGTGGAGATTGGCAAGGGAAGCAGAAAGAAGTCCTCCGGATTGAGCCAATGGTGAACAACTACAAGAAGATGACAAATGGGTTGGGCCGACTGGCCTTCTACAGCCTCATCAAGAGAAAGTACATGTTTTTTGAGCAGGACATGAAAACCTATGGAGTTGACCTCTCTTCCCTTCACTTCAGTTTGACCAGTAGGATCTTGCTTAAGGAAGAGACTCCGTTTTCTAGCATCTACTATTTCTCCCACTTAACATTTCAGGAATATCTAGCGGCTACTTATTATTATTCTGTGGCAAAGCGTGCCCTCTTCGACCTCTTTGTTGAAAGTGGCATGTCTTGGCCCAAGCTGGGCTTTGTCAACCACATAAAAAATGCCATCCAGAGATCCTTACAATCTGAGGATGGACACCTGGACATTTTTATACGCTTCCTTGTGGGTCTCCTTTCCTCACAAGTAAACAAAGTCTTGTCCGATTGGTTCCTGGTGAGGGACGAGCAACACAGCTACTGGAGTCACGTGGTGGGCCTCTTCCAGAATTTCCTGGGAGTGGATCAGGTTGTCTCCTGCAGGACTGTGAACCTCATGAGGTGCTTACATGAGCTTCAACACACAGAGGTGGCTGCCAACATTGAGGAAGCCATGAAAACTGAGAACTTAGCTGGAACCTTGACCCCTATGAATTGCTCCGCCTTGGCTTATGTTCTGCAGACATCCGAGGCGTGTGTGGAAGAAGCCAATCTCTCCAATTGTCTCACTTATCGCATCCTGCAAAGTCTTCTCTCTCAGATTCTTTACTGCCGCAGTCTCAGGTAGGTCTTATTATCCAGGACTTGAAATGAGACGAGGCTCCCCAGAGCTTGATTATTTAGATCAGAGGTCTCCAAACTTGGCAACTTTAAGACTTGTGGACTTCAATTCCCAGAAGCTACTTCTTATTCAAGAAGCTACTTCTGAACTAAAGAACTGGAGAAGCTTCTTGGATGAGAAGTAAAATGTTTTCAAATAACCAAAAAAAAAAAAAAAAAACCCAAGCAAGCCCTCTGAAAAAAGAAAGCACCTCTGGATCTCAGCCATAGAAATTCCCAGAAGCAATCCAAGAAGGAAGCTGGTGGAGAATTGTGGGAGTTGAAGTCGACAAGTTTTAAAGTTGCCAAGTTTGAGGACCCTTGATTTAGATAGTTATTAGAGGGATTTCTTGTCTTTCATTCAGGAGTCCATGGTGGTGCACAAAGTTCTCCCTCCTGGTATTTTCTCCCACAACAGAAACATTCCCCACTACACCATCACACCTCCTTGGTTGAGAGGGAGATCCAACATCCCCATGGACCTTCCACGGCAGAGGTGAATTAGAACTTCCCTCTTCTCATTCAGTACTTTTACCCGCTTCCCCAATAACCCTTCTTGGATTGCGTCTGGGAATTTCTATGGCTCATGTCCAAAAGGTGCTTTCTTCTTTCAAAGGGCTTGCTTGGTTTTTGTTTTGTTTTTTTGTTTGAAAACATTTTACTTCTCATCCAAGAAGCTTCTCCGGTTCTTTAGTTCAGAAGTAGCTTCTTGGAAAAGAAGCGCAACATTATCCAGACAAAAAAAGACAAGAAAGTCTAATTGCCTTTTTTTTTTTTTTTTTTTTTTTGGGGGGGGGGGAAACATCTTTGTGACAACCAAGACCTGGATGATGGA
The DNA here is from genome assembly GCA_015471245.1 of Laticauda colubrina. Classification (NCBI taxonomy): domain Eukaryota; kingdom Metazoa; phylum Chordata; class Lepidosauria; order Squamata; family Elapidae; genus Laticauda; species Laticauda colubrina. The sequence goes on from BLBF01000067.1 coordinate 2,799,344, forward strand.
GAATCTCCACAGACATCTGGCTGAAGAAAACTAGAATTTGAAACTCCCTCTTCTGTCCAGTCTTCATCTTCCTTTTCAAGCCAACAATTCAACATAGGTTCAAGACAGATTATCACCGAGGTTCACACCCACCCAGCCCCCTTTTCACAACCACTGGAAACTTTCTATTTCTCTATCTGTGCTCAAAAAATCAAATAATTTCTTCCTTCTCTCCAACTTGGATTCATGGGAAATGCTTTGTTTTTCTCCTTTTTTTGCCTGCAAGGTTGGATTGCAACCAGTTGAAAGACACGGCCATGGATCTCCTCAGCAGTGTGCTGAGTGGGAAAGACTGTCAGATTCAAAGAATCAGGTATTTCTCATCAACAGGACAATTCTCTCTCTCTCCCTCTCTTTTTCTCTTTCTTCTCTTTCCTTTCTTATTTCCTTTCTCTTTCTTCTCTTTCTCTTTCTCTTTCTTTCTCTCTCATTCTCTGTAGAGGATTGAACACGAGCATTTTATCCACGGTCAGGAAAAATGGCGCCTGGAGAGGCAAAAAATTTTTTTGAACCCTAATGCAAAAATGGACAGTAGGACGAGATTTGGGGTGGAATTCCATGCTTAAAAATGGTGTTGCTTGCTGTTTTTAAAAATTGAGCCTTTTTGGTGCCCGGGGAAAAAAATGTGTGATGATTTCTGTTTCCATGCTTGGAAATGATTAGCAGCTGTCAGAATTATCCCCTTTGTGGGGAAGAAAGTATCCATGTTTGGGGATGAAATCATAGCAATGCCCCCTTTTCTGACAATAAGATTGCAACCTCATAATAGAGATGGAGGAGATGGCTCATTTTCTGCTTCTCCTTCCTTGGTCTATCTTGATCCTATCTCTGTTGATTTCTAGCAGTGCCATATTGAGACAGGACAAAAAAAATTATTGATATTCCAAGCTTTTTATTATATTACTTATAAGGCAATAAAGGACAAATACTTCATAATGCAGTTTCTTTCTTATGATTGATGACCATTGATATCTTCTCTGACATTATAATTTGAAGGAAAAGAAGATTATATTTTGAGGAATAATTTCTTATAGATAGGGATCGAAACTATCTTGTAAATGATTGGGTTGTAGCTGCTTCAATTGAACGCAACATTTTTTTAGATAGTGTGGGAAGAAATATCCATCTGATTCAGTTCCAAGCTGGGAGAAAGACAAAATGGAGGCTGGGGACTAATTGGAAAGAGGGTCCATTTATTGACATGTTTGTAGTTCTGGTTCAGCTGACCACATGGAGTTGAATGTGGGTGGTATTTATACCTTCTCTTGGGCTTTGCCCTTGAGTTTCCTGTTCCTGTGCAAGAATATGCATTCTATTGGCTGTTGTCAGACTCCCATGGGGCCATGTAGGGGTTAAGTAGAGGTCATAGCTGGCTCTATAGGCAAAGTACAAATTGAGATAAAGGTCAAGAGTGATCATGATAGACAGACAACTGTAAAAAGGAGATGATAACAAAATATCTTGCAAGACTTCTAGAATGTATAGAATATAGAATACTTTATTGGCCAAGTGTGATTGGACACACAAGGAATTTGTCTTGGTGTATTAATTGGTCCTTATTTCCAGGGTTGAATCTCTCTTTGATCAGTTTCCATCCATCATTCCTTGTCTGGCCTACAGGCACTTTAGAAAATAGCTTGATCCCATCCTCCTCTCTGTGGCAGCCCCTCAAATATTGGAAGATGCTCTCCTGTCTCCCCTGGTCCTTCTCTTCCCTAGAGTAGCCAGACCCAGTTCCTGCAACTGTTCATCATATGTTTTATCCTCCAGTCCCCTCATCATCTTGGTTGCTCTTCTCCACACTTTTTCTAGAGTGTCAACAACTTTTTTTATAATGTGGTGACCAAAACTGTATGCAGTACTCTAAGTGTGGCTTTAAGGCTTTATAGATTAGTGTTAGTACCTCCTTTGATCTTGATTGTATCCCTCTGTTAATGCAATTTAGGATTGCATTGGCTTTTTTGGCTGCTGCTGCACACTGCTAACACAGTTATTTTGTATTTTAATTTTATTTATTTTTTCTCTTTTAAAATGATGTTTGCGTTAATTAGCTTCTAACATTTCTAAACTGATAAACAAGCTGGAGGTTAGTTCCAGATAAGAAAAAGTTGGTTTATACCAATTGGGGTTTGGTTTAATCTCCCCTTTCTGACGTCAGACCTCATTTTAATGAAAATGCATAATATTATGGGATGCAAATATGTAACATGTTTGACTCCATGTCACTGATTTCCTGTGCAAAGGGGAGGTTCCTTTTATCCTGTCTGATCAACTTTCATTTTTCTTTGTTATGTTAACTATAAAAGAGGAAGTAAGCTAAGGATTGGGGTTTCCTCTCTGAATGACAGGCAACCCTTTTGTCTGAATATTCTGATAAATTGTAATTAAATGATCATTACTTAGACTTTCAAAAAGAGACTGGACTGCCATTTGTCAGAAATGGTGTCGGGTCTCCTGCTTGGGCGGGGGGATTGGACTAGATGACCTACAAGGTCCCTTCCAACTCCGATTATCTGTTTCTGATCTTCCTGTTTCAGTTTGTCTCATTGGAAAATATACTGAAGCATCAGCCTAAAAAGCCATATTTGGCCTTCGCTAGTGAACTGAGATATTTTTTTTAAAAAAAATGCCTTTAAAACGCCTTTAATTTTTTTAATTACCTGTTTTTTGGCAGCTTGGCAGAAAACCAGATTGGTACCAAAGGAGCAAAAGCTCTGGCTAAATCCCTGATGGTCAACAGGAGCCTTTTAGTGCTGGAGTAAGTATTTTATGGGATTAAAAAACATTGTGGTGCTTCCAGAGGGGTTGGCAACTGGCTGCCATTGAGTTGAGCCTGCCCCAACAGAGAAAACTCTAACATCATCATCATCTTCTTTGAACAACCCTATAATCTCTTACAGAGATAGAGACTGGGCAACTGAATGGAGCTGAGTGTTTACTGGCTGGATGCCCTTCCTGTTGCCAATGAGAAGTTTTATTCAGTAGATATGTTCTCATTGAGTCCACAGAGATAAATATCAGTCTCTATCTAGGATCGAACTCACAGTCTCCTGATTGTGAGATGAGAGATCCACCTCTAGGCATCACTCAACCAAGAAACTTCTATCTCTGCTTTAAAAAAATCATATTTTTGAAAGCATTTTAAAAATCCTGCTTCCAAGATGACAGCAGAGTCCAGAGATGATCGGCGTGTGGCTAATTTTCCTCTCTTTCCCTCTGCTAGTCTTCGGGGCAACACCATCGGGCCCAGCGGAGCGAAGGCACTGGCTGACTCCTTGAAAAACAACCAACACTTGCTCTTGCTCAAGTAAGGACAACTCCACTTTCTTGGCCTCGAACCACAAGCCTTGCGTAGGCAGTCCTCAACTTACAACCACAGTTGAGAGCAGAATTTCCATTGCCGAGCAAGACGGATGTTAAATGAGGCATCATGCCCAATATATTTTTTCACCATGGTTGTTGTGAATCATGCAATTGTTCAGCGAATTCAACTTGCTCCCTTGACTTTCGTTGTCCAGACCTGGCTGGGAAGGTTACAAATGATGATCACAAATGACCTCAGGATGCGACATCCATCGTAAATAAATGCTGGTTGCCCAGTGATCAAAGTTTGATCAAAGGAGTGTGGGGATACTATAGCAATAGCCCTTATATGTATGTACCGCTTCACGGTGCTTTCCAGCCCTTTCTAAGCAGTTTAGAGAGTCAGCCTGTCACCCCCAACAATCTGGGTCCTCATTTAATGACCTCAGAAGGCTGGAAGGCAGAGTCAACCTTGAGCTGGCCAGGATTGAACTGCTGGCAACAAGCAGTGAGTTAGCCTGCAATACTGCACCGCCACGGATCCACAGTTCTATGTCAGTCATAGATGGGAGGATTTGGTCATAAGCCACTATTTTCCTCAGAGTTGTGACTTTGCATGGTTTCCAATTTAGAACAGAATAGGAGCTGGAAGGGGACCTTAGAGGTCTTCTAGTCCAACCCCCTGCTCAAGCAGGAGAACCTATACCATTGAATGAAGGGCTGTATGTTGAGACTACCTGGATGCTTGACCGGATGTCTTCTCACAAGGCCATTCTCTTCCTCCAGCCTCCAAAGCAACCTGATCAAGGACAAAGGGGCAGCAGGCCTGGCCGAGGTGCTCGCCAGCAACCAAACACTGATGACACTGCAGTGAGTTTGCACCCATCGTTGCCACATGGCATCATTTGTACTCAGTCCCTCCCCGGGCAGCATGCGCTGGCTGAGGAATTCTGGGAGTTGGAAGTCCGCAACTCGTCAAGTTGCCCAAGGTTGCAGTCCCTGCTCCAAAGCAGTGCTGGGAGGTCCTGATCCCTCCCAGCCCTTTCTCTGACCACCAACGCCTGTCTGCTGGAGTGCTTGCTCGCTATTCCCAAGCAGCAATTCTGTAGGGAGGCCCTTCCTTTGCTCTCCTCCTCCTTGGCATCGTGTGAAAAGAGCCAAGTTTGGTCCAATGGTTTAAGGCGGCAGGCTAGAAAGCGAGAGACCTTGAAAAGTGGTTCGGTGGCTTTGGGCCACCCTCTTCCTCTCTGCCCAACCCGCCTCACAGAGTTGTTGTAGGAGGGAAAATAAGAGGAGGGAGGATTAGGAGAATTTGTCTCCTTAATGGAAAAATAATAAAAATGGGATACAAATAAATGGATAGAGACAGATGATAGATGACAGATCGATAGATCGATAGATCGATAGATCGATAGATCGATAGATAGATCGATAGATCGAGAGATAGAGAGATAGAGAGATATGATAGATAGAGAGATAATGATAGATTAGATAGAGAGATAGACAGACTGACAGACAGAAAGTGATAAATTAGGTATATATATATATATATATATATATATATATATATATATATATATATATATATATATATATGTGTGTGTGTGTGTGTGTGTGTGTGTGTGTGTGTGTGTGTGTGTGTGTGTGTGTGTGTGTGTGTGTGTGCTGTTCAGCTTCCTTCGGGTATTATCCCATGTCATTGTAGTTGTGCTTTTAAAGTTGTAGCAACGTTTCAGCAGAATCTCATCTGCCATCCTCAGGCTTCTGTACTGAGTTCGTCTGTGGGTCAGGCTATCACAGCCTAACCATTCTGGCTCAACAGTAGGCTAGCCTCAAATTTAAAACTGAAACGCCTGTGATAGCCTGAACTCACAGACGAACTCAATACAGAAGCCTGATGATGGCAGATGAGATTCTGCTGAAACGTTGCTACAACTTTAAAAGCACTACAATGACGTGGGATAATACCGGAAGGAAGCTGAACAGCACACATGTAAGTACCCGCGAAAACTTAAAAAAAACTATATATATATAGAAATATATATATATTTCTTAAGTTCTCGTGGGTATTTACATGTATGCTGCTCAGCTTTGTTCGGGTATTTTCCCACGTCATTGTACTTTAAAAGCACAACTACAATGACATGGAAAAATACCTGAACAAAGCTGAACAGCATATATATCTATATCTATGTCTATGTCTATCTATCTCTATATCTCCGTCTCTATATCTACAGAGATAGAGACAGAGACACAGAGACAGAGAGAGAAAGAGACAGACAGACAGATAGATAATGATAGATAGATAGGTAATGATAATGACAATGACAATGAAAGATAATGATAGATTAGAGAGATAGACAGATACACAGACAGATGATAGATATACATATAATGACAGAAAGATAATGATAGATGATAGATAGACAGATATAGGAGATAGAGAGAGAGATGACAGACATGCAGACAGTTAGATAGACAGATGAGTGAGGGAGAGTTGGTGACATACCCTTCCTCAAATTAGAAAAGACCCTTTCCTGATCCTAAATATCCAAGGCCCTCTTTTGAAGTTGAGAGTCACTACTTAGAAGGACAGTGCTCCATGTCTGGACCCATTAATGATGTCCTTCTCCTCTTTTCCCAGCCTCCAGAAGAATGAGGTAGGACCGCAAGGTTCAAAGCATCTGGCCGGAGCCCTGAAGAGGAACTGGGGGCTCAAGGACCTCATGTGAGGAGTGGGAAATGGAATGCCCCACCCCCTTAGTCATGGGGGGGGCAAGAGGGTCGGGGCAGGGGTAATTAATGATAGATGGTGGCCATTTGTAAGATCCAAATCCATGGGGATTTGCAGAAGGGGAAAATAATGACATGCGCATTGTAGTGTGAACTCGGTCACATTATATGGGAATCAGGATGCCACGCACCTATTGTAGGACTCAGACCACACAGCAAGCCATCGGAAGGGTTGCGTTTGGGAGCAGGCTGTGCCAAGGTTGAATCCACTCAGCTGAGCTCCATCTTCTGCCTTTTCCTAGACACATCTACTACCCAACTCACCAGAGCAGGGAGGCAGGGAATACTACGGATCCCTTTTTCCTAAGGAGATCCATCTCATAGGACCAAGAAGAAGGACCTTCTCTGTGGTGGCTCCTTCCTCATGGAACATCCTCCCTGCAGAGAAAAAATTGGCCCCCATTTTCACACTATCATTAAATGTCGTACCTTATGATTCTCGACTCCTGACTAATGTATCTTTTCTTTTATGTATACTGAGAGTATTTACACCAAGTCAAATTCTTGTATGCCCAATCACACTTGGCCAATAAAGAATTCTATTCTAATTCTATTCTAATTCTATTCTATTCTATTCTATTCTATTCTATTCTATTCTATCCTATCCTATTCTATTCCCATTCCATATTTTCTATTCTATTCTATTCTATTCTATTCTATTCTTTCCTATTCCTGTCCTGTCCTGTCCTGTTCTATTTTATCTTCTATCCTATCCTATCCTATCCTATCCTATCCTATCCTATCCTATCCTATCCTATCCTATCCTATTCCTATTCTATTCTATTCCCCATTCCATATTTTCTATTCTTTTCTATCCTTTTCTATCCTTTTCTATTCTTTTCTATTCTATTCTATTCTATTCTATTCTATTCTATTCTATTCTATTCTTTCCTATTCCTGTCCTGTCCTGTTCTATTTTATCTTCTATCCTATCCTATCCTATCCTATCCTATCCTATTCTATTCTATTCTATTCTATTCCCATTCCATATTTTCTATTCTTTTCTATTCTTTTCTATTCTTTTCTATTCTTTTCTATTCTATTCTATTCTATTCTATTCTTTCCTATTCCTGTCCTGTCCTGTCCTATTTTATCTTCTATCCTATCCTATCCTATCCTATTCCTATTCCTATTCCTATTCCTATTCCTATTCCTATTCCTATTCCTATTCTATTCTATTCTATTCCCATTCCATATTTTCTATTCTTTTCTATTCTTTTCTATTCTTTTCTATTCTTTTCTATTCTATTCTATTCTATTCTATTCTATTCTATTCTATTCTTTCCTATTCCTGTCCTGTCCTGTCCTGTTCTATTTTATCTTCTATCCTATCCTATCCTATTCTCTTTCACAGGCCCTGAAGCCCTGGTTCTACATGCCGGTGTATACACTCTGTGTGTGTGTGTGTGTGTGTGTGTGTGTGTGTGTGTGCGTGTGCATGTGTGTACATGCTATGGGACATGGTGGCCCAGTGGCTAAGACACTGAGCTCGTCATTCAGAAAAGGTCGGCAGTTCAGTGGTTTGAATCCCTAAGTGCCGTGTCACGGAGTGAGCTCCCGTCACTTGTCCCAGTTTCTGCCAACCTGGCAGTTCGAAAGCGTGTAAAAAATGCAAGTAGGAAAATAGGGACCATTTTGATGGGAAGGGAACAGCGTTCCGTGCGCCTTCGAAGGTGTTTAATCATGCCGGCCACATGACCACGGAGATGTCTTCGGGCAGCACTGGCTCTTTGGCTTTGTGACAGAGATGAGCACTGCCCCCTAGAGCCGGAAACGAGGAGCACAGATGTGCTAGGGGTACCTTCACCTTTACCTTTAGGCTAGTTGCAACAGGCCTGGGGACTCCAGAGAAGGACGGAGCCTATCAAATGACTTATTTGATTGATTGTTTTTGTCAAGGAGATGAGGGTGAGTGGGGTTGTTGCTTTTTTATTGTAATTTTATTGAGTTTTTATGTTTGCAAGCTGCCCGGAGATCCTAACAGTTAGTTGGGCAGCCATATACATTTTCTTAAATAAATAAATCTCTTTCTCCCTTTGTGGGATGATAATCCTATCCATCAGATGGAATGGAAATCAAGTCTATGAGAACTTCAATTTATAATCGTTTGTGAAAGTGTCCTTCTACAGGCTTAAATCAACCGGCGACTTATTGCCTTCCATTCATTTCTCTTCCTTTGTAGTTTGTCGGGAAACTGTGTTGGCGACCAGGGTGCAGCAGCTTTGGCTGAAGGACTAAAGTTGAATCATACTCTCCTAACCCTGGAGTAAGTGGTTTGCCCTGCTGGTCTCTAACTGGTGGGGCGACTTTTTCTCTGTCTTGGAAAGAGACTCGAGACAGTTTGGTCTAGTGGTTAAGGCACCAGCCTAAAAAGCAGGAGACGGTGAGTTCTAGTCCTGCCTTAGCCATAAAAGCCAACTGAATGACTTTGGACCAATCGCCAGGACACGGTGAGTTCTAGTTCTGCCTTAGCCATAAAAGCCAACTGAATGACTTTGGGCCAATCGCCAGGAGATGGTGAGTTCTAGTTCTGCCTTAGCCATAAAAGCCAACGACTTTGGGCCAATCCCCAGGAGACGGTGAGTTCTAGTCCTGTCTTAGCCATGAATAACTTTGGGTGAATGACCAGGAGGTGGTGAATTCTAGTCCCACCTTAGCCACGAAAACCAGCTGATCACTCATTCTCTTCTCATCCCAACTCACCTCACAGGGTTGTTGTTGTGGGAAAAATAGGAGGAGGCAGATGTGTTAAATATGCTTGGGTTGTTTGTAAAAAGTAAACATGGGATATCAATATATATAAAATTGAGACTTGATTTTCTGTTGCTAAGCAAGGCAGTTGTTAAGTGAATCAAGTTCAATTTTAAGCCCCCCCCCCTTTTTTTTTTGTCAGGCTTATAAAATTAATCACTGCAGTTGTTAAGTGAAAAAAAGCTTTAAACAGAACAGGAAGAATACAATTAAAATGAGATCTATCTAGTGCATCTTTCTCATTTTCCTGGGTTTTGTGTGTATTTCAGTCTCCAGAGCAATTCCATCAGTGACTCCGGAGTGACAGCCCTCACACGTGCTCTCTGCTGCAACCAAGGTCTCACCAGCCTCAAGTAAGTCCATACTGTGATATATATACCCAGTGCTAACTCCTATGAAGTCTTCTCACCTTTGCCTACAATTCTAAAAGGAGGAATATTTAGAATATACCGTTGGCTCTGACTGTTTACTACATTGGCCAAAGTCAACAGGAGTGATTCTCTACACTTGTATTTGTGAGGTCCTTGGTGCTCTCTGAGCTTGGTTGTTTTCTAGCAGATATTTCATTAGTGGCACTGATGTTGTTACCTATCTTGGCAATGAAATGTCTGTATAACAAAACCACCAAGCTCAGAGAGCCCCAAAGACCCCACAGTTCAACCTGAATAATGAATCTTCTCTTCTATTGGCACACTTACACTTATAATATTATATCTCCCCCAAAATTATCAGATGCTTAGGATATCTGGATGATTCATTTCTCGTGCCCACTACTTCATACTCTTGTTGGGGGCGTGTAAATAAAACAATTAGCTATTAAATCATCACAAAAGGGAATCATAAAGATGCAGATCTCCCCATCCTCTTCTATGTTCTTAAGTCAGACTGGAGTGTCACACCAAACAAAGGTAGTAAGAAAACACCAGTAATGGTTTCCTCTTCCTTTTCTTTAAAAGTCTACGGGAAAACTCCATAAGCCAAGAGGGAGCACAAGCCATCGCCAATGCTCTGCGAACTAATTGTACCCTGAAGAATCTGGAGTGAGTCCCATCCATATTCAACTTCAAACTTCACATGTCTGTTTTGTAATGAATGGTTGTACTTGCCATGGCCAACTCACCACAGGATAAGAGTTATACTAATATCAAAGAAAAAGTGGAATAGAATCATGAAAGAAAGGATGCAAAAGGAGGGTCAGAATGATATGTGAATGGCAGAAATTAAAATAAAATTTTATTTATTTTAAATAATGAAATAGAATTGTTAAATTGTCCTGCAGAGAAGTTGTCCCATGGTAAGTTGGCTGTGGCGAGCTGACTGGAGAAAATTGGCCACGGCGAGTTGGCTGTGCAAATTGTCCCATTCTGTGCACTGTGAGTTGCTATTTGAATTGAGGACGTGTTTCATTGGTTTATTGGGACACTTGATCTTAGGGAGATATTTCTCAAAAAGATTTATCATGGATCTAAATGTGAAGAAAAAAACTTCTTGCAACAGCACCATATTAAAAAATTTGGATGTTATTTAATTATTGCTTTGATATCCCAAAGGTGCTTTTTTTTCAAGAGGCAACTGGACTTTCTGGTTTTTCTTTGGAGATGTTTCATTTCTATCCCAGAAACTTCTTCAGCTTCTTAAGCACTGAAATGTCTTCAAAGAAAAAAACCAGAAAGTCCAGTTGCCTCTTGAAAAAAGCGCCTTTGTGACAACCATGATCTAGACTTATTGCTTTGATACTTTTGAGAGCCAAGTTGGTGTCGCAATTAAAGGCATGGGGCTAGAAACCAGGAAGCAATGAGTATATTATTTTGAAATACCCTCATGAAACTAAATCTTCAACAGCATCCATGCACCTTTTAAACCCTCCTTTCTTTGGGTGTTTCTTCCAGCTTGGCAGCCAACTTGCTCCATGACGAAGGGATCCACGCCATTGCCCAGGCATTGAAGGAGAACCAAGCCCTCACTTCTCTTCAGTGAGTTATGGAATTTATGCCAGGGTGGCATTTGCTGTCTTTCTTGGCATGGCATCATCCTGGGTTTTAGGCCTCAAAATCTTCTGAAAAGCAAAGCCAAATGCAGGATATCAAGCAGGCATGGAAGCTACCAAGATGCTCTTGAGTTTCCTACTCCAGGGGATTATAAAAATAGTGGGATGGGGGGGGGGGGCTATCTCCACAGCATAACCTCTGCCTCTCACAAAAAAGGTAGGAGTTCTCCATAACGCCTTGAAGTTTGAAGCTTGTTGTCCATTTGTAAAGTTGCTTCCTGAAAATAGTTTGTCATGAAAGGAACTGCCTGCGAAGGCTCCTGGATTGGGGCTGAAAGGCAAAATTGGAAGCCATATGTTCCATCCCACATTTGGTCAGACCAGGTTGCCCTAATGAAAAATCTCTCCCCATGTATATCCAACAAAGCTAGGAGAGCCTGTGGCTGGAAGGTTAATACATCTACCTAATATATAAGTACCCTGGGTTCGAATCCCAGAAGGGTATGGCGAGCTGAATAGAGCTTAAATTAGCTTGACATAGATCTATACTAGTCTCCCTTTATTTCTTTGTCGGTAAAATAATTCCTCAAATCACTTTCATGAATTTGAAGCTGCTCCTTGGACATGACAGCAATTATATTAACCATTCAGTCATGTCTGATTCTTGATGATTCCATGGGGCCAGGTCCCATTTCTTTGACTTGTTCCATGCTCTGGTTTGTGTCAGCTTTGATGGTGTCCAGACACCATCTTTTTTGGTGGCCTGCTTTCCTTTTACTTCCAAGTATTCCAAACATACTTGCTTTCTCCAGTGAAATCCCCCGCATGACATGACCAAAATAAGCAAGATGCAGTTTTGTGATTTTGCCTTCCAGTTATATGTCTGGGTGTTATGTGCTCCAGTAGTTGCTTGTTAGTCACTTTTGCTGTCCAAGGAATATCTTTGGGCACACAAGATACTTGTTAAGGTAATGAAGATTTATTAGCTGACCAGCTGCTGTAAGGCTGTAAGCCAAGATGACAAATTGAGGATGTCAGCAGGGTACTGCTGCTTTAAGAAGCTGTCTATATAAGGGAGACCATATGAGGGTGTCTTTCTTTCTCCTCATGTTCTATCTCCATTGAGATAGAACATTCAACTCCATGTAGAGTTGAAGATTGCTTGCTTGCCTGGCATTTGCCTAACACATGTATGTTTGTATATAGCAGTCTTGTATATAAACCAGTGTTAAAGGACAAAACCTCTGTGTCCTGTGTTTTGCTCCTGGGTTGTCTCACAATAGTAGTCATGCTGTAAATACTCTAACAATATTTATCTAAGAGACAAAAAGTTACTTATATCCTCAAGGGAGGATTTGGGAAAAGGACTTTGGAGAAAGAATGGGGCAGTCACTTTCTCCCTTTCCATGCCAGGGGACTAATTCAGACCCACAGCATCCATACTATGAACTGATACAATCCAGATTTGGCTTTCTTTGTGATTCTTCTCTCTTCTTTTAGCTTGCAGTGGAATTTCATTCAGGCCAAAGCTGCTAAGGCCCTGAATCTAGCTTTGCAATGCAACAGGAGCTTAACCATCTTGGAGTAAGTTTGCATCTAAATCTAAGATGAACAGTTTTTGCAATGAACCGGAGGGAGGGGGGGGAATCCACTTTTCTAAAATCTCGGGATTGACGTAAACATGTGAGAATTGTGTTGCAGCAGAATGTTTTAAGATGGCCCTGTTTTAATTACATATTCAATGTTTAATATTAAATATCCCAGCAATGGCACACGGTCATTGAGAATGCCTCATTTTGATTCGGTCAATACAGCCAACCATAAATTGGTGAAACAGGCAGGAAGTTGCACAGCATGTTCATCGACAAAGCAAATTAACCAAGGTTAAAACTCACTAAGTTTAGCTTGGTGTGAAGGCAGCCATTAGACAGAGCATGTATGGGTCTGGGTAACCATCAAGAAAGTTGGTGCTACCATGTTGAATCCTTACACAAAGGCATCCATTGAACAGAATGAAGAAAAGTGGATTTGATTTGGTTTAAAAGAATTCTTGGCTGGTCAGAAGATGTCAGGTAGGTATAGGTAGTTCTGATACACTAACTTCATGAAAAAACTCTGTTTCCAGTCAATCATCTATTTATGAAGTCTGCACTACTATTACTATTAATCTTCTCCTCACTCCTTATCACCCTTCCCCTCCCACTTATGACTATATGACTATAATCTTATTGCTTGCATCCTTACAATTTATATTAACTGTTTCCTCGTATGATTTGATTGCTTATTGTTCCCTATGACTATTATTGTTGTACCTGATGATTCTCGACTCTTGACAAATGTATCTTTTCTTTTATGTGCACTGAGAACATTTGCACCAAGAAAAATTTCTGGTGTGTCCAATCACACTTGGCCAATGAACAATATTCTATTCTATCAACGAAGATAGTGTTTTTTCCCTAATCCAAAAAGTCATCTCCACAATCTTCACTATCTTCAAAACTGTTCTTCCATTGTGGGTTTTGTCAAGCTTTTGAGCCTATAATGGTCAAATCTCCACCCCTTGAGCCATGAAGTAAACTAATCCTTTGTATTTCTTGTCTCTCAAGTTTACAAGAAAATGCTATTGGGGATGAAGGAACGGCTGCTTTGGCCTCTGCCCTACGGGTGAACTCAACGCTGGAAGCTCTCTAGTAAGTTCCTTTGCTACCTAGAAGAGCAGCACATCAATTAAGAGGAGCAGGTGAAAGCATTTGGTGGATGAGATCAGCTACTGTTGGCCCAAATTTTGGACTCAATTGTGGTCATAATTGAAGGACTACCTGTACGTTTAATGGCTGCTGATGTATGTGTTATTCTGTTATTTCCAACACCAGAAGACTTGAATGAGCTGCGATTAGTTTCCTTCTCTAAATGTGAGGTCATCAAATCCCACTGGCAGTACTTTTGTGCATGGAAAACCTGAACAGCATAAATCGCATAAAAATGTTGAACAGGGACTTTCATTTTCTGCAGGAATTTTATTAGGGAAAGGACCCAACCGAGAACAGTTTTGATCTCACAACCTTCTCCTATGCATTTCATCTTGTTTATATGGAAAGCAGAGAGGACAGAGAGCAGCAGGTGGAAGCCATTTTGACCTCAAAATCAGAAACCCACAGGCATTCACACTCAGCATGAAAATTATAACCTTTCCCCTCTTTTGACCATTTATCCCACTGAGCTCCTGGATGCTCCGATAAATGGTGATCTTTGGTGCTCTCTGAGCTTGATGGTTTTCTTGCAGATGTTTCGTTACCCAACTTAGTAACAACATCAGTATTAGTAGGGAGGGTGGGGTTTGCTCTCTGTTTATATACAATAGCTTGACCCACCATACCTCCGTCAACCCACGCTGCCTCACACTGATGATGTTACCTAGCTTGGTAATGAAATGTCATCAAGCCAACCAACAAGCTCAGAGAACACCAAGGACCTCTCACCTCAACCCTGAGCTATAAATATTCTCTTATTATGCTGTATTAGTACTGGTGCTTTGCCAAATGGCAGGCTGGCATAGTTGGAGCCCTCTTAAAAATGCTGCCTTGTTTGCAGCCTGCAGGTGGCAGCGATCGGGGTGAGTGGGGCCACAGCCTTGGCCGAAGCATTGGTGGTTAACAAGAACCTTGCCGTGTTGGAGTAAGTAACCTCATCTTATTTCCCATAAGGAAGGCTCTCATCTCATGTGAAAAAGGCAGGAACTAAAAAGGGGGGAATTAATTTAAATTTTAAAAAGATTAAAAACACTCGTGGCAGGGATATTTCCCACTGTCGTTCTATGTGCATGTTGGTCCCAGGGGGCTGTGTAAAAGATAGATAATTGTTTGAATAGTGCCACATTCATAGTAAATATCCCTGTTTCTCCCTCTTCTGGGAGAAACCCCTATTTTTTTCCATGGGGTCTTTAGTTCTAGCTAAACTAAAGCCAGTCTGGAGTCTATTTAAACATCTCCCAAACGTCCACTCTTCCTTTGAATCTCCAGGCAACTCCTCGTGCTGTTCTATCCAATGATGAAGAAATTTCACTTGAAGTTTCCATCTTTTTAACTGGGCTTTTTGAGGTGTAGTAACCATCTCCTCACCTCGATGTAAAAATTTCCTGCTTGATTTCAATAAGGATGCAGAGGGGGAATGTGGGATTCCACTCATACATTTCAGACCCTAACAGGTTGCCTGACTCCAGTTTCACCCATTTGCTACTCACCAGGTGTGATGGATTGCAATTCCCATTATCCCCACCGGGAATTGCCGCGATGGCTGAGAATTCTCTGGAAGTGCCCTGAAGAAAGAACCAGGTTTTTCAACCTCAGCAACTTTTCGGGTGTGTGGATTTTAACTCCCAGGATTCCCCAAGCTGAGGAATCCTGGGAGTTGAAGTCCACACATCTGAACACTGCTGAGGTTGAGAGGCACATGACTAGAGGTGGTGCCAACCTTGCCCAATCGAAAATCTCTGAAACCTATTTAGATTCCCAACTTCTCATGAACTTCATTCATTCATATTTCACGGTACTTTTTGGATACCACCTGGGAACATTGGGAACACTGCCTGGATTATGGGGATGGGGTCTCTCCCTCTCTATCTCAGAGATGGGTTAACTGCTCCATCAAGCTGTAGCCTCATCACCATTCTTCCTTATTTCTGATTTCAGCCTTAGAGGAAACTCCATTGGTTTGATGGGAGCCAAGGCTGTGGCCCACTCCTTGAAAGTGAATAGCACTCTCCGCAGATTGAAGTAAGTAGAGATTGTGGGAAAGGCTGCTTGTGAAGAATTCTTGCTCTATGCTGAGGATGTCCAACTGTGGCAACTTTAAAGAACTGAGGGGTTTCAGCTTCCCAGAAATCCAAAACTTTTTAAGACTTATGACTTGTGAACTCCAACTTCCAGAATTCCCCAACAGCATCGATGGCTGGGGAATTCTGGATGTTGAAGTCTGTAAGTCTTCAAATTGCCAGGGTTGGGCACTCTTGATGTATTTTATTGCTTAAATTGGAAGCAACCTCTTTTGTATCTCGAAGACTTGGTTTCCTAGCTTTAATGGCAAGTTTCAGCCACTAACATTTAGGTCATATATATATGCTCTGTTTGGGTCAGACTGAAATGATTTTGCATCTATTATCCAAAGAAGCAAATAGCTTTAATATCGTACCTATCATCAAGCAATTGTTAGATTTGTAAAGTACAGGGCTTATCAATATTTCAAGAATGTTGTGTCTTTGTTCCTAAATCAACCGGCTGCCTTGAAATGTCTTAAGCTTGAGGAAATATCTTAAGCTGAAAGAAACACCTTAAGTTCAAGGAAACAGGTAATACAAAACAGGATAGTTGCATTGGTGAATTTTTCAAAAATGGCTTTAGACTTGCATATGACTTTTCTTCAGACATAAGTCTTGATCGATTCTTAGTATTCATTTAGTGTTTCTCAAGATCGTTCGTAGAAAATAAAGCTAGAGCAGATATGAGGCACATGTCAGATCAGACCAGACTAAAACACAATACAAATTGCAAGAAATTGCTTCCTTCTGCATGCTGAACAAGAACCAAACAATGCTAGAATTTCCTATTTGTGCATATATAGCCAGATGTTTCCGTGTTTTTGTTCAGTCTCCAGGAGAACTCCTTGGGCATGGATGGGGCGATCTGCATTGCCACGGCACTGACAGGAAGCCACAACCTCACCTACATCAAGTAAGTACCTTTGATGAACTAGAACAGCCTTTCCCAAGGTGCTGCCTGCTGGAGAGGTTGGTCTAGATTCTAGAAGCTCCAAAAGTTCCTATAGCCACTTATGGTGAAGGGAAGATCATATGGAGTTTGGTTTTTTTCATACTCACCAGCAGGTTAGAAAATGATAATCATTAAGGTCATGCAGGTATGCCTTAGCTGGCATAATAAGACTATAAGCTTAGAAATTCTGGACACCTAATGCACAGGTAAGTGTCAACAGAGAAGACCCTGGTGCTTGGAAAAATCAAAGGCCTGTGAAAAAGAAGTCAACAGAAAACAAGGCAGCCAACCATGGCCATTTATGATCCAAGCGGGAGCTCCAAGCTATTAAAACTTTCTGAAATAAAGTGTTTGGTCCAGAAGAGTCAGAAGTAACCAAAACCACCATAAGCCAATGGTGGAAAGGAAGCAGTCAAGGTACAACCTGGGTGGGGTTTTCAAATTTTTTAACAACCGGTCCTGTGAACATGGCTAGGTGGGTATGGCCATGTGACTCTTCTCCTTCTTTTCTTCTTCTCTTTCTCCTCCTGCTCTTTCTTCTCTCCTCCTCCTCCCTTTCCCCTCTCTCCCTCTCCTCCTCCTTCTTCGCAGCAACCCCCTCCCCATTGTTTTTTGGCTTCTGGGCCTCAGGGAAGCCTCCTGGGGAGTATTTTTGCTCCCCAAAAGCTTCCTGGGGCCCAGGAAAGCAAAAAACGGAGCTGCTCCATTTTTGGGCCTCCTGGGTCTCAGGGGAGCCTCCTGGGCAAAGTAGTAAGACAGTGAGGGGGATCCCTATGATCACAGATCATAGTCAGGAGGAGGGAAAGAGAAAGCAATACCTTAAGGAGTGACTGGGCGGGGGAGAATGCAGTCAGCGATGTCATGCATGCACAATAAGGACTGACTGGGAGGGGAGGGGCAGAGAAGGGCGGGGCCAGCTAGGGGCATGATTTGCCGGGTCTACAAACCGTGCAAGATCATAGCAACCATTTCTATAGAACTGGTCCAAACCGGTAGAATCCCAGCCCTGTGTAACAACCCACATCTCCTTCCAACTGGATGCAATTGGAGAGCTGATCAGTCTGACCTTGAGCAAAGTCTTTGTGGTGAAGTGGCCCTCTAAAGCTTCTTCGTTTGTTTCTCCCACAGCTTACTGGGAAATAAAATCGGTGAATCGGGAGCCAAGGTGATTTCTGAGGCCATCCGGGCAAACACCCCTAGCTGCGTGGTGGAGATATAAAGCCCAGTTGGGACTAAGCTGGAGGAAGAGTGTGGTGTTTTACATGCAGGCATGCACGGATACCTTCCCTGTGCCCATTGACCGAGGGCATCGTGAAAGGATGGATGTCCTGAAGGGCTGGGATAGACCTGAAGGGGAGATACATCCATGAAACTGGGATCAAAGAGAAGCCCAACTCACTCTCAACCAATCATCACAGCATCCTGGATTTTTGCTCCCGAGAGGAGGATGCTTGGTTGAAGCAGCATGACCAAAGCTGATTTGAAAGTGGCCGGTAGATTGATTTTGGAATTACATTTCTTGAATTTCTTAATTGGGAGCAAAGACATAAGATCAAGTTCAAGGGAGAGGAAGTGAAGAGCATTTACTTGCAAAATGTAGGAATGTTACAGTCAAAATCAGAAGGAAACAAGATTGTCATTGGTGTCAAGTTGTGAACCAAGGAGACGCCAGTACAGAACAAGGTTAATACTTCCTGACTTGAGCAAAATGGTCTATCAAATACTTCCATTAATCTGAAGAGACATGTTTCTACAGACAGAGATGGTATTAGAGTTGTATATGATAAATTCAGTTCAAATAAACTCTTGTTTTTCCTAGAGCTATTTCCACCCCCGTCTAATGAGGATTTCTCGTCAATGGACCAACTTGGAATTGGATGAACCAATAGCTTCAAGGACAAATGGGAATTCTAACAACTGGAAAAACTCTAAACCCATCAGCCTCTCCTTGTGGGAGGTTTCCCTCCACTTTGCTCTATTTTGCCTTGATCTTTGACAAAAAAATAATTGTTTTCTTAATCTGTCACAGAGAATTGGCTTTTTCAAGGCTCAACTGCCGGTCTGTAGAGACAAACTCAGTTTGTTAACCCATCCTAAACTGCTCTTTGAAATAACCGAGAATCACATCCTAGTGCTGACCAAGATTTTGTTTCCAGACTGTTAACTTGAAGTTGTTGAGGTTCCTCCTCATATGTATAGTCATGGGTAAGTTGTCATTTGTCATCCCTGTTGAGGTTCCTCAGAAGTCGTTATCGCTCTCTTCCAGTGGCTCTGGCTTCCTGACTCTCCGATTGGCCTTGGTGGGGGAGATGTCCATGCTGTCATCTTCCAAATCATCATCATCGTCATCGTCGTCGTCATCCAGATCAATTTCACTTTCCTCTGAGTCTTCCTGTAAGAAAAAGTATGCATCGGTTATCTGATTTTTTTGAAAAAAAAATACACCCCGGTCTTGAAGAATTAATGCAGATAATATTTATCGGTACAACTGAATGAATACAGTTGCTACCCAGTTAAATAATCTACAGACTCTTTAGTTTATTGTGAATAAAAGCTGTAATTTTAAGGAACAAAACACTTTGTGTATGTGTGTGCGAGTGACATAGGGAGGCCTGGAAGAGGGTCCTTGCCTCCTCTAAGGCAACCTGTTGTCCTCTGAAAATTTGTGCTTGAAGATACAGTTCCACAGGGAAGTACAATGAAAAAAGGAAATTTTTGAGGGGAAGGAAAGAGATTTATACTATCAAACTTGCCTTTCCATTTTTCTTCAAAACAGAAACAGGAATACTACACTTACTGGTTCTCACATCCCCTAGTGTAGGCCTGCTCACAGGCCGAATGTGTCACATGCTAGTCATGCCCACACCCCATGTAGTGAAGGGGGGAAAAGTCCCAATATGTCATGTGATGCCACCATGACACCACGAGTTGGACACCCCCACCCTAGTGGGTTTACCAAAACACAATTTAAACCTTAATATGTTGTGACAGCCCAAAAAATTGCGGCTAAACATGGTGTCAACTAAAAAGATACTCCTTTGGTCTTTTTAGCTGCCAGAAAGAGGGAGTGGGGGGAAACAGTGCATTCCTAAAGTGCCTAGATAATCACCCTGGTAGCCCAAAGTTGTTGGAGCACAAGGATATTACTGAAGAGCATGATTGATGACTCTTAGCTATGGATGTGTCCCATTGCAGAATACACATCCAGGGGGTGGGGGGAAGACCAGGATCAAGGGGGAAATGATGTACTTTAGTATTGGCTGCATCCAGCCAACATCAACATGACCACTTCTAATAAATCAATTTTATTTTTGAGATGTGGCTAGAGACTTATGATTTGAATGCGGGTGGATTTCTTGGGAGTCCTGACATACAGTTTGGCAAAACAACTCCCGAGAAAGCTGTTTCTTAGTTCTGGGATGACTTCCTCCCATTAGAGCAGAGCGTCTCAACCTTGGTGAGCTGAAGATGGGTGGACTTCAACTCCCATGGCTGGCGGGGGGAATTCTGGGAGTTGGCCCACCCATCTTCAAGTTTGCCAAGGCTGAAAAACACTGCATTAGATCCAATCCCACCACCTCCCTCACTGGTAGTCTCCAGGTGCAACCTGAGCAGAGGTGGTATTCAGCCAGTTCTGGGGAACCGGTAGTGGAAATTTTAAGTAGTTCGGAGAACCGGCAAATCCCACCTCTGACTGGCCCCGACAACCCCATCTCTTCTCTGCTTCCCGAGTCCTAGCTGGGTCTTTTTTGGTTGGCCTGCACAGAAGAATGGAGCTGGAGAGCAGGTTAGTGGGGTGAGGAGGGAATGGGGATTTTGCAGGGAACTTCCCCTGCCACGCCCACCAAGCCATGACCACCAAGCCATGCCCACAGAACCGGTAGCAAAAAAAAAAAATCCCACCACTGAACCTGAGATTAGAGAGAAGCTGTTGTGTGTGGCCTCCACCCCTGGCAGACGGCATGCCAGCTCTTGTGTCTTACCTTCACCCCTGTCCTCCTACTGCCAAGGGCTTCTGGAGGTGAGCAAAACCCAAAGAGCAGAGAAGAGAGGCAAGGGGTATTGTGAGCAAGGGATGAGCCCCCCTCCCCCCCCCCCCAGTGTTTGGCAGGCAGGAGAGAGACACGCACCTTTGCCTTGGCTCGGGAAGCTTTGTGCTTTTTGGTTCGGGCTTGGGCTGCCCCGATCTTTGGAAGAGGGAGCAGCAGCATGCGAGGCCCCACAAGATGGAGGCAGGAAGAAGTTAGAGGAAGGACACCAGAGAGGGTTAAAAAAAAGGCAAATAGAAAAGAGAATTCAAATCCAAACAAGGCTGGAGAAGACAAGCACGACTGGACCAAGCTAAGAGGGCAGCTATCTGCTTGAAGAAACAGGAACCAAGACAGACCCTTCAGGGTTGAGTTTTACTGGTTAACAGAGCAGAGGCCATGTAACTTCAAAACAAATGAAATGAAACCAAACCTTTACTGTCAATGCACAACACATGTACAATGAGCCTCCCTGGTGCAGCCCCTCCCCCCAAAAAAAACACAAAATACATCCCAATAACTCAATAAATGAAAGAAATAGAATCCCTAAACCCAAGTAAGTAATAACTAACACACATTCCCATATATTATATGGATGTAACGTTATATTATATTACACTGGTATGAGCGTGGCCCTGCAATTTTATCATTTTAAACCTGCAAGTCTATCATTTTAAACCTAATTGTGGTGTGGACTTGGTTTTTTATAGTTACTTTGGCACTTTAGTTATTGGCAGCAATTCAAAGGAGAGAAAGGTGGGTGCTTATCTCGAGGGACTGTTTGGGACTCATTACAGGCTGGGAATGAACATAATTCCCAGCGCTGAAATAAAACAAGAGCTGTTTTAACAAAGCGTGTGCTTAATTGCGGTCTAGGAAGCCTTGGTCAGAGCAGGGAGGAAGCCTTAGTGAAGGAGTACAACAAAACAATGAGAAACCCACTTCTTCATGTGCATGCTGATCTTCCTCATCTATTAATTGCAGGCTTAAATCCAGGAAGCCCTTGCTGGCACTCATTGAACAGCTGACCAACAACTTTGACAGCAACCCACAAAAGCCAAATGGACTGCTGAACGCCCAGATATAGGCAGTTACATAGATGACCCCACACCAGGGGTCTGCAACCTTAAACACTCAAAGAGCCATTTGGATCCACAGAAAAGAAAACACTGGGAACCAATAATTTAACAACTGGTGTGATGGGGTGGGCATGTGGCCAACTAGAGGTCACTCACTCCCACCCAGTCACCTCCTGCTCTGGAATATGGAGAGAGTCTATCCTCTGCCGTCACTCTTACCTTCTCAGGCCAGGTGAGGAGTGATGGGGGGGGGGCAGGGCCAGCCAGTGGTGGGATTAGCCAATAGAGAGCTGCAGTAGAGGGCCAAAAGAGGCGCATGTGGCTCCACAGCCACAGGTTGCAGACTCCTGCCTTACACAAAAGGTGCCAGGTTTTGACCTTCCTCGCCAGCATGGGTCAACTCTGAACAGGATCCATACCCAACATGGTGACTGCCAGGAGTCCTTGTTTAAGTGGGGTCTTGTCTCTACCCCTCAGTGTGACTGTGGCACTCCTCGACAAAATATCCATTGCATTGTTATCCAAATGTCCATCAAGAGCTCACACTGGCCCAATGTCTGATTTTTTTTCAACATAGACCAACCACCCTGTATTTGAAGGGCTGGGTGGACTAGACATTAACATTTGAACCACTGTTAGGACCATGTATTTGTGAGCTAAATAAAAATAAATGTGAGTAGTTGGTGATGTTACAGCCCAGTCCTCCAAGCCATTTTCAGACCTGTTGACCCCTAAATCTGGCCTACAGTCAACAGATCTCTTTTGGAAGAAGTGGGCCCTGCAAATAAACCAGAGGGAAAAAATGCTTTCAAACTAGAGCTATTGTTACAGGTAGTTTTCGACTTATTCGGGGCCTGCCCTCACTAAGCAAAGTGAACCATGGCCAATTCTATGCATATTCCCCTCCCCCCATGCTTGTTAAATGAATCACTGCTGGTCATTAAGCAGATCTGGCTTCCCCCATTGACCACTTCTTAGAAGCTGGCTGGAAAAAGTTGCAAATGATGATGAAGGGAAGTTGCGATGTTGCAACCGTCACAAATACTTGATGGTTGCCAAGTTCCTTGAATTCAGATCTTCTGACCATGGAGATGAAGTAATGGTTATAAATGTGAGGACTGGCCGTAAGTCCCTTTTTTCACTGACGCTGTAACTGCGAACAGCCGCAAAATGAATGGTTATATGTCAAGGACCTTCTGTCCTGTAGAGCAGCAAATGATAAGTGACATGTTTCTAATTTCTATTCACATCGGAATCCAAAGGGCATCTTATAAAAAGGCTTGTATAAAAATTCAGCCGAATCCTGAGTGCCCAGAGCAAAATACTTCAACAGTGCCCACTGAAAGTCATGGGACTAAGGACTAAATTGCAAAGTTAAGTATTTAAATAAGATTCAGGCCCAAGCTATCAATTCTGAGAAATAGGTAATTATTGGGCCTCTGAAGATATTATACTGCAAAAGCAGTTTATTGTCAGCATTCATGAGCACTTCTAATCAAAGTGAATTCTATAAATAATCCAAAGCTCATTCATAATCCCAGATGCTTTTAGTATGCAGAACATATGCATATTTGAAAATACTATACACATGGGAAAAAATCATTCAGAGAGAAGTGGAAGAAATCATAGGTTCACAGTTGATCGTGTTACCTTTTGATTATTTACAGTGCTGTCTTATCCGCCCACTTCTGATTTAAATAAGGTTCAACTTGCCTGATTTAAGTAATTAATGAATCAAATTTAGAAACCACCTATCTGCCTTACAGAGGGACTCGGTGGGTGTACAAATAAAACGGTGAAACGCAAAAACAGCACATAAATTTTAAAGAAGAGACAGGGAAATTTAAAACCTAACATTTTAAAAAGTTCATTAAATAATTGTTATGTTACACCCGGTGTAACTATATGCAGAGGAATTGGGTTTTTGGCTTAGCCATAAATAAATGCAAAACTGCACTGGCGGGAAATGAGTGAAAACCTTCATGTTTTCCTTCATGAAGGAAAACCATTAAAATGACCTTTATTTCTAATTGGCAAAAAAATGCCTGTGAACTCATGTTTCAACGTGGGATTTCAGCCACAGCCACTTACCTCATCCTCTGTGTCTCCCCCTTGCATGGTCCCAACAAGCCGTTTGCTCGGCCGCCCTAAAATACACAATATCTGTCAGAAAAAGTAACAAAAATATAATCCAAGCACATAGAGGTTTCCATTGTCAGCAGAGCTAAAAAAAAGGTAGAAATGTTCACACCTGTTAGAATGGGCACCTTTTTGGTGGGATTTCGCCCCTCCAAGGAACACCTACTTCTTTGGCTCAGGTTCAACTAGGTAAGATGGGCTTAAACTCAAGGAAACTGACTTGGACTAAGACTGTTGGTCATCTGCTTAAAAAGCTTTCACTGCTAGAATCTGAGGCTTTGGGTCCTCCCACTAGGAAACAGTGAGTGAGTGTTTTTATTCCTGAACAGCTCTTGGTAGGGGGAACATGTGAAAGAATGCCACAGGTTGCACCCCCCTGCTTTAAAGGCGCCTTGGGGTGAGAAAGAAGCTCAAGGATATCTTGGCTTGACTTCTCTAGACATAAGAGAAAAAGAAATGATGGGGACCTTGGTGTTCTTTGAGCTTGGTTGTTTACCTGCAGACGTTTCATTAGCCAACTAGGTAACATCAACAGTGCTTGGAAGGGAGTGGGCCAAGCTTGCATGTTAATGAAGAGGAAACCCCTATAACTTTCTAACTCTTATTACCTAGTTGGGTAATAAAACATCCTGATTAAAACAACCTAGCTCAGAGAGCACCAAGGACACCACAGTTCAACCCTGAGTTACATACATATTCTATGTTTATCTTTTATTGAACAAAAAACTGTTAGGCTTTCCAAATACTGTTCAACTGTAAAGGTACATGCTAGTCATTTCCGGCTCTAGGGGACAGTGCTCCTCTCTGTTACAAAGCCGAAGAGCCAGCGCTGCCGTGGTCATGTGGCTGGCATGACTAAGCCCTTGAAGGCACATGGAATGCTTTTATACCTTCCCACCAAAGGGGTCCCTATTTTTCCACTTGCATTTTTTTACATGCTTTTGAACTGCTAGGTTGGCAGAAGCTGGGACAAGTAATGGGAGCTCACTCCGTTAACGCGGCATTAGGGATTCGAACTGCCGACCTTTCTGATCAACAAAGCTCAGCGTCTTAGCCAACGAGCCACCGCGTCCCTTATCCAAATACTGTTACTGTGGTCTATAATAATAAATAAAGAGTTTTAATATTTCTTGTGGAGTTTGTTTTCCTGGCTCCTCTCAAAGGGCTGACAGCAAAGCACACATTTTTAATCGCTTTTGTTATCTTTCTTTGGATTTCATCTGGATTTTGGAGAAAGGCCAGTTGTCTAAAATCAGCTCAGGAATAAGACACTCTTTAGCATTTTAAACTTTTTTTTTTTTTTAAACACGCTGACATCGCTTCATCTGTTCAAAGCCATTTTTCTCCTTTGCACTCTCACGGGTGCAGGTTGCACAGATTGAAAACATGCCTTGAGCAGATCTACCCACCATGCATGAGCATCTCCATGGCTGTGTGCTGCTTGATCAGCTGCCGGTCTTCCAGATCGCTGTCCGATCCCTCGTCCTCGTGGATCTCCATGTCGGAGTCATCGTGACCTGAATAAAAATGAGAACCCCTTTGAGTTATTAACTGCCAGAGAGGCAGGATGAGGAAGTCACCTGGTCTTCCCAGCTTCTCTGTACCCTTTGAAAGAACCAAATTTGCAGATGATACGAAGCTGACAGGAATAGCCAACAGCCGAGAAGATCTGCTCAAGATCCAGGTGATCTTGACAGACGAGAATGCTGGGCCGTATCTAACAAAATGAAATTCGATGTAGAGAAAAGTAAAGTCCTACACTAAGGCAAGAAAAACCAAAAGGACACATATAGACTGGATGAAACCAGGCTCAATAGCAGGAACTGGGAGAGGGATCTTGGAGTCTTAGTGGACAACCAGCTGAATATGAGCCAGACGTGTGCAGCAGCAGCCTAAAAAGCCTAAATTGCATTAACAGGAATAAAATTGATATCAAGGGAGGTACTAATACAATTCTATGAAGCCTTACTAAGACCACACCTTGAGTAGTGCATCCAGTTTTGGTCACCCCACTATAAAAAAGATGTTGAGATTCTGGAAAGAGTACAGAGAAGAGCAACCAGGATGATTAGGGGCCTGGAGGCTAAAACATTCGATAAACGGTTGCAGGAACTGAGCATGGCTTATCTAGGGAAGAGAAGGAGAGACATGATAGCAGTTTTCTAGTGGGGGGGGGGGGCGAAAAACTACTCTGAAGTTTCAATTCACTTTCCCTTTAAAACTTGAGTAATGTTGTGTATTCCTTTTTTGGGGTACTTTTGATTTTTTTTTCCCTCCTTTTTCTTTCCATGTGATGAACACGTCAGACAAATTGTCCTGTCTGTATCAGGCCGAGTGAGATCACGCCGGGCATTTTTCATGCGCTTATCTTGCACTGATTATGTTTACAAACTCCGGCGGGAGCTTTGCTGGCGTCAACCATGCCATCTTCTTGCCTGCCAGCCGGTTATTCATCACAGAAACAGAAGGTCAGTCTTGATAAAACCCCAGATGCATTTTCTGTCAACTGACCTATGTGGTCTCACTCCCCGATTCACATTTACACAGATCTAAGCAATGGCATTTGGGCTCAGCTTGGTCTGCCAAGAAGCCCTTGGGGAACAGCCAAGCAGCTCCCCAGTCATTGCTGCTCCCTCCCTCCCTCGCAAATAAGCGATGCTCTCAAATTTCCTGCCTTTCTCCAAGCATCCTAAGGGGACTCTATGAACCACTGGCTGCCCCTTATTACACGAGCAGGAGAGTTATTCATCACCAGGTTTTCAATTATACACGTCAAAATGTTTGATTTCAGAATGTGGGAAGCCCGCCCCTGAAGAAACATGCTTTTAAAGGCAGAAAGCAGACTCACTTTCTTAGTGAGTTATTATTATTTTGTGCCCATTAAGGAAGACTAGACCAGCCTATCTCCAAAACAAAAGACCTCCAGCTCCAGGGTGATGGGATTAAGAACAGGACAAGATCCTTCAGAGTATAATAAGATTAACCCATTACCATTTAGCAGAAGACACCCAGCTCACTACATTGCACAATCTCCTAAGGGCTTTTCAGACATTGCACAATGCCCCCAAGAATGGTTTAAACTTTAAAGTCACAGAAACCCATGAAGATCCACCCACTCATTCAATCATTTGTTCAGCTGACTCAGAATTGCTGGTTCTGTTCATCATTAAACTTTCTTTCCAATCAGCTGTCATGTTATTTCCAGCGTTTTCCTCCCAGCTTGAAACTGAACCAGATGGATTTTCCTTCCAACAAGAATGATGCTTATCCTGTTTATAGTGGATCTGCTTTTCCCAAAGGTGCTTTGTTCAAGAGGCCACTGGACTTTCTGGTTTTTCTTTGAAGATGTTTCACTTCCCAGCTAAGAAGCTTCCTCCATTCTCTCGGATGAGAAGTGAAAAACCAGAAAGTCCAGTGGCCCCTTGAAAAAAGCCCCTTTGGGACAACCATGACCTGGATGACTGAAAATCTCCATAGTGGATCTGCTTGTTCATAAGATCATGGTTGTTTCTCAGTCTTTTATTTGGGCTTTCTTTTTTTAAAAAAAAATTCAAGGTCCAGCCCACCTTGAATGGCTCTCTTATCTCCTGCTCATTTCTCTTCACTGCCAATTAGAGTCTTGGAGAAAGCTTAACCTTGTAATAAATCTTCTTCTCATTTGAACTGCCTGAACCTTCTGATTTCCCTGGCGCTTGACACCTTTCTTCTCAAACTCTGGTTCACTATATATAGCATCAGGCAGATTCTACAGAGAGATATGCAACCAATCCTACAGAGGCTGTGCAACCAAACAAGACAGACACAGATTTCAACAGACAATTAGAACTGCAGAAAAACAACAACTGCTACCAACCTGCCTTCCATCGAGGTATACTGTATACCTGTATACTGCACGAGGGCTGTGAAAATATTTACAGACCCCTCACATCCTGGACATAAACTACAGAAAACTGCATGTCAGAATAATCCTCATGCCATCACTCTGCTAAACAACTAGTAATTCCCACAACACTGTCAGACTATTTACTAAGACTGTATTGCTATTATTATTCTCATGTTTTCTATTACCTTTCTCCTTCTACTTATGACTATAACTTTGTTCCTTGTATCTTTAGACTGCTTTATTTATTTTCCTAATATGATTTATGTTGAATGCTTATTTAGTAACCTATGACTATCACTAAGTGTTGTGACTATCACTAAGTCTTATGATTTAGAATGAATGTATTTTTATGATGACTATGATTTATCACTTATAGGTTTTATGTACACTGAGAGCTTATGCACCAAAGACTTGGCCAATCAAGAATTCTATTCTATATGTCCCTTTTTCAGCTTCTGGCAAAGACCAAAATATGTTTTGCATTTACCTAGAGATTCCTTGGATGGGGGTACCCCAGTACTCCGATGCTGCTCTTTCCTGGAGCTTCTAATATTTCTTTACCAAATCTGTGAGATGGTCCTTTGAATGGCCAGCTCTGAAACTCAGCCCCCTGCCCTGATCCTTACGGCATTTTGCAAACATATAAACAACCTGACAGGATGTCTATGATAAGAAGGAACTGTGTGGGAGCCGAGATAATGATTGCACCAGGGGGAAATTTCAAATCCAGGACTTAATGTGCCTGGTCTCCTTGTACTTCTCTCACAAACTTATTTCGTGGCCTTAGGCAAATGCTCATTTTTGACTGATAGTTTAAGGTGATGGGGATGAAATCTGCCAAACATTTTTAAAATGCAAGAACTAAAATGCAAGAACCCCCATCTGCCTCTTCTCCCCAAGGCCTGTTTATGCTCTTCATTTAGGATTTGATGCATTTTTCCAGCAGAAATATAAGTAAACCAAGCAGACGGTCTCTTTACCTGCCTAAAATGGCTACAATGAAAGAAATGTTACAGAAAAGAGGGGTAAGAAATGGGAAGAGTTCTGTTCCAAAGAAAGAAACTATGAATTCATTTTGCAAATTCATTCTTCAAACCTTTAGTTAAGGCAGTAAGAAGCTTCACTTGGCAGATGGTTTTGCATATTTGCAATAGATCACTGGCCACCCCTGATATAGATCGAATGTTTTTTTTTCAAATTTCTGTCTGTGCAACAGGTTGAGATTTGGAAAAAGAAATAGTTCATCTCTATCGGGGGTGTCCAACTTTGGCGACTTGTGACTTCTGGGAGTGGAAGTCTACAAGACTTAAAGTTGCCAAGGTTGGATACCCCTGATCAAATTAAAATATATCAAATTCCTTGAAATCTGTTGCCCCTCTATATGCACTCTGAGCTATAATCTCCAGCTTTCCTGGCAGCAGTTCCAGGATTTTGCTATTTAAAATCAAGCTTCAAAGAGGAAAGGGCCTTTGGACTTCCTTGTACAGGACAGTTGTCCATTTAGATCCAACAAACCAGTTTGAAGCCAGTTGTTTGTTCTGTAACTTACAGAATAGAGTATAGAATAACAAGAGTTGGAAGGGACCTTGAGGTCTATCCAATCAAGCAGAAGATCCTATACCATTCTGGACAAATGACTGTTCACTCTCTTCTTAAAACCTGTAGTGGTGGAGGTCAGCCATTCTCCTGATTAGTCATTCTCTTTGTCAATAAATTTCTCCTTTGTTCTAGATTGGATCTTTTCTTGATAAGCTTCCCACTGGTTGCTTCTTGTTCTGCCATCTAGTGCTTTGGAGAATAGGTTGACCCCTTCTTCTCTCCGACAGTCCTTCAAACATTGGAAGACTGCTAACAAGTCATTCCTAGTCCTTCTCTTCATTAGACATACCCAATTCCCCCACCAGTCATCATGTTTTATCCCCCTGATCATCTCTGTTGCTCTTCTCTGCACTCTTTCCAGAGTCTCAACATCTTTTTTGTAGTGTGGCGACCAAACTTGGATGCAGAAAGCAGTACTATCACTTCAGGTGATCTTGATGCTACCGTATCAGCTTAGAAACTTTAGTTTCTGCGCCATAGAAAAAAAGGCATGGAACAGAGGAAAGCCACAAGCCAATAGAAAATCAACAAGCATGACAATATATGGCTTAATTTCTTTAATTGCTCCCCTAGAAACCTTCTGTTCAGTTCAAGTTAACTCTGTTTGGCAGTATTAAAATTGCCCAGGTGATTCATCCACAGGTTTTTTGCTGACGTCTTATTTAAGATGAGTCAAAACAGTTGGCAGAAGCTACCAGATAAATTATTCCAATCTACTACTAATTTTTTCAGTCAAAAGTTGTTATGTTAATAATTAATATTGTTATATATTTCAATGTCCAGCTTAATTGTATCCTGCTTGAAGGGATATGTTCCAACAGAGAGATTTGATCAAGGGGTGACAAGGAAGAAAGAAGATTATCCATTTTTCATTCAAGATTTTAAGCTGTCCCTTGCAGGAAATAAATCAAATGAAAGACTGAGGGAATGAATGAGAACTAACAGAGGTAGCTTTTCACTATGGTCTTTTAGATCACAAATGTTTAGGCATGGAAGAACAGGACTCGAAAAACTTGTGTGAGTAGCAACCTTGATGGACTCATCTATAAACCTGGATTACTTAAACAGTTAATGAACTGATCCGAGATGAAATAATGTTACTAAAAGGTCAACTTCAATCCTGACTGACCTCCAGAAAGTGAGATATACCCATCTATTCAATGAGCAATGGCTGTACATTTCCCTGCCAAAACTTGTCTTCTGCAAGCTGAAGTTTTCAACCTAAATATATTTGATTAAAAGCCAAATGCATCATGAGAAATCCCAGGGTTTCTTGTGGCCCTCAAAAGCTTTGTGGGAAGCCCAAAAAGTTATTTTGAAAAGCAACACGTTGTCATCTGAGAGCAATATGAGAGAAGGCAAAAAATGTTAGATAAACGTGTTTCATTTAATTGCCTTTCTCCTAACTGAGACAAGGGTGGAGACATAGGCGGAGACATCTCTCAGATGTGATGGAATGTAGTCTGGATTCCCACGCGGGAGGGGCTGCTTCCCAGAGAGCAAAGGGGTAGTGGAGCTTGGACTGTCTGGTAGTCAGGAAGAGGGCATAGCGGTTCATGTAGTGCGTCTATAGTTATGCAGATAGTTTTAGTCTGGCAAGATTCTGTCTCTAGGCAAACAGCAATAAAGAAACTACTTGGGAAGTAGCTCCACATGCCATTCTTGGTTTGTTGAGCTGGACACAATATACCTCCAAGGTCAATTCAATAAGGCTGTTTTGGTTTTACCCATTTATTCAAAACTGGACATGGACAGGACTATCCTGCTGCATGAAAAAGTAACTCACTTCCACTCTTCAGCAAACGTTTCTCTTCCTCCTTCAGCTTATTCTGCATCAGCCTCAGGGTGTTTTCTGCTTCCTATAAGGGAAGATTAAGATCAGGATGGTCACTGCTTGAGAATCCCTGGGCTTAAGAGATCTCTTCCACCCCTTGCTTCTTCTCCTAGCCTCTGGTACTTTGGAGAAGAGGTTGCCCCTCCCCTCTTCTCTGACACAGCCCCTCAAATACAAGAAGATACCTAACATGTCACCCTTAACGTTTCTCTTATTAGGATAGACTAGAATGGGGGTCACCAACCTTTTGGACCTCAGGGATCACCAAACTCAAAATTTTAAATCCCGCAGACCAAAGACCCTGGGAAAATCCCAAAAAAAGTCTGCAAGAAAATCCCCTACTCCGTTTTCCTACTGATCAATCATTCTTTATTTGGGATCACAGGATACCGTCTCCAGCTCCGTTCTCAGGGAGAGAGCGAGAGACTTTTGGCTTCATGCAAGGAAAGCAGCAGAAGCAGCAGAAGTCTTTCTTTCTCTCTCCCAAACTCCACCAGAAATGAGTCTTTGTGAGACTTGTTGCGCCAGCACAGCCTCTTGGAGCAGGGTCCCAAAGACTCATTTCTGGCGGAATTTAGGGGAGAGAAAGACTTTTGCTGTTTTCCTTGCGTGCAGCCAAAAGCAGAAGAAGAAAGAAGCAGGAAGAAGCAGCCCAGAGGCCAGGCGAGGCATGTGGAGTGAATGGGGCAAGTTTCCCCCCTCTGTCCTTTTCCCCCCTCCCCTCACTACCTCATATTGTTCACAATGCAAGTGAGGTAAGCCTTATGTTCCCATGAGCCATGTGGGTGGTGAAGCCTTGTGTTCCTGCGCAGCCTGGATTAATTGCTTTGGAGGGTGTGCTTTGGGGGTAATGTTTCTCTGTGGACCACCAAAATTTCCTTGCAGACCACCAGTGGTCCCCAGCCCACTGGTTGCCAACCAACGGACTGGAAGACCACTAAAAAATTCCCTTCTTGCCTGAAAAACAAACTTTTTAAAAAACTCTTTCATGCCTCTATTTTATCCTGGTTATCTTTCATCTCTGATTAAATTCACTTTGCAGCATATTTACGGTTTGAAACAGATGGGCACTTAACATCGATTAGCATCTGTCTAATACCTAAGCAAGCTCTTAGACTGAGAAGTGGGAAAATTAATTGAGAATACAATTTATTTTTCCTGCAAGCAAAGAAACTTCCCTGGCTGTGAAATGCCACATTAGAAATGGACATTCCACCAGTTGTCAAAATGGAAGTTCACACGGGAAAATTCAAGGAATTTTTGCCAGGGAGAATTTTAAGGTTGTTTCTCTTATGTTTTACCGAGGTTGATATGTGAACCTAGCGAAAGGTTTATAGGAGGCTATATTGTTTTTGCCAGACAGGTTGATATAAAATTTGACTGACATAAATGGGAATGTTTGACTCAATCGGACTAACATTAAGCAGTGATTTAAAGAAAAACAGATCTATAGTTCCCATGGATCAAGCTTTTG
Organism: Laticauda colubrina; assembly: GCA_015471245.1. Classification (NCBI taxonomy): domain Eukaryota; kingdom Metazoa; phylum Chordata; class Lepidosauria; order Squamata; family Elapidae; genus Laticauda; species Laticauda colubrina. The sequence continues at coordinate 2,832,018 of BLBF01000067.1, forward strand.
GTTTGTGATGGCATGACGACGATATGCAAGGAAACAAACGTGATGCACAAAAGCAGAGTGGAACAGTGTGTTCTCTGATCCACACATCACAAGCATTTGCCTATGCAAGTCCATTTTTGCTCTGGGGGGACAAATATCCTGAAATCTGTCAGCACAATCATCTCCCTACTCCCAACGTAATGTTCTCCAGAATGCCAGGATCATAGCTTGTAGAATTAACAACCCAAACTTCAAGATCCGTGCAGACCTGATCCAGGTATGGGAGGGGAAAAAAAGAACCACCTAGGTTGTTTCTGGTATAAATTATATTATCTGTTTTTCTTCTGTCTTTGTCTTGCTTTAATTTGCACCGCAGAAGGCTTCCAGCTGGCGATACAGCCAAAAAGTCTCTAGCAATCAGTATTTTGACAGAGCCAGGATGAAAATGTTCATTTATTTCTATTGATCATGTACTAATTAATAGCCTGTTTAATACCCTAGACCTCACATCTTCAGTCTTTAAGCTGAGGAGGGAGAGGGGGTGGGAAAAACCCTATCGGAAGCATCGAGGTAATAAATCATTTTACAGAATATTATAAAAGGAGAATGCAAATTCTGGAAGTTGAATTAGACCAGTTTGACGAGCTATCTCCCAAAGAAGGTTAAAAAGCTGAAAACAAAGGCATCTGCAGAATAAACAGACAAAAACACCAGTTAATGAGGTTGATCAACACCAAAGCTCTGCAATGCACAATCTTATTTATCCCATAGGGTTCACACAAAGCTGCCTTCACAACTTTGATGAGTCTGCAGTGGTGTCTTGGTGCCTTCAAGTCACTGTTGGGCACATTGATAAAGTTGCATTGCCTTGATCAGTTCTTCCAATTGAACGAAGCCATGGCTCTTTACAGATTAACAGAGTTGGAAGGGACCTTGTAGGTCATCTAGTCCAAACCCCATCTCTGCCCAAGCAGGAGACCATTTCTGATCAATGGCTGTCCGGTCTCTTCTTGAAAGCTTTCATTGATGAAGCTCCTGCAACTTCTGTTTCATGGGTTGATTGTTCTCCCTGTCAGAAAATTCCTCCTTATTTCCAGGTTGAATCTCTCCTTGGTCAGTTTCCATCCATTGTTCCTTGTCTGGCCTTCAGGTGCCTTGGAAAATAGCTTGACTCCTTCCTCTCTGTGGCAGCCCCTCAAATATTGGAAGACTTGTTATCCTGTCTTCCCTGGTCCTTCTCTTTACTAGACTAGCCAAGCCCAGTTCCTGCAACCATTCATCGTATCTTTTAGCCTCCAGTCCCCTCATTATTCTGGTTGCTCTTCTCTGCACTCTTTCCAAAGTTTCAACATCTTTTTTATAGTGTGGTGACCAAAATTGAATGCAGTACTCTAGGTGTGGTCTTACTAAGGCTTTATAGAGTGGTATTAGTACCTCCCTTGATCTTGATTGTATCCCTCTGTTAATGCAACTTAAGATTGCATTGGCTTTTTTGGCTGCCTCTGCAGACTGCTGGCTCATATTTAGCTGGTTGTCCACTAAGATTCCAAGATCCCTCTCACAGTTACCGCTATTAAGCCTGGTTTCACCCAGTCTATATGTGTCCATTTGGTTTTTCTTGCCTGAGTGTAAGACTTACTTTCTTTCTTTCTTTCTTTCTTTCTTTCTTTCTTTCTTTCTTTCTTTCTTTCTTTCTTTCTTTCTTTCTTTCTTTCTTTCTTTCTTTCTTTCCTTTCTTTTCTTTCTTTTCTTTCTTTCCATCCATTATTCTTTCTCTGGGCTTAGAAAACAGCTTGACCCCCTTCCTCTCTACGGCATCCCCTCAAATATTGGAAGACTGCTATCCCGTCTCCCCTGGTCCTTCTCTTCACTAGACTAGCCAAGCCCAGTTCCTGCAACTGTTCTTCGTATGTTTTAGTTTCCAGTCCCCTCATCATTCTGGTTGCTCTTCTCTGCACTCTTTCTTAGGACTGCAGCTTAGGACTGCATTAGCTTTTTTGGCTGCTGCCACAGACTGTTGGCTCATATTTAATTGGCTGTCCAGTAAGACTCCAAGATCCCTCTCACAGTTGGACTCCCTTGGGTTCCTTCTGCTCTACAAAAATTGGGCTTCTCTTTAGCACTCTACTTGACGCAACTAAAGTTAACTTCAGAATCAATGTAATAAGCCATGACAGTAAGACTGAGTGGTTCTCCTTCCTTTTGTTTGTGTCTGGATGTGCCTCTGAGTCTTTGTTGACTCCTGGTGACTTCCTGGATAAGTCCCTGCAGTTTTTTTGGCAAGGTTTCATTGCCATCTTCTTCCTAGGGCTGAAACAGAGGGACTGCCCCAAGGCCATCCTTGTACCGAAGGTGGAGCTAGAACTCATGGTTCCCTGGTTTGTAGACTGGTGACTTAATTAGGACACCAAGAGGGCTTCTTTGCTGAGGGAACCCCAAATATTTGAACTTCTAAAGATGAGACAATCCCCAGGCATAAAGATTTACGGTGAAAACTATCACTCGCTCTGCAATCCTTGGCCTTATCTATGTTAAAAGTGGGCAGATACAGCTGGGAAGATTGAGCAGGTAAAGCTAATTGATTCCGGTCCCAGAGGTACTTTTTCAAAAGGCAACTGGACTGCATTTTCCAGGAGGAGGAGGGGGGGGGGG
>BLBF01000067.1:2847613-2859793 GCA_015471245.1 Laticauda colubrina
TCCTTCCTTCCTTCCTTCCTTCCTTCCTTCCTTCCTTCCTTCCTTCCAAGGTGTGCAGTGATTAGAATGCAGTATTGCAGCCTAATCCAGTTCACTGCCAGAAGTTCGATCCTGACTGACTCAAGGTTGACTCAGCCCTCTATCCTTCTGAGGTGGGCAAAATGAGGACCCAGATTGTTGGGGTTGACAGGCTGACACTGTAAACCACTTAGAGAGGGCTGGGAAGCACTGTAAAGTGGTGTATAAGTCTAAGTATTATCGCTGTTGCCCTCTCCTTTCCTTCCATGGTGTACAGTGGTTAGAATGCAGTATTGCTGTCAACTTGTAAGGATCATGAATGAATTAGGGCATCCATCGGAACCCTGACAATTGCAGTCTAATTCAGCTCACTGCCAGGAGTTCAATCCTGACTGGCTCAAGGTTGACACAGCCTTCCCTCCTTCTGAGGTCGGTAAAACAAGGACCCAGATTGTTGGGGGTGGTATGGGAGGCCTGTAAAGCAGCATCCTCCAACCTTTTGGGCACTAGGGACCAGTTCCAAAGAGAGAGGTTTCTCTGTGGATCGGAGGGGGGAGTGTTTTTGCATGCTGCCTGCATCCCACGGATGGGGCTTCCCTTGTTTGCATGATCCAGCTGCCTCCTGAAAATGCACCTTGGGGACAACCATGACTGAGAACCTCTACAGATCTACAGCATTAAAAAGAAAGCCTTGAGTTGCAAAAAGGGATAGCAAGGAGAAGGCTATGAACAGAGTAGCCACAAGTAATCACTCAGAATCTCCAGAAACAAATGGCATATAAATTCGAGTAATCATTCCATAAAGAAAATCCTTTGCCTGAAATCTGGCAAGCTCAGTAAGATATCTGAAGATGTTACAGGTCTCGCAAGGTCATGCCAGGCTGATGCCACAGAAGCCAACCAGACAGATGTGCTGTTTTAATGGAGGCGATTTTTCATGTTTCTAGCAGGTTTTTTTTCTCTCTCACTGATCGACTGCAGAGAAGGTGGAGGGAAAAGATGTACTTTCGTCGCTGTAAGTCCAGAGGGAAACAGCCAACATCTCACTGCTCAGAGCTCATGAAAATTTTAGCCTTTTATCTCTTTTAAAGGATTACATTTTAATCTGTCACAAGTTGGCCCCTTCCAAATATACTGGAGAACACCGTTCCCAAACCATGCAAGACTAACCTAAGTCCATAATGAATGACTAGCCTGAGAACCAAACAGAACTTCTAGATCCAAAGACTTCATATTACTCAAAGCCAAACCTTCAAGGCAAACAAGAGGAGGAAACCCTGCGTGAAGACATCTCAGAGACAGACCCCTTGGGAAGTTAAAGCCTTAAAAGCTAAAATCACACTGGCAAGTGAAAAAAAAAATCTATTCATCCCAATACCGTGTTTCCCCAAAAATAAGACAGGGTCTTCTATTAATTTTTGCTCTAAAAGACACATTGGGGCTTATTTTCCAGTTGGGTCTTATTTTCGGGGAAACAGGGTACTTCTAGCAGACCACAATTTGAGAAAGACTGACATAGAGACAGAACACGTCCTTGCATACAGAATGCATGCAGGTAGGCCTCGACTTACGACCACAATTGAGCTCTATCTTTCCCTTGCTAAGTGAGGCAGTTGTTAAGTGAGTTTTGCCCCATTTTTCCACCTTTCTTTACATGGTTGTTAAGTAAATAGCTGCAGTTGTTAAGCTGGCAACACGGTCGTTAAGTGAATCTGGCTTCCCATTAATTTTGCTTGCCAGAAGGTTGTAAATGACTCCCCAGGGACACTGCAACCGTCACAAATATGAGTCAGTTGCCTGATGTCTGAATTTTGATCACATGTCCATGGGGATGCTGCAGCGGTCGTAAAAGTGAAAAATGGTCAGAAGTCCCTTTTTTCAGGGATGTTCCAACTTTAACATTTTGATTGAGTTATAAAATATAAAATATAGAGTTGGAATGTTTCTTTTCCTTTTCTTTTCTTCTTATCCTTCCTCACTTCTCTTCCCCCTTTTCTTCCCCACTGCTTTTCTATTTACTCTTGTATTTGTATTTTACAATATTTCATAACTCAATCAAAATGTTAAACTAAGGCTGTTGTAACTTTGAACGGTCACTGTTGTAAGCTGAGGACAACCTGTAGCTAAGTTGTACCCTTCTAAGGTCTTCTGAGAATCAATCAAACCTTGATGTAAAACCTGCCACAGATGCCCTCCATGGATTTCAAAACATCTGAAACCTGGGCATCGAATATTCTACCCTTGCACTGTCTCAGATGAAAAATGACAATTTAATTACATTATTATTCCATAATGGGCATGATGTCTCTTCTTGCGGGAAATCAATTTACATGCAAAGGCTCTAATGGAGACAAAAATAAAAGCCCCAGACCTTAATGATCTAGAACATCGACGGAAGACAAGGTTGACTGCATATAGAATGAGAAATAACTCCAACTACATATATTTATTTTCCTCCCAGCAGAGAAAGAAATTTATTTCTCAAGGAAATGCAAAGAGTAGGAATACTCCTCCTGACCTGCCCAATAAAGATTATGAGATGGAAGTCTTTAATATTTACAGGATTATCCCCAAGATGCATTCCATGGATTTTTGTTAATATGACCATGCCTGGGGCTGCCGAAGACTAAATCAGGAACAGAAGTTCAACAGAGAACAATAATAGCTGTTTGAACATCCCTGCCTTGGTAGGAGTACCTTGTCTTCTTTTTAATTAATTGCCCAGAATGCAGAAGGAGAAAAAAAAAAGGCACTGATCATTAGGAAGAGAACATTGAAAAAAAAAAAAAGCTTGTTCAATCCTTTTCGGCTATTTTCACACAACAGATCTGTGGGCTTTATCTTCAAAAATGTCTTGTTGACCCTAATGAGGCAGAAGGAACACTTGGTCTTCTTGAGACAGAAAAGGATCTTCTTTTCCCACCAGAGCAGAGTTTCCTCAGCCTTGAAAAGTTTTAGATGTGTGGACTACAACCCCCAGAATCCCCCATCCTGTACATCTCTCCTCTTCAGCAAAGGATCTAGAAGGGTGAAATTTAGGAGAGGCAGAAGGAAACCCATGTTGCTTGAAAATGGACAGACTTAGAAAGGTGGACAGCAACAGAACAATAAGGACAGGCTATGGAGACCAGGGGAGAAAGGATAGCAGTCTTCCAATATTTGAGGGGCTGCCACACAAAGAAGGGGGACAAGCTATTTTCCAAAGCCCCTGAAGGCCAGACAAGGAATAATGGATGGAAAGTAATCAAGGAGAGATTCAACCTGGAAATAAGGAGAAACTTTTTGATGGTAAGAACAATCAATCCATGGAACAGAGGTTGCCTTCAGAAGTTGTGGGAGCTTCACCACTGGAAACTTTCAAGAAGAGATTGGACTGCGATCTGTCAGAAATGGTGTAGGGTCATCCACTTGGGTGGTGGGTTGGACTAGATGACCTACAAGGCCCCTTCCAACTCTGATTATCTGTTATCTGATTCTCAATCATCCAGGTCATGGTTGAAAAAGGTGCTTTTCCCCAAAAGGCAGCTGGATTTTCTTGGTCCTTTTTCTTTAACAGAATAATAGAGTTGGAAGGGACCTTGAAGGTCTTCTAGTCCAACCCACAGCTTAATCAGGAAACTCTATACCAGGGGTGTCAAACTCGATTTCATTGAGGGACATATCAGAGTTGTGTTGGACTTTGGGGCCCCCAGGTGGGTATGGACAGCTTGACGCCACTTGTGTTGGGTGTGCTTGTGATGGCCCAAGCTCTCTGCCAGCGACAATGGGCTCCTGATATCCGTTTTCGGCTATGATGGCCTGTGTGTGGCCCTCCCAAGCTCCATTTTTTCTGGCAAAGGCACTGCGGCCTGGTCCTCTGCCATTTCCAGGAGCACCCACAACTTCTGAAGGCAAGCCATTCCACTGGTTAATTGTTCTCACTGTCGGGAAATTTCTCCTTAGTTCTAGGTTGCTTCTCTCCTTGATTAGTTTCTTGTTTTGCCTTCAGGTGCTTTGGAAAATAGATTGACCCTTCCCCCCCCCCCCCCGCCCCTGTTCTTTGTGGCAGCCTCTCCAATATTGGAACCCTGCTATCATGTCATCCCTAGTCCTTCTGAAGAATTGAAGAAGCTTCTTGCATGAGAAGCGAAACATTTTCAAAGGAAAACATCAAGAAAATCCAAAATGCCTTTTGGAAAAAAAGCACCTTTGGGACAACAATCAGGAGAATTGATATTCACAGATTTGTTACTGAAAAAGTAGCCACGTTTTGGGCATCGCGCGCCTGGAAATATTAAAAATAGAAAAACGGTTTTGGGTACAAGTAAGGGACAGCAGAAATGTTTCTTTGTAGACTTACCCTCAGCATCACTTCTTTGCCCAACAAGTCATACAGAGACGCTCCTTTTGAAGTGATATCTGAAGCAAGCTGCCTGGCTGTCTTCAAATCACTGATCTAAACAGATATTTGGAGAAATCAGAGTTTAAGGGGTTAGTTAGGGAGGAGTGGAGAGGGAATTCTGACTAAAGCCATATAGTGAGATGGTAGACTCTTTGGAAGTACCTATCTCCAAGCATATTAATAACCGTAATAATTTGTGTACAGGCTTCAATGGATCTGAATAATTTATTTGTTCATGTGTTGGCGAACTGTGAGCTGTGCAGTTACATTGCTTTCGCTGACCTTTTCGATTTTGAAAGGAAAAGAGCTGCACAAAATAACTAACTAACTGACTAATTAACCCAGAATTCTCAATAATACTCATGCTGGATTAAGAATTCTAGGAGTTGTCCACCCATCTAGAGGGCAACCAGATAGAGGAAGGCTGAACATAGCACATTACCGTGTTTCCCTGAAAATAAGACCCAACTGGAAAATCAGCTCTAGCAAGATTTTCAGGATGCTTGTAAGATAAGCCCTACCTCCAAAATAAGCCCCAGTTAAGACTGTCAGCCAGACACATTTAGTGCCGTATTTCCCTGAAAGACCTAACTGGAAGATAAGCCCTAATGCCTTTTTTGGAACAAAAATTAATAGAAGACCCTGTCTTATTTTCAATAAGGGAAACATGGTATTATTCAATGCTTTTTTTTTTCAAATTTGGCTTATCATGGTGTGTCAATCTCACTATTGTGGTGTATATGCTACTATTTATGATGCAGCCCAATTCCAAACCCAAGCAATCATGATTTAGTCAATAATCTATGTTTATTGCATAAATTTATTGCATAAATCCAGGTCAGTATGTTTATTTGGATTTTCTGTCAGTAGCTTTGGAAGCAGAATACTGTATCTTCTCCCATCCTTGCAGTTCTACAATTGCACTCACAGTTGATTTATTCCAAATGAGGGGTAAATCAGCCTTTTAAAGCAAAAGCAGTATCTTCTTGAAACAAAGGTTGTGTGAACTTGTGGATAAGTTGGTGGAGATATAAGATATGCATACTTCAATGATTACATGTAGGACAAGACCTAATCCATTTTTAAAAGATTCTAGGTATCACTTAAATGATGCTTTAAGCCTCAAGAGAAAAGGTGAGACTCAGCGCATAAAAGAAGAAATTCAAACTTCCTTACCCTGGAACCCAGATCAAATTTGAATTTGCCGACGTCTTCTTCACCCATAGAAGTGCTTTCCATCCCTTTACTCTTCATGGCGTTGTACAGGACCGTGGTGATCTTCAGCAGCTCCTTCACAGCGTAGCCATCGGCTTGGTAAAGCTTCTTGGTGTTGAGTTTTATGTGAGCTTTGGTGGCCTGTTGGAAGAAGAAATGAATGCTCATCTATCTCTCTCCATATATGCTTATATCTCAGGATGAAGTAACGCATAGCTATTTATAAAGAATTCCTAAATGATTTCCAACTTGGGAAATTAAAATATGTCATTGCAGAGGCTCCATCAAGAAGAGACTGGCTGGTCATTTGTCTGGAATGGTATAGAGTCTCCTGCTTGGGCAGGGGGTTGGTCAAGAAGCAGTGGTGACATTCAGCAGGTTCTGACCAGTTCTGGAGAACCGGTAGCGGAAATGTTGAGTGGCAAATACCACTTCTGACTGCCCCTGCATCTCTTCTCTGCCTCCCATTGAGCCCCAGCTGATCGGCTGGATCTTTGGTTGCCCTGCACAGGAGAATGGAGCTGGAAAGCAGGTTAGTGGGGTGGGGAAGGAATGGAGATTTTGCAATATCCTTCCCCTGCCACGCCCACCAAGCCATGCCCACAGTAAAAAAAAATAATCCCACCATTGAGAAGAAGACCTCCCATCCAACTCTATTATTCGATTATGTCCTACGTGCCTTCTGACTAGGTGCTACAATTGCTGGGATCTATAGCCTGCTTTCAAATTTATTTATTTTTTGCAAGAGCCAATTTTTATTTGATGTATTCATGTGTTACATTTATTTGTCTTTTCTCCAGACGATTTGAAGTAGCATCCATGGTAACCTTTTCTCCAATGTAATTCCTGCATGAGCCAACCTGTTGAATTGAAATCATAATTGACCCAAAGATATGGACAATGTCTCTGTGGCTGAATCCAGCTTCTCTGATTCCGGTCCTATATCCTAAGAATATATCAAATATGTTTTATCCCAAAACAAAAGTACTTTTAAGCAAGATCCTATAATTCTAACACAGGGAAGGAAAAGAATGTTTGAGTAATGATTTCTCTCAATGTAGCAAACACCGTCTGGGCCAGCCAGTTCCTAATTAACCAGAAGAGAAATTCTGCACAGGAATATTATTGCTTTAGTTCACCAAGGGTAAAATTTATAGCTGATCAGATCTTCAGTTAATTGGCACATCAGTTTTGCCCCTACTATGTGGCCTCCTTTTTTTCCAAATTAAATGAGGAAGGTACATCCTTCTCCCCAGTACTATTTACCAGCCTGAGAGATCATCTGAGAGATGATGAATGCAATCTCTACCCCAGACAGACAAGTCATCAGGAATTCAACACATCCATTGCATCTCTTTCCATATAACTCATCTTATACTAAAAGTATTCAGCATTATTAGTCTCAGGATTTATCTTCAGTTTCAGCCTCGGCCAGAGAATTGAGATCCAATTTTCAAACCACAGATCTAACTCTTTCTCTCTCTCTCTCCCTCCCACTCTCTCTCTCTCTCTCTTTCTCCCTCTCCCTCCCTCCCCTTTTCTCTCTGTATCGGAAGTGTTTTCATTCAAAAATTAACTGGAGCACGCTCTGGTACTGAATTTAATCTTTTTCATTTGATCTTTCAGGGCGCTTCAGGGACATTAAATAAATTAAACTCACCATAAACTGAGCAACAGCCTTAATGAAAAAAACCCGGTCCTGCTCTGTTTCAACATCGGAAGGGATATCAGTCTGAGGTTCGTATCTGCAAAAGGAAATGAGCACAGAATTAAGTATTTTGGGTTTTACTGATTAGATAGATTTGTTGTTATAGAAATGGCTAGTTTATACTATTATGTAAAAGTAAAAAATTGAGGTTTGATGTTAATGCCTTATTCTACTGCACCAAAGTGAGTGGGAAGTCAATGCCTTTTTTTTCTGTTTTCCCCTCACTTCCCCTCACTTTTCTCTTCTTCCTTCCCTAATTTCCCTGCTATTTACTTTTGTATTTTCTTTGTATGCTATATATAAGAGCCATGGTAGTGCAGTGGTTAGAATATGGTACTGCGGTACTGCAGTACTAACTCGCTGCTCACTCCAGGAGTTCAATTCTCTACAGCTCAAGGTTGACTCAGCCTTCCATCCTTCCAAGGTGGGGAAAATGAGGCCCCAGATTTGGGGGCAAGAGGTGGACTCTGTAAACTGCTTAGAGGGGGGCTGTAAAGCATGTGAAGCAGTATATAAAGCCTCAAATTTCAAGTCTGGTGGCATAAGGTGTCTGTTGCGAGTAGAGGAGAGGAGGACTCTTCTCATGAAATATCTCTGGACTATCTCGACTGTATTAATGTCTGATATGCAGTGCAGGTTCCAGACAGATGAGCTGTATTCAAGAATTGGTCTAGCAAATGTTTTGAATGCTCTAGTTAGTAGTGCAATATTACCGGAGAAAAAACTACTTAGGATTAGGTTTGCAACTCTTAATGCCTTTTTGGCTATGTAGTCACAGTGGGCTCTAGCACTTAGATCATCGGAGATCTAAGATTGCAGCAACTTGTGGGGGGAGGGTGTCACATGACTTTCCCAGCTGGCTTCCAACAAGCAAAGTCAATGAGGGAAGCTGGATTTGCTTGACGGCCATGTGATTCACTGAAAAACCATGCCAAAAAAAGTTTGTAAAATAGGGCATGAATCCCTATTGGGGGCATAAGTAAAAGGACTACCCGTACTTGGGACAATTTTACAGACTTTCATACTAATCTTTAATACCATATCACTGCAGAGAGCAGGAGGAAACATTCACCTGAAGACTATTTTAAACTCAGTCTCTCGACGAGAAAGCTAATTCTTTTGACAAATTTTTGAGTTCTTACTGGAACAATTCCCAAGCTGAATCATAGCAAAATATTTTGCCTAATCTTCAAGGCAGAAGTATACAACTTTTTATGGGCTGAGGACCACATCTGGATTTTGAGTGGTGTGATAGCAATAGTATTTAGACTATATGCAGTTGCACAGTACTTTACAGCTCTCTCTAAACGGTTTACAGTCAGCCTATTGCTCCCCAACAATCTGGGTCATTATACCGACCTCAGAAGGATGGAAGGCTGAGTTAATCTTGAGCAGGTCAGGATTGAACTGCTGGCAGTGGGCAGAGTTAGCCTGCAATACTGCATTCTAACCACTGCACCACCAGAGTTCATGGTGTGATGGATGTCACACACAAAAAGAACATGGGATGAGAACTGGGCAGGGCCAGTCTATAAAATAAACTTAATTGAATTTCAATTTAATTTAATTTTGTTTATGTAATTGTCCATGTGAATTTAATAGTTTCCCTCTTCTGTGCTGTTGCAAACAATGATTTAAGTAGCAATTTTTGCAGGACTTCTGCATTGTCCCAAAACCTTGAAGGTTGAAACTGCAGATAACCCAGGAATTTCAGGTTGTGTATCACCAAAATGTCTTGTTTACAAAATACACAACAAATCAAGTTCACCTTTTTTTACCAACTCCATGTATCTTATCAAAGTCTTTTTAATCTATTAGAGGAAAAATCCTCTGATGTTTAATTTCAAATGCAAAACAAACTAAGGTAAGATGTTTTAATCTCAAAAATATGTTTGAACTACCACAGGGCAACAACAGATGGTTAAAACCGACGATCAAGCATCAATATTTTTAAAAGCTTTGAATGTATTTTGGCTGCAACCTTTTTTTTTTTCAAACTGGAAATCTTCCGGAATACTTCAACTTCAATTTTAAGCTCTTTTAGAAAGCTCCAAGCATTTCACAAGAACTGTGAGTGCAGCTGCTCATATTTGTTTTCAAATTAAAGCTGAGTACCAACCTTTTCACCAGCCAAAGGAGTATTTCTGAAACCAGCATGAAATTTGGAGTCCGAAAATTCTCCATTGAAATAAGCCGGGGATAGCCCAGAGCCCTCATCATCTCCGTAAAATCTTTGGCAAAAAATAAATATGAAACCTTTAATAAATTCAAGTGTGGTACATCTTAATTTTTTTCTCTCATTTCTATGATGGAATGGGAAAATTGCACTTGATATTCTGCTACTAAGAGATATTCATGAATAGTACAGGTAGTCCTTGACTTAGGATCACAATTGAGCCCAAAATTTCCATTGCAAAGCAAGACTGTTGTTAAGTGAGTTTTACCCCATTTTATGTCCTTTCTTGCCAGAGTTAAGCAAATCACTGCAGTTAACCCGGTTGTTAAACGAATCTGGCTTCCACATGATTTTGCTTGTCAGAAGGTTGCAAATGGTGATCACTGTCATAAATTTGAGCCAGTTACCAATTGTCCAAATTTTGATCACGTGACAATGGGGATGCTGCAACAGTCACAACTGTGTAAAACGGCCCTAAGTCACTTTTTTCAGTGTCATGACTTTGAATGGTCACTGGATGAATGGTTGTAAGTCAAGGATTATCTGTATGCCAAAAGATGAACTATAAACTATAAAATTATCTAAAAATGCTGGGAAACTGCCAGCTAGGCTGGAAGAAGGGATCAAGCGAGGGCCTAGCTTGGAATCAATGCATAGTTGCAAGCGACATAAATTTGACACCACCACCCCCAAAGATCCATGAAGCCTTATCTCCCAAGGGAAGACAAGCATCCTGGGAAAGGTCCTTTTTATGTCGGAGGAACCATTTAAAGCATTTCTAGGTTGAAAGGATTAGCCAGTAACATCACCATTGCCCAGGGGGGTGGGGTGGCACTTTCCATCTCCCCATTAAGGAGCTGGAGCGAATAACGGGAGGTCATTCTGCCACGCAGCAGCACTTGGGTCTTGAACGGGGGCGCTTCCTAATTTCCAAACCAGTATCCTAACCACATGAGCACCATGCTTCTATGATATAGGTGATAGACAGTCAAGTAAGTTATTGTCTATTCAAGCAAGCTATACAGTGGCTTGCACCTGACAAATAGGTATTTCCCAGAGAAACTGATGGGGTGGTGCTAGGATTAATACCAGTCATTGCAACAACAACATAATTTTCTTCCGTGAAACGGAATGGGCCTGTCCATCCAAAAAACCCTGACTTGGTGGCTGGGTTTTAACACATCATGTCAGATCTTGGTGTTTTGAATAAAATGACAAACCAGAATATCTATTCACTAACTTCTGTTTACCAATCACCAAAGGTGGAAACAAGCAACCCAGTCAAGGCAAAAAGGAAACAAATCACATTATAGATTAGTGTAGCGTGTGAACTCTGGGAAGACAGAGCTGAAGGCAATGAACTTGTAAAGGAGTTTTTTTCCCTAGATGAGGACAGAGGCAGAGGCTTCACAGCAGAAATCATTTTGCATGCTACACTTTGAAACAAGGCCTGCCAAGAAATGAAAATGAAGTGCAGAAAACAGCAGGCTGGCAGCTGAATTCCATAATGAAAACAGAGTTTGGTGCTTGTCAGAAAAGGTGACTCAGAATAGGTCATAAGCTTCAGCATTAGTACCGTGAGTATAAAAAATAAGTCATTGCGATGGGCTCTGGGTGGTATTTGCCCATTTTTGAAAAGCAGAATTATGTCAGCCTTTCTTTACATTGTCTTAAGATGTGGGTCATAAATTATTATGGGTACTTATAAAGACCATACCCTGCAGGTATCTATTTCCATATATAGGTAATCCTCAGCTTAATGTAACCAGAATTTCCATTGCTAAGTAAGGCTATTGTTAAGTGATTTGCACCTGTTTTTGCCATGGTTGTTAAGCGAATCACCACAGTTGTTCAGTGAATCATGCAGCCATTAAGCCTGGGGTCATGTGATCCATTGTTTGCACCCTTCTGACAAGCAAAGTCAGTGGGGAATCTGGATTCATTTTACAACCCTATTACGAACTTAACAAATGCAATGATTCACTTAACTACTGCCGCAAGAAAAGTAGTAAAATGGGGCAAAACTCACTGAACAAATATTTCACTTAGCAACAGGTTGGGCTCAATTGTGGTCGTAGGTCAAGGACTACCTCTACAAAACTAATTCGACTTCCTTCTTTTATTGAGACCCCATTTTACCTCAATTCGCTACTTTTTCTGCAGTTTATTTTTCATTTAATTAATTTATAGTGTCTGTGTTTTCTGGGGGTGGTCACGATGTAAAAAAGATATTGAGACTCTAGAAAGAGTGCAGAGAAGAAAAACAAAGATGATTAGGGGACTGGAGGCTAAAACATATAAACAACGGTTGCCGGAACTGAAATATATGTTAGTCAAAATATGGAATAACGACCTCCTAGAACTTATGATTCTTCCCCTTTTCAACACTACATACACACACATGCACACACAAAAGAAGGATCGGGGTGACATTATAGCAGTGTTCCTATATTACAAAGGTTGCCACAAAGAAGAGGGGATCAATCTATTTTCCAAACCACCTGAAGGCAGGAAAAGAAGCAAAAGATGGAAACTAGAACTAAGAAGAAATTTCCTGGCAGTTAGAACAACTAACCAGTGGAACAAGTTGCCTCCAGAAGTTGTGAATGCTCCAACACTGGAACTACTCTGAACTACTCTACTCTACTCTACTCTACTCTACTCTACTCTACTCTACTCTAC
>BLBF01000067.1:2868318-2889275 GCA_015471245.1 Laticauda colubrina
CTATTCTATTCTATTCTATTCTATTCTATTCTATTCTATTCTATTCTCCATTCCAATATTCTATTCTATTCTATTCTATTCCATTCCATTCCATTCCATTCCATTCCATTCCATTCCATTCTATTCTACTTCATTCTCACAGCCCTCTAACCGTAACCTTGTTCTGTTCATTTGTTGGGTGAGCATGTTATGAAAATTTCATCAGTAGGTTTAATTCAATTAATTGTGGTTTTGTCCCTGTTCAAGGGACAAAAATATGAATGACACTGAAAGACTTCTGCAGGGACATTTAAGTGCAAACAAGCTCTAATCTAAGAAGATAGGGAGCCTCATTTGCAAGTTTCACTGCCAAAAGATAGTGTTCCCTTGCCCCATGCACAGGACTACACTTCCCACCTTGCTGGCTGTGGATGATGGTCATCTCCAGCAATAGCCTAATGAAGGAACTACCAAGGAGGCTAACACTCAAGCAGAAAACAATACCTTAATCAAGGAACAATCAAGGAGAAACCATGTCTCCATCAACATTGGCAAGGCAAGCTATTGTATATAAACAGGGAGCAAGTCCCGCTCCCTTCTAGCACTGATGATATTACCTAGTTGGGTAATAAGATGTCTGCAAGCAAACAATCAAGCTCAGAGAGCAATGAGGATGGGCATATTCTCTAAGACATCCAAAGGAGTTTGGGCTGAAAGGGGGCATTTTAGGACACTTAGAATAGTGACTGGGGAATTCTGGGAGTTGAAAGTCGACATGTTTTTCAGTGGCCATGTTTGAGAAAGTGAGTCCACACCCACAGTTATCCTTCGACTCTACTACATCTCTGCAGCTGCATTTCGTGATTGTTTCACACAAAAAATAAAAGCTGAAAGGCATTGGAAGATTCCCCTCACCATCTCTATTTACTCAACCTTTGGCTTACTAAGGACTTGTGATGGATGAAGCAATTTTACCTCCTGGCAGTTCTGCTCATATAATATATAAGTTGTTGCCCTTTTATTGGACGTGTTCCTCCCTTAGCTTCTGTTTGGTCTCCCGGATTCTGCCGAGCTTTCAAAATAGAGAGATAATAACACCTTCCTCTGATGTCAACAAAAGCCATTTGTGTTGATCGCGCAACAAATAACGATATTAAAGTGGAAGGAACCTGTGTGTTGCATGGGTCAGAAGGAAGGCTGAGAAGATACCTACAGACCCCTCACATCCTGGACATAAACTGTTTCAACTCCTCACCTCGGATGGCGCTACAGGGCATTGCATGCCAAAACAACAAGACCCAAAGGCAGTTTCCACCCCCCTCCTGCCATCATCACACTGCTGAGCACCTAATTCTTACAGAACTATCATGTCCAAGTATATTTACCCATGCTGTATGGCTGCAGTATTATTATCTTTCACATCTTCTCTACTACTCCCTCTTACTGGTATAATTATTATGATTATTATCACTCTGTTGCTTTGCATGTACACTGAGAACTTCTACATGGGACACAAATTCACCACCTCTGCTTCAGTCCTGCTGTAATAAAAGACAAGGCAATCAAAAGCAGGGGTGGGATTCAAATTTTGTGACAATCGGTTCTGTGGGCGTGGCTTGGCGGGCATGGCCATGTGACGGTGGGTGTGGGTGTGGCTTTTTTTGCAGCACACCCACCCCCATTTTTTGGGCCTTCTGGGCCTCAGGGAAGCTTCCTTGGTGAAGCATTAAGTAACCGAGGGGAATGCCAGAACAGCTGATCATTGGAACAGCTGATCGTCGGGAGGTGGGTAAAGAAATACCTTTAGGAGTGACTGGACGGGGAAGAATGCAGTCAGCAATGTCAGGTATGCAGATAATGTTGCGCATGCGCAATAAGGACTGACTGTGTGGGGCAGGGCCAGCCAGGGACACAATTTGTCAGTTCTCCAAACTGCATAGAATCATAACAACCGGTTCTATAGAATCGGTCCAAACTGGTAGAATCCCACCCCTGATCAAAAGCCAACAAGGAAGGCTTGTTTGTAAAGAGAATAAGGCTCTCAATGATTGAAAAAGAAAGTTTAAAAAAAAACTGAAAAGAAACATGGAAGATTTTTATCAGTTGACAAGATGAACTTGAATAAGAATTATAAATTTATTGACTACTATTAATAACTATTTGGTTTTTTATTTAAAGACGGTCATAAGTAAAATATGAAAAATGATTCAAGTGAAAGACAACTGATATTACTAGGTAATGTTTGTTAAAAGAAATAGAAATGTAAAAGATTGTTGTTAATATGTATATATACATACATATACACTTTTTTCTTTTAAGAATTTAGTGTGCATTTTTAAGGGAATGTACCAAACAGAATTCGATTGAAAATAGGTATGTGTGATAAAATAGAGGTTAGAAAATGAATGTTATAACTGTAAAGGTGTAACTTAAATATTTAAACAAGATTTGAAAAAAAAAACAAAGGTGTTACACTCCAGTCTAGTAATTATAGGGGAAAATTTGTTTTATGAGAAAAGATAACATGAAATTGTAAACAGGACAGATGAAAGTATAAAACATTGATTAGAAAGATTTTAAAAATTAGAAAAAGATATGTAATTGAATTAAGAAAGGAATGAGATAATTTAAAATAAGGCTATAGGAAGTAAAGAAAGGGAATAGCTATTGAAAAAACATGCAAAAATTGTTATAAGTTATGAATTAGAATGCATAAGATAAATATGTATTGAGTTTATGTCTTTATGGAGAAATGATAACCCAGGGCCATGCTCTTCTCAAAAAAAGATATTTTATTTGTATTTGCATGTTTTGTGAAAACTTATTAAAACTTTTATTAAAAACAAAAAACCAACAAGGAAGGCAGTGGACAGCAGAAAGGAACAGCCGAAGGAGAGAAGATTGCCATTTGTCAACCTGCAAAAAACAACTTCCACTGAAGCCATGCTTATTTCTACTTCGTTTCTTGGTTGCCATTCAAGGAGGAGGAGGTAAGGAACCTAGGAATGTGGTGCTTCAGATGTCTAGTCATAACATCCACCAGCTGGGCGTGTGAACCAAGGTCACGTCAACGGACACCAGTCGAAGTCTGGCAGGAATCTACGACTGGACTGATTGGCCCTTGTGACCTGAGAGACCTAGGGGTTGGGTGGGGAAATCCTATTCTTTTAACTATCCCTATGCATGGGAATAATTTAGAGCTAACTTCACCTTTTCTAAGTGTTGTGGCCTGGTGGTGCCTGGCGGAGCCAGCAGCAGAGTTGGACAGTAGCGAGGAGGTTGGGGAGGAACCTGGGCCAGGCCTGGAGGCTGAGGAAGGCTCGGACGAGGGCTCTGCGTCAGAGACAGAGATGGGGCCAGGGCAGGCTGGCAGTCATCAGCGGCCTTCGGGCTCAGACAGCACTGAGGCAGGGAAGCTTCTGGAACTGATTCCCAGTCTGTGCATGCACAGAGCTGCCAAAAAGAAGGCATAATTAATAACTTATGGTCAACTTCGGAGTGGATGATGAATGGTCCCTCCTGTGATGACCCGGGGCAGGGCACAAAGGCAACACAGTCAGATAAGCAATAAGAGTCCCTTAATAGCTCCAACTTTTCCCCCAATGTCTAGGTTACCTTCTGGTTGGAGAAAAACTCTCCCAGGAACAGCCTTTGGCTGCAGAAAATTCAGTCCAAAGCAAGGTATACACAAACTGTAACTTACAGCCATACTGAAATAATTTGGCAGGGCAGGAGCAAGAATTTCAGGCTTGAAAGCACAGCAAAACTCACACAATTGAGAACATGCCAGGAACACAGATAAGCCACGATGATAAAAGATAAAGTCACATTTGCTCCCAACAGCCTACTACATGCAGCTTGCCTTTTTTATAAATTGTGTTCCGAGCTGCAGCTAATGAAGGGAATCAGGACCCTTTCCTCCCCCGTAAGCCACACAACTCACATTGCTCTCTTCTCTGTTCCTCCCTGCGTGCCCGAGGATGAAGAGGGGGTGAGCCTGGGTCTTCCTCTGAATTCCCTCTCCTTTCTTCTACCTCCCTCCTGCTCTGCTCAGCTGGACTTTGCCCTTCGCCAGTTTCCTCCACAGCCAACGGAGCCACACTCCCATTCTCTGTCAGCTGTTCAGCTTCCTCCTCAGATTTAGATTCTGACAGGGGCATGGCACCTCCCAACAAGATTAAAAGAGAAGCAAAAGGGGAGGGGGCTTTTGCAGGAAACAACTTGCTCGTTCCTTGTTCCAGCCTCGTGAGGATTTGTCAGTATAACCCAGCCCTTCCCTGCCAGCACTGAGTGTGGAACTATTTACCGGGCAGCCTTCCAGGACTGATAAAGGTCTGAGCTAATTAGTATACCTTCGCAAGACTGTTTGCCAAGCCATTGGCTCACTGTGAATGCAATAAATTCACATTAATGTAATGAAAGAGGTTTTTGCCAGACTCAGAATTGACTTAGTGCTTTTTGGGGAGGCCTAGGACAAAACACTAAGTGCCAATATGATGTATCCATTAAAAAGTTTCTTGAACCTGAACAAAGAGTCAAGAGTCCTGATTTCCTGGAGTGCCTTACTCGGAACCATGACATCATTCTTATTGCCACTGTTTAGAAAGAGGTTTGGTGCTGAATCTGCCGTAAATCTCTTGCTTTGTTATGTGGGTGTCTTACCTTTTAATTGCTAATTGTTGCCTTGGGGATCCATCATTTCTTCCTGGAATGTGACATAACAATTTAACCTGTCCTCCCTCCCAGATATCTTCCAATAATTCTGCAATGACATTTATAAATCAAAGGAGACAGATTCTGGTCTGGATAGCAACTACGTAGGTGGCAGAGAAATGAGGAGGTTTTTTTTAAGTGGCTGGATAAAAGGAGATGAAAAGTGTTTACCTTCTCATCTCTTCGACAGCAGGCTCAAGAGAAGGATCCCCGCAGCCTCCAGAGAGGATATTAAAAACATGAGGGCATTTTGGGGATAGGATATGTTGGAGATGGTAGAATTGGACAAAGTTTGACTTGAATGCTGCCCAGAGCTTCCAGAGCCAGCCTGCTATCTGCTGAAGGAGAAGCATATGGGGGCTCCATATCTACAGAAGAACTATAGGTAGTCCTCACCTTAGGGCCACAATTGAGTCCAAAATTTTCACTGCTAAGCAAGAAAGCTGTTGTGTGAGTTTGGTCCCATTTTATGACCTTTCTGGCCAAAGTTGTTAAGTGAATCCCTGCAGTTGTTACATTAGCCACATGGTTAAGTGAATCTGGCTTCCCCATTGACTTTGCTTGTCAAGATGTTGCAAAAGGAGATCGAAAGTGCCGTGGTGGCACAGTGGTTAGAGTGCAGTACTCCGGCCTACTTCTGCTGATTGCCAGCTGCCTGCAATTTGGCAGTTTGAATTTCATCAGGCTCAAGATTGACTCTGTCTTCCCTCCTTCTGAAGTGGGTAAAATGAGGAGCCAGATTGTTGGGGGAATCTGTAAACCGCTTAGAGAGGTTGGAAAGCTCTATGAAGCGGTATGTAAGTGTTATTGCTATTGTCCGTCCTTCCTTCCTTCCTTCCTTCCTTCCTTCCTTCCTTCCTTCCTTCCTTCCTTCCTTCTCTCCATGGTGCACAGTGGTTAGAATGCAGTATTGCAGGCTCATTCTGCCGACTGCCAGCAGTTCAATCCTGACTGGTTCCAAGTGGATTCAGCCTATCATCCTTCCGAGGTGGGTAAAGTGAGGACCCAGACTGTTGAGGGCAAGAGGCTGACTCTGTAAACTGCTTAGAGAGGGCTGGAAAGCACTGTGAAGCAGCATATAAGACTAAGTTGCATTGCCATTGCCATCGTGACCCGGGACACTGCAACTGTCATAAATATGAGCCAATTGTCAAGCATTTGAATTCTGATCATGTGACCATGAAGATGTTGCAATGGTTGTACGTGTGAAAACTGGTCATAAGTCACTTTTTCAGTGCCTTTGTAACTTCAAACAGTCACTAAATGAATGCTTAAGGACTACCTGTAGCTTCAACTGCTAATCCAGCCATTGTCTTATATCTTATTCCTTATTCAGAGACTGCCTCAAAGAAGAGACAGTCAAGCTATTCTCCAAAGCATATGAAGGCAAGAAAAGAAGCCATGGGTGGAAACTAATCAAGGAGAGAAGCAACTTAGAACTTAGGAGAAATTTCCTGACAGTGAGAACAATTAATCAGTGGAACAACTTGCCTCTAGAAGTTGTGAATGCTCCAACACTGGAAGTTTTTTGAAATGGAGTAGGGCTTCTTGCCTAAGCAGGAGGTTGGACTAGAAGACCTCCAAGGTCCCTTCCAACTCTGTTATTCTATTCTATCTCCTTAGATAGCTTGGGAATGCTAGCAAATGTAAACACCTTGAGTAAACACTTGTTCCATTTGAAGAATCAACACTGGTGATTTCAAGCTTGTCAATATTAAGATGTATGGACTTCAGCTCTCAGAATTCCCCAACGAGAATGCTGGTTGGGCAATTCTGGGAATCGAAGTCCAGACTATCTCAGGAATTCTGGGAGTTGAAGTCCAACCATCTTAAAGTTGAAAAATATGGATCCAAGAAGGCGTCCAGAGGAATTCACCAGAATTTAATTCTATTAGGATAGACTGCTGACTATAATCCTTGGCCTGGGGGGGAGATCAGGATCAATATTTAGCGAATGAAAACATGATCCCAACGATTGAACAGCAAGTCTTTTAATCATTTCTGTTTTCTGTCACATTAGCAATTATAATTTGGCAGCAAAAGCTGGAGGGGCTTTTGAGGGCGAGCAGTGACTTTAGGGAGCTGAGGTTAGTCATCTTGGCATGAAACATGCAGAAAATTGGAAATGGTGTAAACCTCAGTGACCTTACTGTGCCCATCTGCTTCAGAAATAAGCCCATGGCTTTGCAGAACTTTTACTCCAAGGGAAGGACACATAAGATCCCAATCTAATCTTTGTGTGTTACTCAGAAGAAAATCTGACAGCATTGAAAGATATCTATGCCTCGGAAGGGCAGAATAGCACTGAATAACTGTCAGCGTTCCAACAACCCTCCATTCCGCCCAACAACTTTGAGGCAGACATCTCTCAAAGGTTCCTTTTTATTTGGATAGTAACTGGCACAACTGTGGAATCTCAAATCTGAAAGTTCTGGGCTTCCTGACAATAAGTAAAAACTACAAAATCCATCCCCTTCGCAACCATCATCACATCACATGCCCCAATCACCATCCAGCTCCAGTTAAGACTTCCTTTCAGTTATGCGCAACACAACCTGACCTTGAATCAGAAAAAGAATGTTGTTATGTCTAACTAAATATACTCCAATATATTCCTCCCTCCCAGTTTCCCAGGCTCAAGATGTGGCAGCATGGGAGCATCTGATCTCAGTATGGCTTCCAAAGCTGACAATAACAAAATCACTGAGTTGGAAGGAACCTTGGAGTTCTTCTAGACCAACCCCCTCCTCAAGCAGGAGATCCTATACCATTTCAGTCAAGTGGCTGTCCAGTCTCTTCTTAAAAGCCTCCAGTGATGGGACACCCACAACTTCTGAAGGGCAAGCTATTCCATTGGTTGATTGTCCTCACTATCTGGAAATTTTTCTTCATTCTAGGTTGTTTCTCTCCTTGATTAGTTTCCATCCATTGCTTCTTGCTTTTGGGTGCTTTGGAGAATGTTGACTTCCTCTTCTTTGTGGCAACCCCTTAGATATTGGAAGACTGCTATTTTGCCTCTTAAGTCGTGTAACCAATAGGATGTTCATAGCAACTTTCCTCTCCAATTATTTTTTTACTCGCTGTGTTGCTTTGAACAACTTGATATGTATTCATATGCTTTGAAGTAATTAACATATCGCAGCAACTCCTTCCTAATGAAAAATGTCATTTTTTCATTAGAATACGTCACAAATGTTCTGTCGGGGTTAAAATTGCACTCTCAGCCCACCTGCAGCTCCAAACATGGATGCCCACAAGAAGGGAGTTAAAAAGAAAAACCCATAGCAAACACAACTTTGATCCCATGGTCCTCTTGTCTTTTATTTTTAACCCGTCTGTGGATACTGCTGGCTCAGAATATCCCTGATGATCATCCGTGAGACCCATAAGTCTTTCTGCATTCCTAATTATTAGTTTATCAAAGTATGAAATACTGAAACACAAAGAAGATGGAAAATAAGAGGAAAATAGGGGAGGGAAAGGGGGCAGAGGAGAAAGTGCAGGATAAAGGAGAGAAGAAAAAGAAAAACATTGACTTCCACCTCACTTTGGTGCAATAGAATAAGGTAATAACACACAACCTCAATTTGTTTTACTTTTACATAATATATACTAGTATACATGATAAACTATAGTATATTATATAGTATATTATATAGATATAGTATATATCTATATATATAAAAGTGAAATCCCACTCACACATCATCACAAAATCTCCAGAACCGTAAAGCCTACAAACTTGAAATTTGGCACATATGTTCCTCTTGGCTTCTAGGTGCTCACTAAGAAAGAACTTTTCAAAATGACCATCAGAACATTAGTATTTCCTATATTATTATTATTAATATGTTCTGATGCTAAGGTGTTCTACTCCTCCTCCCCACATGAAAAGAAATCCCTTCCAAATGCAAAACACAAGCAGAGGAGAGGAGTTTCAGTTTCAGTTTCACAGCACCAAGCAGCTTTAGTACAGAAATGTTGAGCTAAGCCCCGCCCAGGCTCCTTGCTGTCTCCTTCTGGCTCATACAGCAAACACTGTTTCAGTTTCCAAACAGCCCTCAACTCTCTCACACACTGACGGGATGCTAGCCAGATGAATACTGATAGATGCTGCTAGGCAGAGGCACAATTTCACCACCCTTATTTTCCTCGCCAAAAACTAAGCCCCACCACATAGTATCCAAAATCAAAGTTTTATTTTTATCCCCACGCACAAAGTCCAAAACTGGTTTCCAAGCAGAAACAAAATTCATTGTATTCTTTTGTTTAATCAAAGCATGAAACCTATTAAAACTTTGTTGAGTCTCTCTGACAATGCCCTGGAAATACAAACAGTACATACAAGAAATTACTGGTCAGTTCTTTTCAGAAATATGATCTTCTTAAAAAGGCAGTTTAACTCATATCATTCCTATATTTTCCAGTGGGCCAAAAATATAGACTTATAGTTGTATAGTTTGGACAAAGGAAACAGGTGGTAGCTCGACCTGCTAAGAATACATGTGCAATGCTTCAGTGATCATACTGAGAGACTTAAATGGATAATATTGCATTTGCCTCACATTACTTTAGTTCTCCATTTCAAAATAGGTCTTTTTCTAACTTGTGCCGTTTCGGACGGAGCCTTGCTATTTCTCTGCGAAGACACAATTCAGTCTAGGCAACATCTGTATTCCTGTTTTATTTATTAGATTTTTAACCCTTCCTTTATTATTTTACAAGTAATTCAAGATTGAAAACATACCTAATATTCCTTCTTCCTCTTATTTTCTCCACAGCAACAACTTTGTGAAGTGGGTTGGTTGAGAGAGAGTGACCGTCCCAAAGTCACCCAATCCGTTTCCATGTCTAAGGCAGGACTAGAACTCACCTTCTTCTGGCAATTGGCCCAAAGTCATCCAGCTAGCTTTCATGCTTAAGGTAGTACGAGAACTCACAACCTCCTAATAATTGGCCCAAAGTCATCCAGCTGGCTTTCATGCCTAAGACAGTCCTAAAACTCACAATCTCATAGTTTCCAGTCAGCAGTTTAATCACTACCCCAAACTGGCTAACACAATGTCTCCTCTTTGGTTTCTGCCCAATGCCTTCCATGACCTTTCTCAGATGCCTGTTCCAAGTCCAAGAACATGTCCCACCCCCATTGTCTTTGCTGAAGCAGGTCTTCTAGCTCTCCAATCAACACAACTCTGGAGCTGCGATTCACTGGCTCTTGCCTGAACACACAACTCACGTACCAATGCTTTACACTGGCAGAGAAGATGATGAAGTCTTGGATCTGCTGCCTGCTCCAGTGATTTAAGATGGCTGTTTCATTCTGCCATGTGGTAGGACTCAACCTGCAGCTGCTCTTTGTCTCACGTATCTGTGTCATCTTGTGGGTCACTCCAGCCACATACTATCCTCCCATCTGGCAGTGACTCCTATGAATAGCTGTGATAGCTTCACAGTCACTTGGATCCTGAAATCCTCAGGTGTTTAGTCAAGCTTGAGGGCAACTTCAGAAACTCTGCTCTAGGCTAAAGAGGTGCAGCATAATTAACTGTCTGTCTAGGCAGAGGCGTCTTTTGACTTCCCTCCATTCCATGGGATATTTTGGGCTGGTTCCCAAGGTGAGGCTCAGGGGCACTCTAGCTTCTTCTTGAATGCTGACTTATCTACCCTTCCTTGCAATGAAATCCAGAGTTGCTTCAAATTGAGAAAACAGCCGGAGAGTAGAAGGACTTTCCCCTTCACTCATGGCCTACCTTTCTGGTTTCAAATCAAAATCCATCTCTTTCCCCAACCTTGAGCTGCCTCCCCAGAGCCTGCTGGTTGGTTTCAACTTAAAATGGAGGTTAGGGTGATCTGTACCCTTTCCAGCTCTTGCTGAAGGACATCTCCCCAAAATAATTGATGGTTGGAGATGCCCTCCAGCAATGGATGCAAAAGGCCAAGCTAATAGAATCTGGGTGTTCCCTGCCTTAAATGTGACTGCTCTCCCTTGACAAAGAGCCATCTGGGGAGGGGACAATAGGGGGTAACACTGCAGAAGCAGCAAACTATGAAGCATTTGTTCCTTTTGTCTCCCCTTTCTTTCCTATGAAAAGGAACAAAGAAAGCTCTAAATGTTTATGCCTATTGTGCAGTTGGATTTTTTGCAGCCAAAAGATGATGTTCTTCTTCTCTCTCCCTTCTTTCCTTCCCAAGCAGGAAGGAGGAAGAGGAGAGTGAGAAGAAAAGGTCACTGGCCAGAGAGAAAACCTCTGTGGGCTCCTGTTCCAGGACAAGTTGTTGAGGCAATGGATGACTCAGAAGGGATAGCACAAGGAGAACGTGATAACAGCAACGGTTCTTTCATTGTCCGTTGTCTCCTTCTTTCTGAGTTCTACTTCAGCTATGGCTCTCAGTCGGGCCTGAGACTTAGGCTTACAAGTCTACCCTGAAAAAGTCAGGATGGCCTCTGCTGGGTTACAATAGATGATAGCAAAGATGACAGCAAGCATGATGCTATCATTAAAGACACTGAATTATTCTGACAGCCTAGGTTCAAGACCCAAGTGCCACATGATGGGGTGAATTCCTGTTATTTGGTCCAGCTCCTGCCTGCTTAGCAGTTTGAAAACATGCAAACATAAGTAGATAAATAGGTAACACTTTGGTGGGAAGGTAACAACTGTATTCCATACGCCTCAGTGTATAGTCATGCAGGCCACATGTCCACGGAAGGGATCTTTGAACAACAGTGGCTTCCTTGACAAAATCAGGAGATAAGCACCGCTCTTTTGAGTTGGACATAATCAGACAGGGAATCCTTTACCTTTAATGGTTCCATATCTCTGCAGCAGTGATATGCTAGTCCCATCCTATGACCCTGAAATCTGATTGTTGTTGAACAACAACATGGGCTGAAGCCTGGCAGTCAAGGGCTTCCAATGGACCTCAGTGCCTGTAGGGCCTAAGGCAACAGCCTCCCCCATCTTCACTATATTTATAACCATTGGTGTAAAATTTAGCTCAGCTAGAAAGGTGGTAAACAAGGTTGGGGTGTTTCTCTGCTTCTACCTCTCACAGCTTACAGAGTTTGGCTTGTATCCTGACTTCAAAGACTGTCATTTTTGGATTGCTATGATCAGAAGGTTGTAAACTCTACAAGAAAGTTATGGCACTTCAGCAGTAGAGCCAAGGTGCGATAGTTTGGGATTTAGGCATGGTAAGCGTGTAGTTTTTGTGAAGAGCCATTTGCAGGTCCGGTAAAGTCCCACCACAGGCCTGTTTCCTAATCAAAGACTGTAGCTGGGGGTCTTGTATGAATACAGCAGTTGGGTCAAATCAGAGTTGGGGCCCTCGGTCTTGATCTGTGGAGTCGCTATCCATGGTGCTGAAACAACGGCAGCGCCCCCCATAAAGCTCTCTCCATGGTGCTGAAGCTAGAGCAGCTACTTGCACTCTCTCCATGGTCCTGAACCTCCATTTCTCCACTTCTCTGCTGAAGACTTTGGTGAATGAAAACATAAATTGCAGTTTCCATAAACTTGAATTAGCAACCAGTTATTCAGTTCCAAATTCCATATCGTGGCAATTGGAGACGGCTATCTTTGTTTCTTGGACTTCCTTCTTACACCTCACACAGAAGTGCCTCACTGTCCAAACTTTAATATAGGGACATATTTAAGGTTCAAGAGCCAGTATGGTGGAGTGGGTTGGGAACCAGCTAGAAGCCAGATGACTGAGACTTCTAGTCCTGCCTTAGGCATGAAGCCATCTGTACTTCCTGAGAATGCTCAGGAAGACTCTATCTCAAAGTCTACTTCTGTCCTACTACTGGAACACCACTGAGAGTTGTCCTGTCATACAGCATTCTTGCATGGTATGGGATCAGTTCTGTAGTGGACAAAAAGGCTTTACAGCGGATCATTAAAACTGCCCAGAATATCATTGGGCTCCACCTACCAGCTCTGGACGGCTCTACAGAGAATCATTAAAACTGCTCAGAGACATCTTCATATCTTGCTGCTTGAGGAAGTTGTACAACATTCTCAGAGACTCTTCCCAACCTACTTACAATCTTTTTGGACTGTTGCCTTCTGGCAGAAGATACCATACAATTAAAACTCAGACTGCACATTTTCTGAACAGTTTTTTATCCCAGAGCTATAATTGCACTTAACAACGAACTTAAAGACCACCATCAGTGAGCTGTTGGACCGTATTACTTGGCCTGTTGTGTATCTGCTTGTGTGTTTTAGGGGGTGGGGAATTTTGGTGTGTGTGGGGTTGTTTGGGGACTGTCATGTGTGTATGCATGTTGAGTCTGGTCTCTGGGTGTAATGTGAATTTCGTTGAATGTGTATACAATGTATATACGTACAATGACAATAAAGAATTCAAATTCAAATGACCTTAAGCCAGCCTTAAGTCAGTGGGGAAACAAGATCCATTGAACAACTGTGTTACTAATTTGACACTGCAGTGATTCACTTAGCAACTTTGGCAGGAAAGATTGTAAGATGGTTGTAAAAAGTTCAGTAAACAAATGTCTCACTTAGCAACAGAAATTTTGGGCTCAATTCTGATCGTAAGTCGAGGACTATCTCTACTGCACAGAACCTCTGGTAGAGACCCCGAGGTTGAGGAAGCCACTCATAGGGGTGAGTGGGGAATGCTTATATACATACTTTACAGCTGCCATTGTGCTTTTAATATTGACTCTATTATTCAGACCAACGTGATTTAATGTAATTTAATTAATATTTAGAATCCTATCCTTCTCTTCTCCCAAAAGCTTTCAAGAAAATGGCTAATAGCATTCAATAGCCTCTTAAAATCGCTCTTAATTATGAAAAACAAGCAAAGGTTTTTCAGGAACCAGCTGAAAAATGAGCAACCTTATAGCTCCTTCCTCCTTTGGCAAAGTCCCCAAATCCTTTGAGAGAACAGAGAAGGACATTTTCTCTCTCTTTTTATGTTTTCATTTCTCTGCAGTCAATAAATATTGACCAGGAACACCAAGAAGTGGCTAAAAAATATGAAGCAACCTTTCCTTTTCAGAGCTGTACTCCCCACCCTCGGTCATCTGTAATGTCCAGATCTCCTGCAACTACAAAAGCTTTGAGAAAATACAAAAACTGGCCAGGGAAATACAAAAGAAGTGAAAAATGAGCTGCTGGATTTGTGCAGCTGAGCAATCTTCACACTGCAGGTTACAAGTGTGCAACTTTGTTCTCAGCACACAACTTGGACAGATAACCAGTTTTATGCTTGATTGCCCTCTACTATCTTAGAAAAAAATTTTTTTTTAAAAAAAATTGCCCTTAAAATGTGGGATCACAATCTTTTTTTTAAAAAAAATCTTATTAAAATAATTTTCTCCATCTCATTTTCTACCCAAAGGAAATTCCACAAGGATTTGCAATGTGAAAATAAGCCATCGGGTTATAACGTATATAATGAATTATCCCTAAACCAATCAGTGGAGCAAAATTATTGAATGCTGAGCAAAGACTATGGAGAATCACACAGCCTGAGCAAGTTTACATAAACCAGGCACTAGACTTTGATAACCAACCCAAATGGAGCAAAACTCAACTTCACAAAGGTCTCACTTAACAGCAGAAATTTTGGGCTGAATTGTGGTCAAGGATTGCCTGTATTAAGTTACACACTAAAAAGTTGGCAAGCCAATTCCATCCTAGCAAGGGGCAAGAATTTTCTGACTGCTACTTGAAACAGGATGTTTAAAATTAAAAGGCTTTTTTAAAAAATTGGTTTGGTGCAGAATTTCTTGGGAATAAATGAACACAGCAAAATGCTTTTCATCCTAAGGGGCCTCTTGACACAGGCTGCCACTCCAAGTGCTGTGAATAGAACTGGAGCGGCCACGGTGAATCTTGGGAAATTGACATGCTGGTGATTCAAACTTTCTTCAGAAAGAGAGGATATTAGAATAGAATAACAGAGTTGGAAGGGACCTTGGAGGTCTTCCAGTCCAACCCCCTGCCTGGGCAGGAAACCTTACACCACTTCAGATAAATGGTTATCCAATTTCTTCTTTAAAACTTCCAGCATGGGAGCATTTACAACTTTTGGAGGCAAGTTGCTCCATTGATTAATTGTTCTAACTGACAAGACATTTCTCCTTAGTTTTAGCTTACTTCTCTCCTGGATTAGTTTCCACCCATTGCTTCTTGTCCTGCTTTCAGGTGCTTTGGAGAATAGCCTGACTCCCTCTTCTTTGGGGCAGCCCCTCAAACATTGGAACACTGTTATCATCTCTCCCCAGTCCTTCTTTTCATTAAACTAGACTTACTCAGAAATAACTAGATTTCATCCTTCTGAATTTTTTTTAAAAAGTGGAATCTAAAATTGGGATGTTTTAATCATTATCTAGTTCTTACCAATCTTTTTTTGTATAGCTACAATAATGAAAAAAAAGAAAGTGTAAAAAATAAATGAGGTATCCATTATGGTCTTTGGTTTTTTGCAGGAACTCATTTTAAGTGGAATACTAACAGAATATTTATACCTCAAGGTACAATCTCAGTAACTTTAAGTTGTAAAGCTTACTACCCCAAGAATTTGAGTTGATTAATTGATTCTTGGAGTTTAAGTCCATACTTCTTAATGTTGCTGAGATGCAGAAACGGTGGTTAAAATTAAAAAGAGAATAACAGAGGGTTGGAAAAATGAGCTGCGATTGTAGTCTGAAGATTGTGTTGCCAAACCAACACATGCAGAGTGGTTTAAATTGTGTGCCATTGCCATTTATTAAATAGTTTGCATCAATCATGGTTTATATTCTTATAACCTGCCAAACTACACACAAATTCCAGATTCAGACCTGTTCTGGAGGTTCAGCGGCTAAAGACAAAATATCCCTCTTCATTTGGATGAGAATCAAACAATAAATTAAATAATTGATTGCTATTAAATAACAATCGGTTGCTTTCTTTTATTTAAAGGATTCACGGATTAAGAGAGTTGAAAGGGACCTTGTAGGTCAACTAGTCCAACCCCCGCCCAAGCAGGAGACCCTACACCATTTCTGATAGATGGCAGTCCAGTCTCTTCTTGAAATCTTCCAGTGATGAAGCTTTAATTTAATGGGACGGTATGGACTCATCAATGGGTAGAGAAGCATACTAAGCCAGAACCAAACTAACCACGTGCTAAAAAAAAACAAACCAAAAACCACAATTTATGCCTGTGAACTTAACTTAGCGCGACTGAAACAAAGCCTAAGAGTCATAAGCCGATATTTTCATTCATGAACCTCACTCCTTAGCCATCCTGTTGGCTCTGTAAGTCTGGGGAATGCATCTCCCGTCTGGAGGCTCCGCGCGTCGTGTGAACCGACCCACTGGCGGGTTATCCACCCCACCAGAGCGGAGCTCAGGGCGATCTGTGCGAGCTCCATGCCTGGCCGGCTGGGCTTCCCAACTTTGCGCAGGAAGAAAAAACAAAACCCCAGAAAAACAGAGGCAGCGCTTGCAGAAGGAGAAACTTGCCACGCGCGGCGGGGGTGGGGGGGTGGGCCGCTTTCCACCCCCCCCCCCCCCCCCGGTTTCTTTAAAATGCCGCCCCCCAGCAGGACGCTGCGTGGAGCAGGGAGGAACGGCGGCGACCGTAGGTGAGGGCGCGCCAAACCTCTCCTGGATCAGGTCTTCTGCGGAGGCGCAAGCTTCTTTGCCTCTTCCAACGACGCGGTGCCCGGGCGATCTTGAGCTACTGGTGCCGTGCCGTGCCGTGCCGTGCCTGGCGTTTTCCCCACCGGCGCGGGTCTGTGGGTCGCGAGAGAGCTCTCCATCCGTCCGGAGGTGGGAAACAGTCTCGTACAGGACACACACGAAGGAGGTAAGGGGCTGGGAGATAGCCCCGAGGCCGGGAAAGCTTGGGTGGGATGGGTGAAGATTGTGAGATGGAGGAGCCCCCCGGGACACGGCAACAACCTCGGCAACACGCGTCGTGGGTATGCATCTATCCCGGACGCGCAAGTCTGGAATGTACGCGCGCGTTTCCCAGGTGGAGAGTTGCTTTTAAGGCTTAATTTGAAGTCTGGACTGAGCGGGGATTCGACACCGGAGGGTTTTGCGTGGAGATGGAGTGGGGTGGGTGGGTGTGAATAAGGATATGGGGTATCTCTGCAAGAGTATGTCTGGGGACGTGCAAAGGGTCTTTTTTTTTTTTCCCCCCTTCTTCTCAGCAGCAGCCAGCCGGTCATGCCGTTGGACCTTCCAGATGAATAGGTCACAGAACAGGCTTTTTCTTGGTCGTATCTGGGGGCTTGAATGAGAGGGACATCTCCAAATATCATCCAATTTGTAGAGTCTTGCATGGATTTGGGAACTGGGGGATTTTAAAGCGAAGCTGGCTGGGGCAGAGAACATTTTGATAGGATGCCTGCTTTTGAATTCTCAGTCCTCTCCCAAGCCTAAGAGAGGAGCTTTCTGAAAATATGTCCAGAGAGGAAGAGGAAAGAGATTATTACTGTCTTTAAGGGGCTGTAGAACTTGTGGGTCTTGATGAAGATAAAATGAGGATGGTGGAATTTCTGCCTGGATTTCAAATACTTTCATTGGCATCCCTGAGCAAGGGACTTGATGAATATCTGTCTAGATGCTTGTCTGGATTTATTCTTAAAATTCAATCCTTCCTAGAGTCATTTGAATCTAATTGTAACTCATGATTGTTTCATATTTGAATAGAAGGGAAGGGTCTGGAAGGGACCTTAGAGGTCTTCTCGTCCAACCTCCTGCTCAAGCAGGAGATCCTATACCATTTCAGACAAGTGGCTGTCCACTCTCTTCTTAATAAACCTCCAGTGATGGAACACCTACAACTTTTGAAGGCAAGCTGTTCCACTGGATAATTGTTCTCACTGTTATGAAGTTTCTCCTTAATTCCAGGTTGCTTCTTTTCCTTTTCAGCACAAAATATTTGCAAAGCTAGTTGTGATGTGATGGAAATCCTAGTCTAAAGCAGGGATGCCTAACCTGGGCAATTTTAAGACTTGTGGACTTCAACTCTCAGAATTCCCCAGCCAGCCGGTGGAGCTGAAGTCCATAGGTTTGCCAAGGTTGGACATCTTGGTTTAAAATACCTGAAGGGACTGAGAAAGACAGTACTCAGTGATGGACTCAGTGATGGACAATTCCTACACAAGGTTATACGTCAAAGTGCCTTGAAGAAATTGAAGGAAAGAGTGCAATGCTCAAAGAGTTTTAATGTTATCTGCGAGTGGGAACATGTTTGATCAGGAAGAGCATACTCCAGAAATTAGATCCAGGTCAGCCCTGGATTCATGTAACCTGTCCTGCTCTGAGGACACAAGAGAGCACCAGAGATTTATAGCCTGACCCAACCAAGTCCAAAGGTGGGCTAAACTTCAAGAGAAGAAGTTCAAGCTAGCAGTGAAAGGAAGATCCCAGGGGAGAGAAGGTTTAGGCGACACGATAGCTAGGGAACTTGAGCTACAATATATAAAGAATGGCTGCTGGAACTGGGCATGGCTAGTCTAGTGAAGAGAAGGACCAGGGGAGACATGACAGCAGTGTCCCAATATCTCAGTGGCTGCCCCAAAGAAGAGGGAGTCAAGCTATTGTCCAAAGCACCTGAAGGCAGGACAAGAAGCAATGGAAGGAAACTAATCAAGGAGAGAAACAACCAAGAATTAAGGAGAAATTTCCTGACAGTGAGAACAATTAATCAATGGAACAACTTGCCTGTAGAAGTTGTGAATGCTTCAACACTGGAAGTTTTTAAAAAGATGTTGGATAATCATTTGTCTGAAGGGTTTCCTGCCAAAGCAGGAGGTTGGACTAGAAGACCTCCAAGGTCCATTCCAACTCTGTTATTCTATTCTATCTTCTAGCTGTCACAGAGAAGAAGGGGTTGACTTATTCTTCAAAGCACCTGAGGGTAGGATAAGAAGCAATGGGTGGAAGCTTGCTAAGAGTAGAAATAGAAGGAAGGGTAAAATTTCTGATAGTGAGAATGATTAATTAGGCCCCACCAAGAGCCATATGTTGGCTTGGAAGATTGTGGCTATGTTTGTATTCACACAATTTGTTAGGCCATTTTTTAATTTTTATTTAGCCATGGTTAATAATGCAATTGTGGCTGGCTGCATCCATTCAACAGAGGATGGTTTTTAATTAAGTGGGTTTTCATAACTTGTTTGTCAATCCCCAACATGTTGGAGATTGACTCAGAGGGAGAGGGGAAACAGCAGACAGGGAGTGGAAGTGTGGCTCTGGAGGTTGTGGAGGAGGCTGGGGAAGAGCAGAGGCCGGCTGGGCAGTCAGAGGAAGTCCCAGGCCCATTCCCTCTTCATCCTAGGGCACACAGGTAGGAGAGGATAAGGGAGAGACATGAATGGTGTGATCTATGGGGGAGGAAAGGGCCTTGATCTCCTTCATGGGCTGCAGCTGTGAGAACTGGTTAAAAGGACAGACATGTGTATGGGCCAGTGCTGGAAACAAAGTGTGGAAATATCTCTAGTCTGTCGTTCCTCTCTGAGTTTGCCATTCTTCCCAGTGTATATTCTGACATCTGTGTGGTTTCCTTAATTGCTTCAGTGTGATTTGTGTTGTTTTTATTCTTTATAATGTATAGGCATTTTTAGTTTGAACGGCATTTCCTCCTTTTTGTAACTGCTTGTGGGGGAGTTTTTTTGTCTCCAGTCAAGGATATTTGAAGCTTTGAAGCAAAGTAAAGGAATAAAAGGGGCTTCACCTGTTTTTTTGTGACTGTGTTTATTTTATATCCCACCCTGGGTCATCACATTGTTAGAGATTAAAGGATCCATGTTATAACTTAATGGGTTAAAAGGATCTGATAGGCTTGTGACTTATGACACCAAATGGCTGGGGGGGAGGACAATTCTGCAACTATTAATCATGCTTCTTAATAAGTAATTAATTAATCCTACAGGAATGCACTATATCGCCACTACCACAGATGACCCGGAATCATGACCTAACTTGGTTTATTTTGGTTTAGCGGATTGGCATTATAGTTTATTAAATGAAATAAGACAAGGCATTTCTTGGTGCAACGTGTGAACTAGCCCAAGAATTTGGGGCATCTGAAATATGAACTTGCTATTAATATAATAAAGGTATACATTCCACCCCCTCCTTTTGTGAGATGGATGGCTCTATAAATTTGAAGAATTGCATAATTAAACTAAAATTATGTACAATGTCTAGCCTGTCTACATTTGCTCCTAAAATCCAGATTTTTGTTGCACTGTTATATACATACATACATGCATACATATATACATACATACATACACACATACACATACACATACACATACATACATACATATGTACATATGTATATACATAGCTTCCATTTATATGTATTATATATTTATAATTTATATGTATTATATATGTATATGATTCTGTCTTGCCTCTCCCTCCCCTCTGATACCTGAGCCCCTCCTACCTCTTTCCCACTCCTTCCAAAAAAAGTAATTTCTGCATCAGCCAGCAGTTGGGAGTGCCTCTATTTCCTACCCTCTTGACTCAATGGATGGAAAAAATATATATTGTTTTATTTCAAACAGAAAGCCTTTGCCTATTATGCTGGCAGCTTTATTGATGGCTTCCAACATGCAAATCAGTGCTGGGCAACCTTTTCACAAAATGCCAATCTGATGTTTCCTGGAACCGGGAACAAGGTCACTTTGTTTGGATGCCACTTTGGGTTTGTTCTCAGATTGCTCTTTGTTGGCAGGTTGGGGTGACTTTGACTCACAAAGAAGCTGAGTTGTGGGGATGCAGAACCACAACACTGGCAATTCCCTTGATATTATGCCAGGCTCCTCATGCAAGTTGATGTTTTCTTTTTAAAGATCTCTCTGTGTCTCTATCTTTCTCCACCTACTTGTATCTATCATCAATTCCATCATTTGTCATTTATCTCTCTATATATCTGCTATCTTATCTATCTATCATCTATTACGTACAGTATCATCCATCTATCATCAATCTCTATCTATCTATCTATCTAATCTATATCTATCTATCTATCTATCATCTATCTGTTACATATCATCCATCTATCATCTGTCTTATATATCTATCTATTTATCTATCTATCTATCTATCATCTAGCTATTACCTATCATCCATCATCAGTCTATCATCTATCATTTATCTATTATTTATCTATCATCTATTACCTATCATCCATCATCAATCTGTCATCTATCATTTATCTATTATCTATCTATCTATCTATCTATCTATCTATCTATCTATCTATCTATC